>CM076573.1:238984355-239583036 GCA_034641835.2 Pinus albicaulis
AATCAAACGACATCCAACTCATCCATGTGTGAGCACAAAAGATACTTATCAGCAACCAGGGCTCAAAATCTCATCAGAATAAACCATGTACCAAGTCATCATCATTTGAGCATGAGTATCACAAAAACCAAAGAATAAGCAGTCATATTGCCAACAATGCAATCATTAGTATTCAACCTGCTGCTCCCCCTGAACCAGTGCTCCTTCTTAACTTGTGCAACAACATATGTTCATCAGCAAGTTATCAGCAACAATCTCTGCATGAACTGTCCTTATCTCCGAATTATAAGACTTTCATCTCAGCAACAAAAACTCTTCATCAACAAGCAAACAGGACTCATCCATAATCTTCAACATAAGAAACCATGTATCATATCATCATTATTTAGAACTGAGAAACTAGGATGATACAGAGTCAATAATACAGTTTATTAACAATCAGACTGATGCTCCCCCTGAACCTCTGCTCCAGATCTTCAGCTAGCATATAAATTCTCTTATCATCAATGCATACGCGACTGTGTCTGATGAAACTCGCGTGTATACGCGACTTTTGCTAATAGAACCCGCGTATGGAAAGTGAAGCATAGAAATTTTTCACATTCCTTCATCTCCCCCTGAACTTGTACTTCCTGTACCTGTCTTCTTCATATCAGATGCTCTGTCATAAATACATATAACCAGAATAATCAAATCAATCATGAGAGACATCATACATTGCTCCCCCTGTGACGATACATTACTAAATCTCATAATGTATCCCACATCATTCCTCCAGTCAATCAGAGAAGTAAGCTTCAGAAGCGGATGACTGCAGTAGGGTCAAAATTCCCTACGTTTCTGATCGGTCCTCCATCTTTTTCCAGATTTGTTTGAACTTTCTATTTGTGTGCTGGAAGTTATCCAATTTCTCATATCTGTTCAACCTGCATTCTTTTTCTACATGTCCATACTTATTACAAGAATAACATCTCATGTGTCCAGAGAAATAAGCATAAGAATCATAATGAGTATTTCTAATCTTCCTCCTTTTACAATCAGCTGCTTTATGTCCATACTTGTTACACGAAAAACAATATCCCTTGAAGAAACCAGAGTACCTTTCTATGTAGGATCTGTTAGTTTGTGGCTGAAATGATCTGCTCCTACAATTTGCTGCAACATGCCCATAATTATGAAATTTAAAGCATTCAACATTATTGACTGATTTCCTTTGAGATTTCATCATTGTTGGTTGACCTTTTGTCTCTTTCAACACTTCAGGTTTTGTATTGACATCCTCTGAATTTTTAGCACTTCCTTGTGAGCTAGATTCTCCTTTAACAGTTTCATGGAAACCAAGACCAAGTTTGATAGCAGAAGACCTTTGATTACTCAGAATATTGTCCAAAATATTAGTACTATCTTGAAACCTCAAAAGTTTAACCTTTTCTTCTAATTTACCTTTGAGAATGTTTACCTCAACCTCCAAGGCTTGACATTGCTTTGTCATGCTTTCTTCTTTCCTTCTTCCATCTTCTACTTGATCCTTCATATTTAGAATCTCTTCTTTCAACCAATTTTCGTTTTCTTCACATGTTTGTTGCAGCTCTTCATTCCTCTTATTTGATTTTTCCAGATCTTCTTTGAGAGAGATGATTTCTGCTTCAAGGCCTTCCTTTTCAAATGTTTGTAGAGGTTCTCATTCTTCTTACTTGATGCTTCAAGGTCTGCTTGCAGAGAGATGATTGCAGTTTCAAGTTCTTCATTCTTCTTGCTTGATTTTTCGAGATCTGCATTTTGATCGTTGATTTCTGCTTCTAGTTCTTTAATTCGATTGGATGCATAAGTATGAAACCTTTGATACTTGTCCACCTGTCCATTCAACATTTCTATTTGATCTTTCATTTGAGAGATCATCTCTTTGTAGATATAATCTTTCTTATCAATTTCCTTTTGTTGTTCTTCAACTTTGATCTTGATAGCTTGTTCTAGATCCACAACTTTACTTTCACTTTCTACACCATTTCTTGCACAAAGAAGATTACAAGGACCCAAATCACTATCAGATTCATCTTCTTCAATTTTTGCTATACAGGTTTTCTGAGACATCTCCTTGCTTAGAGTAGCCTTCTTCTTTTTCCTCTTTGCCGTGAGCACTTGTAGAGCTTGGTCAGAATCTTCACTTTCACTATCATAATATTTGCATATACAGTTAAGTAAAATACAAGAACAACGATTAATACCTGTTTCATCTCCTTCAATTTCTGCTATACATGATTTCTGAGATGTCTGTTTGCTTTGAGCAGCCTTCTTCTTTTGCTTCTTTGCCATGAGCACTTTCAGATCTTGGTCAGAATCTTCTTCATCTTTATTGGACACTTCAAGAAAGTCATTGTTCTCTAGAGCATCCACAAATGTATCATTTTCTTCTCTTTGTTCAAATGCCATGAGAAGTCTAAGATCTTCTTCACGTTCTTCCTCACTATCAGATGACCCATCACTGTCTTCATTTGCATAATAACTCTTCCTCTTTTCAAATTGTTTCCCTTTACCATGTTTTTCTCTATAAGGACATTTAGCAGCATAGTGACCAACTTTTCCACACTCAAAACATTTGAAGGAAAGCTTACCTTTGAATCTTCCAGTTCCTAGTTGGAGTTTTCTCACGAAATTCGCTTCTTCTTCATCGGATATATAGCTGGATTCTTTGACAACTTTCTTTTCTTTTCCTTTTGCAGACGCCTTAAAAGCAACTTCTTTGATTTGAGAAGGACCTCCTTGTCTCATTTCAAAAGCAGTCAGAATACCATGTAATTGAACAATAGTAAGAGTTTGCAGATCTTGCCTTTCTTCAATAGCTGAAACTTTGGAGTCAAATTTTGAAGTCAAGGATCTTAAGACCTTTTCCACCAGAGTAGTATCAGTTATGGTTTCACCCAAATTTCTCATTCGATTTACAATATCATCCAGACGAAGAAAGAAACTGGCAACACTCTAATCACTATGCATCTTCAAATTTTCATATTCAATTCTAAGAGTTTGGAGTTTTGCACTTTTTACCTTTGTGTCTCCTTCATAGCTTAGAATGATTTTGTCCCATATGTCTTTTGCCGAATGTAGCTGCATCACTTTAGCAAATTCTGATTCAGACATGCTTCCTAATAAGACATTCACTGCTTTGGCATTGATTTCATACTTCTTCCTTTCAGCTGCATCGGTAGGAATACTTGCCGGGTATTGATAACCTTCTTCCATGATTGCCCATACATCTGCACCAAGACTTTGCAGATATGCTTTTTTTCGTACCTTCCAGAATATCAGATTGCTTCCCTTGAATAGAGGTGGCTTTATAGACATTACTCCTTCTTGACTTCCCATTGCGACGGATCTCCTTCAAGCGATCAAGCTTCTGCAGAAGGACCTGCTCTGATACCAATTGTTGGGAAAAATACTGAGAGGGGGGGGTGAATCAGTATTTAGGGCATACTCAAATATTTTTACTTTTTCATGCTCTAAAACCCATACGCTACTTTCCTGTTACAGACTCGCGTATATATGCGGATACCCTTTATGAAAATAGCGTATACACAGAGATCTAATTATGTCATTACTTCTTCACTTATATCATTCCATCATTCATTCATTAGATGTTCTATAAACAGTAAGCATGTGCAGTAAGAATAGAATAAACCATCACACATAAGCATCACACATGAACACCAGGATTTTTAGGTGGAAACCCAAGTCGGGAGAAAACCACCGCTGCAGTTGCTCAGCCTTCAATATATTATTATAGAGAAAACATCTTACAACATATGTGCTGGTGCAGACTCCTACCAGCACGCAGGCACCCACCTGCGCTCGTTTACCAGCCTCTCCTGGAAGGGAGCTCCAACCCCCCGACTCGTTTACCAGCCTCTCCTGGAAGGGAGCTACGACCCCCTGATCTTGTTTACCAGCCTCACCTGGAAGGGAGCTACAACCCCCTGACTGAAGGCTACAACCCTCAGCACCTCTATGGACCACGTTTCATCAATTTTCACACTGGATCCAAAGCTTCCTTTAGGACACCACTTGCAGGCCACGTTTCATCATACTTTCAGACTGGACCCTTTCCATACTTTTAAGCACAGTCAACCATGAAACATATACATATAACTCACTGACAGATATCAGTAAACCAGCAGAACAGATCAGACATTTCTTACCACAGACTTCAGCAAACCCTAGTTTGCATACGCGCTTTCCTTTCTCTGATGTCGTGTATATACGCGCTTCCGTTCACATAAACCAGCGTATACTTCTGTACATATTACAGAGCTAATTTTATTGCGCATACGCGCTTTCTCTTCAGCGAAGCCGCGTATATACGCGCTTCCTCTTCGGCGAACTAGCGTATGGATCTTCAGACTTTTATGTCATTGCAATTCTTCACAGCAGATACATCACTTCAGATTTTACCCTTTACATCAGACAGATGTTCGCCTCATCACAGATCTAATCATTCCATAAACAGATCTAGCAAATACAAGTACATTTCAGATCTAGATCCCCTTCTTCATCATTGGTGCATCATACAATCAGATCTATCATTCAACTATAACCCTTTCCATTCAGATATACTTCAGAGAGAAGTATTCATTCAAGCTCAGACATCTTGCACCCACACTCATGATTTGCACAATGAATTTCTTCTCTTTATATAGGTTTACCATTTTTCAATACCATGAGCCAAAACCACATTACTTCCGATGGTATTCCTGGACGGGGTCATTTAG
Source organism: Pinus albicaulis (assembly GCA_034641835.2). Taxonomy (NCBI): domain Eukaryota; kingdom Viridiplantae; phylum Streptophyta; class Pinopsida; order Pinales; family Pinaceae; genus Pinus; species Pinus albicaulis. Next base: position 238,989,116 of record CM076573.1, read on the forward strand.
ACGAATCATTACCCAATACAATGGGTCAATACCATGGTGGTTACCCCTGGTTTTTCACTTTTTGAGCGCTTTTGCCCATACACGACTTGGCACGTACTTAACCGCGTGCATACGTGACTTCTCCTAGACAAATCCGCGTATTCCTTGAAACATAATCTTTTCATCATGGATCTAGCACATATTGAATTCCTTTCTTCATTACCTTCTGTACTCTCTGTAGATACATCAGATTTACATCTTTAAACAGGTTCATCAAGTCAAGAATAACTTCATCAGGTGGATTGCCATCAAGGACAACACAAGTCAACAATCTCATGTCTTCATCTTCATTCAGTGGGTTGCCATCAAGGAAAACACTCTGCATCATATCTCCAATACTTATGGAAAAAGGCATGTGTATGGATGTAGTGAAGTTGCATGGCTTCACGGATGCAGATTGGGCAAGCAGCCCAAAGGAAAGAAAGAGCACAACAGGAGGGTTTTTCAGTATCGTATCTACGTTCAGCTTGAAAATAGAAACGTAGATCCTGTGGCACCTGGGCCCAAATGAAGCAGAATACATCTGCATATGAGGCTATCTGGATGAGGAAGATCCTGGTCAGTTTGTTTGGCTCTCATTTAGATCCTACAGTGATTCATTGTGATAATCAGAGTTGCATTAAACTCTTGATTAATCCTATGTTTCATGATAGATCTAAGCATATATATATCCAGTATCATCATATCAAATATTGTGCGCAACATAAGATCATGTTTCTTTAGTACATTCCTACGAAAGATCAGGATGCAGATATTTTGACGAAGGCGCTCACTAGGAGAAAATTCGAATACCATAGAGACAGGATCGGGGTGAAGGATAATCCCTTTCTTGTTGAGAGGGAGTGTTGAGATTCAAAAAGATGATGATCCAAGTGAAAAATAAGCAACTACACTAGGTGGGCCCCGCAGGCTATTTTTAGGTGTATGTCTATTTTCAGAATGTTGAGCAAAATCTATTTATAGCGGGAGTCTATTTATAGATGGTTGAGAAAATTATATTTATAGATGATTTTCTATTTTTAGATGCATGGGCGAAGTCTATTTATAGATCGCATGTCTAAAAATAGAATGCATGTCGATTATTATTAGCCCTTAATAATAATTGGACAATAAATAATAATATATTCTCTTGAAGCACTTGATTTCAGTTAACTGATGTGGCAAACCAATTGATTGAAAGAATTATGAGTTCCAAGGTTGGTTGGTGGGACATGCACAGTGGACTTCGTTATAACAGTGTGATACAAAGTTGTAACAGAGTTGGAAGTGTAGTTGTTGGGGCCCTTGTTTTGAATTTTTCATGAAGAGCAGATTTTGGGTTGCGGACCGACATGTGGCAGGCACAACAACGGTAGGCAGCGGAGCTGCCGAGGTTGCGGAGGAGCAAGAGATGAACGACGAGGTTGGCGTAGACAAGTGCAGACGAAGGGAAGATGCTGCAAAGGAACAGATAGTGGAACGCATGTGCAACAGGAAGAAACCGAAAGCAACTGAGTAAGAACAGAAGAGAAACTAATAGTTGCACTGGCGGGTGAATAAATAGGCCGTCACCCAGCAGAAAAGGGATTCATGCACATATGCAGAGGGATCAAAGAGGTGAGAGCAGACTTCACAGAAGAGCTCTGTTCTAAGCGCGACATCCTTGTATTTCCTGTGTTTCTATCAATCTATCATGGCTGTAGTATCTCTCTCTCTCTATCCTGCAGGACCTCTGTAATAGAAGTGGAAAGCTCTTTCTGTCGAGCAATGTAACTCTGGATCTTGCTGAATGGTTATGAATATATTTGAAGATTTCTATCTGATCGTATGAGTCAAATGTGTTGCACGATGTCTGTGGTACTTTAAAATTTATTTGCTTAGTATCTACATGTTGTTCTGAGGAGATATTCTACATATGATGTTATGTATGCAAATGATCCTTTATTAGCTTCAAGTTGCAGATCCATCTGCCAATACCGATCTGTTCCCCTCCTTCATGTGGTTGCGACATGCCTCAGGTGAGACTCTCTACTCTTCGAAGTAGGGTGAAAATTCCGGCGTGGTGCTAGACTACAGTGGAATCCTTGTTGGCCCAATCCCCAAACCTAGGTCTTGCCTACGAGACCTGTTTCCTCGCCAACAAATGGTTCCGTTGCTGGGACCCTAAACTTCATTAGGGGAACTAGATCATGGTATCAAGGATCTTCGAAGGATAAATATGGAGATGGTAGGATAACCACCTGGACCAGTTTATAACTCAGAAAACTGAGCTAAGAAGCCAAAAAGAGAAGGTGGTCAGAGATCTAGTCCTTTTTTTAGATTCTGCCAGCAATACCTACAAGATCCTCTGGGGAAAGTTCCCCAGCGAACTCTATAGCTGGTTGCGGAGGCTGTAAACCAAAGTAATGAAGGATAAATCATGGAAGATCAACCGCAAGTGGGTGCACGGAGATCTGGCGGCCCTTCATCGGTTGGATACTGAATTGACCTGAGCTGTAGATTTCTGGGTAGAATCTACTTTGGACGGATATATTGTGGAGTTTGCAGCGGAGTGCTACCAGTCATTCTCTAGATCCGAAGCTATATTCTGATCCGGACTAAGAGGGAAGATACTGAAGGAAATGCCATTGTGGATTAAGGCCCTGATGGTGGATGAAGGGCTAATGGAATTCCAGAAATTAGGCATGGAAGCGTAAACCTCCAGTGTTTGGGGAAGGGCCCGAGGGACAAATGCTACATGAAACGTGAAGCAGGGGAGTCAGGGAATGGATGCTGAAACCACAAGGAGGTTGAGGGAGATATGTGCACATTGGAGGGCGTAGATCGCTGAAAGGTAGTGGGAAAGGGTAATGAGGGAGTTGAAGCGACAGCGGAGTAGTCAGAAGGATAAAAAGGAGGCACCTCAGGAGGTAGTGGACATGGAAGGCCAGGTGGGTCCCTGGGAAATGAGAGGGATCGTCAAAGGAGTACGGTGGGTACATGGGAGCCCAACCAGGAGGAAGGGAGAGACGATGTCTGACGAAGGAGATGTAGACGCACGCCCAACAGAAGATTCCGATGTTGAGTGGTACGTCGCGATGCAGCAGTTATTCCAAGAAAGGACGACATTCATATCTCCAGGTATTTTGACTTCCCAAAGTTCCAATAGCGTGGATCCCTACCTTCCCCTGGTACTCTATAAACCCTTAAGTGATATTTTTGTTAAGTTAAAAGAGTTGAGTCGATCAAATAGCAGTTAGTTGTCGGCAGCAATGCATGCTAATAGTAGCATTAATAGTGGTATAGATACACAACCAGGACCCGGAGGGTTCATTCTAGTTACACCTCTGCAAGTGAATATGGCGGGATCATTTACCCAGTACCCAGAATTTTCTGGGCGGGGTAACGATGATGTGGAACAGCACTGGTATCTCTATGAAACCATATGGAGGGCACGGCAGACACCAGATGTCGGAAAGCTGATCGAATTCCAAACCACGCTGAGAGAAAGGGCATTGCACTGGTTCACAAAGTGGTCAGAAGCCCACCCGAATCCAGCGATCACCGACATCAAGCAGGACTTTGTCAGAGAGTTTAAGCTACCCCAAACGGACCAGCAAGGTCTGTCCAAACTATGGGAGATTAAGCAAAGAGAAGGAGAGACTGCGTGGGAGCTGATGCACAGGTTCAAAGATGCGATCAGAAAACTCAGCTACCCGATCGACCCAAATCATTAGAGGGATTGGTTCATCAAGGCTCTACTTCCCTTGACACAAACCCCCCTCACTTAGCAAAAGATCGAAAACTTGTAGGATGCATTGGAACAGGCTATGAAGATAGAGGCGATGGCGGGCTACCCTCAGTAATATAGGGGAGGGTCGGCCCTGCAAGACCCATCTCTACTGTGACTGCAACATCAGATTGCTAATCTGACCGAAAAACTAAAGGAGATGCAGCCTATAAGACCAGCCAGGCTGAATGTCTGGTGCACGCACTGCCTGGTAGAAGGACACGTGGCAACCGAGTGTCCTCAGTTGCGAAGCTCGGGAGTGGGGGCCTCAGCAAGGAAAGTGCAGGGGGCTCCGCTTATCGGAGGATTTGCGCAGATAAACTCGCAAGGGGTCTATCTGCCACAACAACCGTATGCCAGGTTCCCAAACCAACTGACCCAAGCCGCAACAGAGTATTGCGAATTCTGCCGAACGGTGGGTCATCAACCTCGGATGTGCCCGATTTTGCAGAAGTACTCCAATGTTCCGAACAATGTGTACTATGAGTTCTGCGCTTCGACGACTCATAGCACTGAACAGTGCAGAGCTCTAGATGCACTGGCGGACCGATTAGACTGGCCCTCCTATAGGGTGAACGAGGCTCCTAGAGGCAGAGGAGGCGGTATGCAAGGAGGCCGCACAGGGGGGCGGGGTCCGCTAAGATGCTACAACTGTGATCAGGAGGGACATGTGGCCCGAGAATTTCCCCTACCCAGAATACCGTGGTGTTCAGAGTGCCGCGTGAACACACACGCAATAGAGGACTGCCCTGAACTCATCAAGAAGTGGGAGGAACGAGCAAGGCAGAGAGGCACAAATCTGGTGAATATAGAACCTCGGGGGACGGAGACTCCGGCCATGCCGAACATAGCCATAGTTATGTGAGGAGGGAAGAAAACAGGGGAGGATGCCCGTGAGAAGGACCCGAGGCAGGTGATCAGGCCAGCATCCCCGAAACAACTGATCAGGCCAGAAATACAGAAGAAATACTTCCAGGAGGCTGCAGAAAATTTTTCCCAACTGGGGGGAGACAAAGGTATTCGGTTATCTGCGAAGAAGGACACCAGAGACCAGGGCGCTACTGGGGCTCTGATTGACGAATGGCTCCACCTACTCCTAAAAATTGTTGGCAATGCTTCAATGCAGGAACAGCTCAAGCATACCCTAGAGGACGTGTTGCAGGGGAACACAGGAGCGAGGGATTCCCCGGAAACAGTGCCACAATATGTACAATGCATAAGGAAGAACAAAAGAAGAACAGGAAAATAGTTTCGGTTAGACACGCAGGTTGCGGGATTTCAGATCAGGGATACCATGCTCGATTTGGGATCTGACGTCAATATCCTACCCCAGAAGACTTGGGAAGCTCTAGGGCAACCCCAGTTGACTTATTCGCCAATTCAGCTCAGGATGGCAAACCAATACTGCATTTTGTCGATCAGCTGACTCGAAGACGCCGAGGTAGACATCGCAGGGGTAAATACCTACACAGACTTTGAGGTAATAGATATTATGGGAGACAAAGATCCATACCCTGCATTGCTAGGGATCGACTGGGCTTTTTAAAACTATGCCATCATCGATCTCAAGAAGGAGCTGATGATTTTTTAAGACGGGGAAGTTCGAGTCACTCAGCCGCTCAACCTGTATCAAGGTCCGAGATATATAGAAATAGTAGCTAACAGGGAAGATGCTCAGCTATTGGACAACCTCTATCAGATGACAGTAGGGAAGAGGGAATATTACATTAACTCGACAGCGACCGGCTCCGTAAGCTGGCGAAGTATCCAGAGCTCGGAGCTGGGCTCCAAAATCGCTTGGGAAGACTAGCAGCAAGGCGGGTAAGAGACTAGCACAAGGAGATGTGCCAGTATTGCCAGAATTCGTTGGATTGGGGCTGAGATAAGGGAATACCCCACCTTGTCCAATATGCAATTAGTAAATACCTTCATTGCGAAGGTAGAAGACAAGGTACCAGAGGAGAACAGAATACCACTCTTGGACGTGGCATTACAATCCACCTCTGCCAGGTGGTGGAAAAATCACCACAACTCCCTGTCGCGGTGGAATTGCATTGTGACGGCTTTGAGGGCGTAGTTTAAGGAGGACAAAGGACCTCGAAGCAAGTAGAGATACCAAGGAAATTCTGATCTGGAAGACCATCTGAGAGTCTGTCAAGAGCAGTGGTGAAGTGTGGGATACCCAGAGGAGCTGTGGGTACATCAGTTTATCCATTCCTTGGGTACCATCCCACATGCCTAGTACTTAGAAGTAGAGAGGAAGAGAGGGACCAGTTCTTGGAGGGAGGTTGTAGACAAATTTATTCAGTGCTTCTCCTTTAATGGGAAGACGGACCTGATATCCCAAGCGTTAGAGGCCATAAAAGGAATATTGTTTTTCCTCGATCAGAGCGTAGACTGGGGGCCATTGGTGGTGAACCCTGATGGCAGAAACAAGTTGGTTTGCAAAAGGATTGACAGCGAGCCAGAAGATGACAGTCTGGAGGACCTAAGGCACCTATACTTTGAAGAGATAGAGGGAGAGTGGAACATCAAAGAAGAGCCGACCATTGAAGGAGTCCATCTACTTCTGTTGAAGACAAAGAAACTAAACATCGGCACGAAGGAAAAACCCAAGGTGGCTACAGTTGGGGACTACTAGGACGAGGAGATGACAAAGGAAATTTTTAGTCTCCTCCAGGAATACGAAGACCTATTCCCTTCATCGGTTGTGGATTTAAAAGGAATCAAGGGGGATCTCGGAGAGATGAGGATTATATTGAAGCTAGACGCCAGGCCAGTGAAGCATCGACCTTACCAGCTAAACCTGCAGATAAAGGAGAAATTCAAACTAGAGATCGAAAAAATGCTAATGGAAGGCCTAATTTTCCCTGTGGAAGAAGCAGAGTGGGTGAGCCCCATCGTTCAAAATAAGAAGGACAAGTCAGAAATCCGCATATGTGTGGACTACCGAAGTTTGAACAACGCATGCATCCATGACCCATTCCCCACCCCATTCAATGATGAAGTACTAGAAAATGTTGCAGGGAATGAGGCATACTCCTTCACTGATGGGTTCTCAGGATACCATCAGGTGCGCATCGCGGAAGAGCACAAGAAGAAAACGACGTTCACCATAGAGTGGGGGTCCTTTGCATATCACGTAATTCCATTTGGGTTGAAGAACGCACCTGTCATGTTCTCTAGGATTGTCATAGCTAATTTCCGAGAATATATTCATAAGTTCCTGGAATTCTACATGGACAACTAGATATTCTACAGCTTGATGAAGGATCACACCACCCTGCTACGCATAATGTTCGATCGATGTCGGCAATTGAAAATTTCCTTGAACTTGAAGAAATGCATCTTTGTAGTTTCGTTCGGAATGCTCCTAGGACATGTGGTGTGCAGGCAAGGAGTCTGTGTCGACCCCGCCAAGGTGGCAATGATCGTCCACTTGGAAGCCCCGGAAACTGTAAAGCAGTTGCGGTTGTTGCTGGGGTGCACTGGTTATTACAGGCGGTTCATCAGGAAATATGCGAAGATAATTTCTCCTTTGGAAAAGTTACTATGGAAGTCAGAGGTGTTCCAGTAGACGGATGACTGCAAATTAGCCCTTGACACTTTAAAGGAGAAGTTGGCAACGGTGCCCATTCTGGTCCACCCAGATTGGGATAAGTAGTTCCATGTGCATATCGATGCTTCTGGTATTGCACTTGGGGCTGTCTTAGCGCAACCAGGGGAGACGACAGTTGACCACCCAGTATACTTCGCCAGTCGCAAGCTATCTAATGCGGAGTGGAATTACACCACCACAGAGCGAGAGGCACTAGCCATGGTGTACTCACTCTAGAAGTTCCGCCGCTATCTCCTGGGAGGTAAGTTCAAATTCTTCACGGACCACTCTGCATTGAAATACCTAGTCAATAAGCCAGTTTTGGAAGGACAGATATGCCGATGGCTCCTACTCTTTCAATAATTCACCTTCGAAGTGATTGTCAAGCTGGGAGGCTGAATGTCGGGCCTGATCACTTATCTAGGTTGGAGAATGGTGAGAATGAAGGCTCTCTAGATGATCAGTTGCCTGATGCTGATTTTTTCCGGGTAGAAGAAATACCAGATTATTTGGCTGACATCGCAACTTACCTCACCATGGGGCAGTGTCCTCAGCACTATACCCCGATCCAGAAATGACACCTAGTCATCTGCGCTGCTGACTACCAACTGATTGCGGGGCAGTTATATGAATTGGGACTTGACGAGATTCTGCAGAGGTGTGTCCTCGACCATGAACGTGAAGCCATTCTGTGGAAATGCCATAGTGGCATCGCAAGAGGACACGTGGGGGTGAAACCCACAGCTAGGAAAGTGCTACAAGCTAGACTATGGTGGCCGACGTTTCATGCCGATAGTAAATATTTTGTTAAGAAATACAATTTTTGTTAGAGAATAGGGAGGCCCTCTCACAGAGACGAGCTCCCACTACACCCGGTGACTGTATTGCAACCGTTCGAGAAGTGGGCTATCGACTTTGTAGGCCCCATAGCACCTGTAGCCGGGCATTCAAAGGCCCGGTACATCATCACTTCCACAGACTACCTAACTAGATGGGCCAAAGCACCAGTGGTACGGGATTGTATGGCAGAGATGGCAGCTCAATTTATCTTTGAACACATCATCAGCAGGTTTGGCTGCCCCAGGAGCTTAACCAGTGATCAAGGTACACACTTCCTTAATGACACAATCAAATCGTTGCTGGACACTTTCATGATACAACATCACAAAAGTATCCCGTACCACCCACAGGCCAATGGCACTATTGAAGCATTCAACAAAATCCTCAAAAAAGGCTTGATGAAGATTTGCAATGCAAAATGGGCGATTGGGATGAATGGTTGCCAGCCGCACTGTGGACCTATCGAACAACGGTGAAGCGCTTGACTAATCAAACACCTTTCCAGTTGGTGTATGGCCATGAATTTGTGATTCCCACCGAGTTCACCATACCGAGCCTTCTGATCGCCACCTCCCTACAGTTCTCAGAGGAAGAGGCACTCCGGGAACACCTGCATGCATTACAGGAACTTAATGAGGCACGGTTCCTTTCCGAGTTCCATCAAAAAGTTCAGAAATCCAGGCAGAAGGCGTGGCATGATCGCCACATTAAGAGAAAAACGTTCCAGGTTGGCGGAAAGGTTCTACTATACAATAGCTGGTTTCAAAAATTTCCACGGAAACCTCAAATGCACTGGTTGGGACCCTACTTCGTCGTCAAAATTAAGGATTCTGGAGTAGTTCGGTTGGCTCAACTGGACGGTACTGTTTTACCTGGCTGGGTGAATGGCGCACACTTGAAGCCCTACCATGACTAAGTTTCTTTAGCTTTCTTTTAATAACTCTCACACCTGAGAGAAGTCCGTAGAGTAGCGTAGTTGAATAACTCTCTCGCACCTGAGATGAGCGTAGGTCGAGTCATTTGTCCATGCATAGGTTGTTAATAACCGCTCAGTTGTGGGGACTGCAACGCAACCGATTGTGGTCGAGGAGGGGCGCGTCCAGCATGCCATCCTCGTAGGGTAAGAAAACGTGTCAAGTGTCAGTCCCCATCATTTCATTTAATACTTGTGTCAGTCTGTAGGATTTCCAGGATTTGCAACATAAATTGCCATAATTAGAAGTAACCTCAGCCGTCACGTCCGCCCATCTCCCCATACCACCGTCAGCAGATGTCAGAACACACCTCAGTAGGTGACTGATCACATGATTATTGCCGCGGAGGATGCCAGCAAGAATTAATTCATTATGGGGTCTCATCAACCTCACTAGTGCCGGTTAATTACATAGCCTGCATGAAGAAAAGCGCGAGAATGTCGGAGAGATCCAAGTTAGAGTTAGAAATTTTTGAAGGAGAAAAGGAAATTGGAGCAGAACCGGAGCAGCAGAGGTGTCCTGAAGCAGAGAGCCAAGAGAAAGGGCCAAGAACTGTTTTGTAGGTGTATCAACGACGCACAAAGATGACAAAAGTCAATCCAGTAGTATTAGAAGATGAGCTCGACAGTAGGATTCACAAAATGGAGTCCCTCGTTGGGAAGTATGAAAAGGCAGCCCTCATCGATTCAGACCTCACAGATTATTTCGAGTTTCCAGCGCTCAAACGACAAGTGTACATGGAGAGCTACACCACAGAGGCAGGGTGAGTAGTAACAATAATTTTTCCTGAGTTTCAAGGCATCCAGCAGTCCTCAATATTGAATTTAAGGAACCTGCCAGTCTTTGGGACGACAGGCGCTGCCATGCAATATACCAAGTTCTTGCTAAGTAGAATTCAGAAAGGTTCCTTGTGGCTGGGAAAAGAAATTCCAATCCATGCCGAGGACATTCACAGACTGACAGGGCTTTCACAGGAAGGCCGAGACGTTTCTTCAGCATTCTAGACCATCTCCAAAAGAGAAAAGAATTCGGGGGTCACTGATTATTATGCAAAATATGGCACCTGAAGGGGAGGGAAGGGAGAGAAAATTGAGCTCATCAACAAGCCCGAAATCAGGTTCACGTGCTACCTCATTGCCAGTAAGACAGTGAGGCATTACACCAAGGGGGAGTGTACCTTGGATACCATTTCAATCGTGGAGAATTGCGTCCAAGGGACCCGGCTGAACTGGTGCTCCTTCCTGCTGAAGGATTTGTTCGACGCATGCGAGGATAATTACAAGAGGACAACGGGATTCATCTATGGATACCTGATAGTCACGCTAGCTATGTGGAAGTGGAATTCTCCCCTCATCAGGATGTCGGTAGAGATAGCAGAGAACCAGCCACTAGTAATGAATTTTGTTCCATGGAAGGTGTCGGGAGACCCCAGCACTAAGGAGGTAAACGCAGAGGCCTTCCGAAGTTGGTATGGATTAATTATTGATGTGGTGATGAGCCAACAGAGGATCCCCAGAAATCTGCTAAACGGATACAGCGAGCAAGTTTGGTTTGGGGTCACCCACAAGCACACGTTCCTCTGACCTACTTGCGTGCCGGAGGAGACATTCCAGATGAGGCCATTGAAATTCCATATTGATGATGCAGCCTTCCACAACGAATTTTGTTTGTGGCTAGCTATCACGATGGAATTCTGAAGCGGGGTATACACATACAACTTCGACAAGATGCTACCACATCGATTTCCAGGTGAATCGGGGGCGGAGGCAGCAAACATGGTCTCCAACCTGCAGCTCCTCCCAATCATTCACCAACTAAATACCCAGGTACGAAGCTTCAATGAAGTGGTCCACGTGATATCAAGTAGTGCCACTCATCTCCCAGTTTTTTCTGAATTTCAAGTTTCTCAATCCACCCCACTTCCAAACACAACCTCCATCACCACCCCCATTCCAAATGTACTGTTTAGTTCACCAAGCCTAGTAGCCACCCCGTTGGGGGAAAAGAGTAAGCCTGCTAAATCTATAGCGGCACCCAAGGCTAAGAGGGCCAGAACTACAGAATCAAGCCCAGTGGTCGACCTCACAGAGGAGGATCCGCCCCAGAAACTGAGCACAGGGGTACCCATCTAGGAAGAACCACTCGCCGAGATAGGGGAAGCAAGCGGGTTTCCATCTCACCCTCCCATTAACCCCTTAGACTTCATAAACGTCCGTATTTCACCACCTCGTACCGACCCACTCCCACCTACCACTTCATCCACCCCATCCAACTCATCCGCCACCGTATCAGATCCAGTAGTCTGGAACCTACTCAATTGGGACCACAGAATAGAGGCTGACTCAAGCACAAAAGTGGTACCACCATCCAACCCCACTGTGGACCCCCAGACTACTTTTACTGACCTAATCACACAGATGGCACAAATAGTTGCAGACACGGCTGGGTCAATCCCTGAGTCTACTCCACTCTAGCAGCCCTTCCAAGCAGGATTAGGGGGAGCGGCCAGACCTGAATATGGCAGACTCTGCATCCCATCAAACTCCGTCACCATCCCCTCAAGGACAATCAACCAGATCAGTTGCCAGTGGGAAACCACTGCAAGAGCAGTGGCCGGATCAAGGTAATTCAGGGGCCGAAAGCATGGAGACATGGGGCACGGCTCAACTGTACCACTTCATCCAGAGGGCAGCCCAGTAGGCAGAAAGGCTCCACTTTGAGCTGCAACAGAGGTGTGAGCAATAGTAGCAGTAGATAATCGTGCTTACTAAACAACGCGAGCAGCTCACAATGGCACACGGGCAGCTACAGGACCAGATAGACGAAGTGGCCAGGGTTTTCATGGAGGTATGGCTTGCAGTGACGGCTCACTACAATCAAATGCCCATGGATGTGCAAGAAATAGACGTATTACAGCGAGCAATCCACCTCAGGGTAGCGTACTCCAACCTACACCAGGAAAACACAAAGCTTCGGGCGGCTTTGGCAAGACGACTGGCACTGCATCACCCAGCGATAGTCTACACAGCACAAATTTCCGAGAAACAGGGCCAGGTAACCAAGATGCAAGAAGCTCTCAGTACTACATCCAGAGATGCCTACGACCTCCTGAAAGGTATACAGGAATGCTCAATGACCCTTACAGTGAAGACACAGCCGATTTCGGCTCAACTGCAACAACTCTCCAAAGAAATACAAGACGCCACGGACCCCTCACAGTTGGACCAACTGTATGCCCAGGTGGATGCACTAGAGATCTAGATCCAGCAGACAGAGGCCAGTTCAACAATGGCCAAGCAGGAAATTCGAGAGCTTCGCCAGCCCCTACAGATCAGCGCCCTAACGATGCAGCAGTTGGCCACTGAGGCCAGAACCCAAATCAGCACAGTATTTAGCGCTATACTGGCAGACGTCGAGGAGGAAGCTATCACCAAGATCACGATGGAGATGGATGCATTATTATAGGGGTGGCAGCAGGCTGTGGTAACCTTCCATGAGCTTAAGGCTTTAGCATTGAGCAAGGTCCCGGAGTTGGGGGCCTTGTTTAGGTAGCAAAATGAAGGTGCGCAGTAGGAACAGGGCACAGGGTCAGGCGGAGCTATGGAGGTGGAGACAGTGATTTGCGATTGACTCGGGACGAGTCAAGAGACTGTGGTCGGGGCCTGTTGGGGCCCTTGTTTTGAATTTTTCATGAAGAGAAAATTTTGGGTTGCGGACCGACACGTGGCAGGTGCAACAACGGTAGGTAGCGGAGCTGCCGAGGTTACAGAGGAGCAAGAGATGAATGACGAGGTTGGCGCAAACAAGTGCAGACGAAGGGAAGATGCGGCAAAGGAATAGATAGTGGAACGCATGTGCAATAGGAAGAAGCCGAAAGCAACTGAGTAAGAACAGAAGAGAAACTAATAGTTGCACTGGCGGGTGAATAAATAGGTCGTCACCCAGCAGAAAAGGGATTCATGCACAGATGCAGAGGGATCGAAGAGGTGAGAGTAGACGCCGTAGAAGAGCTCTATTCTGAGCGCGACATCCTTGTATTTCATGTGTTTCTATCATTCTATCATGGCTGTAGTATCTCTCTCTCTCTATCCTATGGGACCTCTGTAATAGAAGTGGAAAGCTCTTTCTGTCGAGCAATGTAACTCTGGATCCTGTTGAATGGTTATGAATATATTTTAAGGTTGCTATCTGATCGTATGAGTCAAATGTGTTGCATGATGTCTATGGTACTTTAAAATTTTATTTTCTTAGTATCTACATGTTGTTCTAACGATATCTTCTATGTATGATGTTATGTATGCAAATGATCCTTTGTTAGCTTCAAGTTGCGGATCCATCCGCCAATACCGATATATTCCCCTCCTTCATGTGGTTGTGCACACCTTGGGTGAGACTCTCTTCTCTTCAGAGTAGGGTGAAAATGCCGGCGTGGTGCTAGACTACAGCGGACTCCTTGTTGGCCCAATCCCCGAACCTGGGTCTTGCCCGCAAGACCTGTTTCCTCGCCAACAATAGTTATGTGAGGTGTTATTTAGTTTAACTCAATTAAGTGAGTTAAACTTAGTTGTGCTAGTTGTAACTAAAGATACACTAGTGAGAGATCAATGAATTAATTATTAAATTAATTCACAAGTAGTGGTCTCACATGCAACTGAAGAAATACTACTGTTAACTACATGCATGTCAGATCCAGTGGAGACCCAGTGGAGAGATAGGTGAAAGGGTCTGGTCGACTATCAGTTGTGACTATAGTGGCACATCCAATGCATCTACACACACATTGGAGATGCCAATGAGGATTTTGCAGCCAAGGCAAGGCAAGATCGAATTCATTCAAGGATCTTCATCAACATGGATTGCGCAATGGAGGCAGGCTATCAGGAGGCAGTAAATTGGTGCATGTGTGAGCCAATTTTTGGATGACAGTGTGAGACAATTGTATATTTTACTAAGAGCTCTTAGAGTAGAGCTTTGTATGAGATTGTTTCATGATCCATGATATACATAATATATGATAGTTGGGGTTTTTAGCTCTAATATTTCATGGTAAAAACATCTTGTTATGTGTGATTGATTTTTCTTCATGTGTTTTCAATTGGCGATTAAATTTCCGCAAAGAATTAAGTAGAAGGATTATGTATTTAACAGTGGAAATTATTGTTAGATCAGGAGAATCTGGCAATATATAATTGTATCTATAAATTTCTACATTATGAAACTCATTTCCATTGAAGATTCTAGCAGAGCTACGAAAGGATCTTTGAGATCATGCACAAACAATTCTTGTTTATCAACAAGAAAGTGTAAGTAAATATGATCCTTTGATGGTGTTCCTTGTTCATATTTTTATTTATAACTCTTGTGACCATTTTCAAACAAAAAAGAAAAAAATTGTTGATAATTATTTTCATTTGGGAGGAATAAATACTTGTAGTTTTCTTGGACACTTTCAAAAGGAACTGCTTCAGCATGTACCACAGGAATTTCTAGAGGTAATTCTTCATATGATTCAACAAGCATATCCATCTGATTGTCTAAAGTTTTCTTTTCAAAATTTTATTCATTTGTTGTAAGTTGATGCAAGGAATGACATGAAGAATAAATTTCTTCCTTCACCTAAAGATTATAGCAATTATCTTCGAGTATTTCCTCCTGTTGTTTGAAATGATTCTTATATTCCTGATCATGAAAAGACTGATAATTTTGCTGCAAATGTTCATCAAACTCAGAGGATGTAACATGATTATCATAAATAAAATCTTGTTGGGTTTCATTTTCATCCAAGAGAGAGTCTACCCTTTCTTCTTGGTGATGAAAGGGATTGTCATGAAGGGATTCTAAAATTTCCTCATCCATGAACTCGTCATCTTCATAACAATTCTCTAAATATTCAATAAAACTCACAAAATTTTTACAGCAGCCTTTGACCAGCAACAAGGAAGAATGAGGTTCTTTATGCATATCATAAATTTCAACATGGAAATCAACAAGAGAATGTAAGGAACCACTTGGCAAGCTTTCGTACCAAGACCATGATTTTCCCTCTAAAGTGACCATAAAAATGTTCATGAGACAATCCTCAGGAAATTGAACCTTATGTCTACATACATGGATATGGAATCTAACCAAGTGAAAAGTAGCATTTTCTTTCTTTTCATCTTTAAAAATGGGAAGATAAGTTAACCAATTTACTTTTGCCATAGGATTTGGAAAACCAGGGATGTGAGACCGATTCATAGGGGCATAACTGCCATTCATTCTTGCAATGGAACTCATCTTGGAACTTCATCAATCTACTGATATTCAAGCAGTGGAGTCACCATCCAATTGATTATTTGATGTGTGGAGTCACCAGAGCATAAATACAACCAATATGTGCCTAAGTGTCTGCTGCTCTGAGACCATAGAACTAAAAAAAAAATGTTCTTCCCAGGGAAAATTTACACCTTCGTTCGCCAGCAACGACGCCAAAATTTTATCACCAAATTGAGTATTATTGGGCTGCTTCAATGGTCAACTTGGAGTAACTATTTCAAACCATCTTTTGACTGAATATTAGCCTCTTTCATCTGAGAGGGATCTCTCAAGATAACTTATGATTTTTTCAATGAAAACTCTATTATATGGCTAACTCTATGATAATGACTTGAAATTATATGATTGTAGGTGGAAAATGTAGAGGATTTTCTACCATTGGGCTTATGGATTCAGTGCTAGGAAACTCAATGACAATGGCTCTCCTTGTGGAAACTGAGGCATGTAGATATTTAAATGAAATGACAGCACATACAGAAGTTAATCAATAGATTAATTTTCAAAGGAAGTCAGAGCATGAGAAACATGAATTCTGAGTAATGAACATTAAGATATTGAAAGCAGAATATTAAGAAAGACATGCAATAGTTTAATCCTTGAAGGAATTCAGAGCATGATGTACATGAATTCTGAGTAATCACACATTAATATATTGAAATAAAAATAGCAAGATACATAGGACAAGGTTCATGAAAACATCAAATGAATCTCAGGTGAAGAAGAAATCCCACAACCACTGTATATTAATGATCAGAAAAATTTACAATAGTAGTAGTAACAAGTAACATCTTCCAACCTCTTCTAACTCTAAAAATATCTCATTTATAGAGTGAGGACTCATAAAAATTATTTTCCACCTTGCTAGCTTCGAATTCCCACCTCAGAGTCCTATTTCAAACATGATTACAGCACTTGGAGACTTCGTAGGGATATTTCTATTTTGCAGAGTTTGAATACAAAAAGGACACTTCTTTCATTAAATATTTCAACAAATCCATTTAGTAACCCTTATCAACTGAAACCAACTAATTTTCTGAGTGTACTAGAGTGTTGATGTGTCATTATGCCATGTGGATGTTGAGTTGGACCTCCTCCAAGTCAAATTTTACAATTGTTTCATAAATTTGGTTAGTGAAAACTCTAAAAAATAGGCTTCAAAGATGAGTTTATCATTTCCAAACCCTGATGGATTTACAGAAACGGAGAGAGGTTTTTTTATATGGGATTATTTTTAATAAAATAATCTTTCATATTTCCAAAATACTCTTTCATTTGGTCAGAAATAAAACTTGAAGTTGACTTCTAAAACAGTCATGTATAGAAAATTTTGTAGCACTCATTTCGTAGCAACTTTTCGTAGCGCTTCTGTTTTAAACACTTTTGCCAGGAAATTTGACTTTTTGCTGCCATGAGCCTTTAAAACATGTTAGTAGGGTTTCATGAAACATGTCTTCCTACTTTTAAGGAGTTGATGCCATCACACATGATGAAATACTTCCATGATGAATTAATAATTTGAAGATGAGTTGGACAGCTTCGTGGACCAAACCTATATGAAAATATGTTCCTGACCATATTTGACTTCCACATGTGATCAACTGACCTTGAATGCACCACTTCAAAACAAAATTCCTTCAAAATTTAACTCGCTGCCAAAACAGGGGAAAACAAGGCAGTTTCGTAGCAATTTTTGGTAGCAAATTTAATTTACCAATTTCCACCACCTCTTAGCTCTCTTTTCTATCATGGATAGATTTGATAGGTTTAAAGAGCTAATAAAAAAAATTCCCAAGCTTTAATTTCAATTTTAACCACCCTTTTTATCAAAAATTCATCTTCGGAAATTTCGTAGCGCTTTTTGGGCTTCAGGCCTGGTTGGCACTACCAAAACACCTAAAGTGTAGAAAATTCAAAATTCTCCTTGTTCTTCAAAATTTCACCAGTAGGTCTAAAAATTGATATGATGAAGGATGATAAAGAAAACTTGGTTAAAAATGCCTCTTACCCTCTTCAAAAAGCATCATTTTCACCTTTATATTTATATTTTCTACGGAATTCTGGAAAAACAGATAGGTGACCATTTTTCCGATTTTAAGACTATGCAAGTGAACCTAGAGTGGATTTTAATGGAAATGACTAATAACGACAAGACTAATGAAGTTTTTATGACCTAGGATAGACATGATATAATTAATTTCTCATCAAATGAATGACCCAAACCTTATGAGACAAGGTGAAACTTAGGTGTCCCTATCAAAATAAATTTGAAAAATTTATGAGTGATAACACTGCTAACGTAAATTCAACACAACTAAAAAAAATAGGCAGTCAGAGGTTTTTAAAAATGCTTTTCTTATCAGTGCATCCTTCATGTGTAAACACACTGGTGCAGTAAACATACCAAGCACCGGGAAGGAAAACAAATTTCTGAAGCCCTGGGGCATTTATATACGCAACGTCCCAGTGCGTGTCACCAACAAATACGCATCGAGTTGATAGAAGGTGGATGCACTGGGTTTATTCGGATTATAGTTATAAAGCACCAAGTCATTTAATGCAAAAAATACCAGTGTGTTACAAATATGAATGCATCGGTACGTTGAGGCCAAATAACATTGGTGCATGCACCTTTCTATCCTCCCGGTGTGTATTAGTTGTGTACACGCCCCGGGCCGTTAAGGTGTAAAAACGCACTGGTGTGTTAAAGGCAAACCTGTTAGGTCCCTATATTACTAGTATAGTCCCTTATTGTTGTTAGTGTAACCCCCTTATTGTTATTATTATACCCCTATAACCCCCATATTGTTATTATTGTGCCCTTAAATTATTATTGTTAGGTCAGCTAGGATTACATTGTGGCCCCACTAGGATTACATTATGGCCCCATGGACTCCTATATATAGAAAGGAGGTTTTTTAATTTGTATCATCCAAGAATTTTTCATTAATGTAATGTATTGGAGGTTTCCCCCTCAAAGTGGCTTATTTCTAAGGCGTTGATATCTCTTTTCTTCTATTTTTGGAGCTAGTTTCACAACATTTGGTATCAGAGCTTTGGATTCTAGGGTTTCGTTGCTCCAAACAGGTCATTGTGGAATTTTCGCTATAACTTTTTTTCTACGAAGTTTCAGAAGCTAAAATTTTTATGGTGCGAAGCTGAAATCCTGAGGAAACTTGTTGAAAATTTTGAGAGCTTGGTTCGCAATATTTTTGGAGATATGATCTGTGGAAGGTAGTGATTTTTCAGGCTCTTAAATTTCATCTCAAAGAGGTGATCGTGGAAAAATCTTCATAACTCTCTCTATGAGAATTGGATTGGAGTGCCGTAAAAGGTGGTTGCAATTACACAAATTGTAGTTTATTTTCAATCAATTTCAGATCTGAAAGAAGAAAAAATGATATGTGGAAAGTCGTACAATTTCGCTCTACTGAACTAGTGCATAATTAAGTCATTGTGGGATATTGGACATAACTTTGCCTTAGAGAATCCAAATCAAGTCATACCTGTGGCATTCGAAAGATAATTTAGAAGGCTACCTCAGTGCCCAATTTCAGATATTGAAGAGCCAAAGATAATCCAATTTCAATATCGAGCTCCTCAAAAGCAAGAAAAAGGTGTGTATTTCTTTTTTACGAATTTCATAAGTCTTGTTTGAAGAATCAATTTGAATTGATTCCAAGGGCATATTGTAGAATATATATCAGTATTGGGTTAAAAAAAAAATATGCCCCATAAAAATAATTCAACACCCATTAAGCCTTCAGAAGGCTCTACTATGACTCATGAAGATGAAGAATTGCAACATGATCTATCAAAATTACAAGAGCAAGTGCAACAAATTTCGCTCTCGCAAAGAGCAACAAAAAATGAAATGGATGTTTTTAAGAAAGGCATGGAATCTAAGATAGATGGCATGGAATCTAAGATGGATAAAATGGAAGCTAAGATCGATGAAAAAATGAAAGACAACATGGAAAACATGAAGAATGATCTAAAAGCAGACATGGAAGGTTTGACAAAGTTGATACAAGAAATGTTTCCTAATGGTGAAAAGATAGTAGAGGAAACTCATGAAGAGAACAAAATAAATGTTAATCATGATTTCATAAACTCTAATGTTGGAGGGAAGAACCACCATATTCCAAAAATGGATATGAGGAAGTTTGATGGAAAGGATCCTGTAACATGGATACTACAAATGGAGAAATATTTTGATCTCAATAATGTGAAAAACACACAAAAGGTACGCATCGCAACTTTACATTTAGAACAAAATACATTTGTATGGTATCGATGGCTTTGCTCCCATAAAAAAATTGTCACTTGGTCAATTTTTACGGAGGAAATGATAGCACATTATGAGGATACAAAGAGCAACACCTTCTTTAGCCAATTGACAAATCTCAAACAAAAGGGTTTAGTGGGGGAGCACATTGAGGACTTCCAAAAATTGAATATAAGGGTAACTGATATTCCAGAGGAACACAGGATTGATCTCTTCATAGGTACTTTAAAGGATAACATCCAACATGAAGTTCGCGTTTTGGAACCTGATTCATTGGAGAAGGCATTCAAGTTGGCAAGAAAATTGAATGTAAAATTATGGCAACAAGGAAGCCTATCACTCACTTCTATAAAGAGGGAAGTGTTGCTACTCCTAGATTTCCACAACCTACAAGGTTGACACCACAACAATTGGAAGAAAAAAGAGCAAAAGGGCTTTGCTACAGTTGTGATAGCAAATACACTAAAGGTCATAAGTGTGTCGAGAAGAAATTATTTTACATAGATTGTGAAGAGGAAGAAGAAAATGAACAAGAAGAGGATATACATCAGGAACCAACCCAAGAAGAGGAAGAAATGAGTTCGACCATATCGTGTAATGCATTGGCAGGAATTACCACCGTTGAAGCCTCGAAAATTGCTGCTACAACATTGGGGGATAACCACCCGGTCTGAACCTTAATACAGCTCCTTTTCCATTTATGATAGTGGCTCCGACTGGTTTAACTAGGTCCAGTTACCTTTTCCCTATCACTATTGGTTTATGATGTATCATTAACTACCAATAGACATGGATATCAGATCAATTATTCTTGCTAATCAGGCAAGAGAATGACCCTTAAGTTGATTTGGGTTCAGCCAAACCACAACTAAGATTTTGCCTCTTTGAGAAGAGGACTTAAAAGAATGTAAATTTAATCTAATTGCAGACTTATTCTATAATGCAAGCAAAAAGAAACTAATCTAAATCCTATCTCAATCAGGTAGATGAAAATATAACCCAATTAAGAGCAAGATAATTAAGTAATGATAATTAAAATATGTCTGGCTTTTAATTAATGTCAACCTAACGAAGAAATTCAATTAGCTCACATTTGTGAGTACCAAAACACATTCTATTGAGACCATTTGACTAAAATAATAAATCAACAACACTCTGGAAGAAATTCACAACATATTACTATTTAATAAATCAGTGTTATAAGACAAATTTCTGAGTAATGGTTACTCAGAAATCAGAGTTTAATTCATAAGAGCAGAGATACTTAACAATTTGAGACAAATTATCCATATCAACAGAAATGCCAAAACATGAATAAAATGAAACAAAAATTTTATTAAAATAAAAATGAAACTGGTATTTGATACAAAAATGCCAAAAATACCAGTTAATTGAATTTTCTTCTCTGATCCTGGTCTCTAACAGTACTTTACATTACTTGAATTTCTGCTTTCAAGACGAGAGCTGCAGAAATGCAAACTCTGCCCATCATGCATAATTCAAGATATAAAGAATAAACCCTCATTAATGTTCAGATCTGAAATTTTCTCTCCTCCCCATCTACAACTCTAAATCCCTATTACAGAAATGCTTTTAGAACTCTGGAATTGCAGAGGAGAGCAGCGCCTTATTCCATTCTGCAATCCGCTATTTATAGTATTTGCAAAGGAATTATCGAGATGAAAGTTTGTTGAAAAAAATCTGCCCAATCACTTTTATTTGCTCAAAAATTCCAATCTTTTAATTGCTGGAGCATTCTCATTGATTGAAGTCTTTTTCTCCATATATCTTCTACTGTTTTCCTGCAAAAAGAAATCAAAATGAATTAAAATGTAACAATAAAATCAAAATACCATTTCTGGCATTAAAACAAATCCAATCAAATTTAATTTAAATAAATCATTGAAAATAAAATATAAGCTCTCTATTGATGCCTAGGATAGTTTAATTGGTCAAATATATCATTGATGAGCGAATCTACTATTAGAAGAGGCTTGGACAAATGAAAATGCAGAAAATAAATCAGAAAATTGATTTTTCTTTAGAAATTCGGAGCTTGATTTTCTGCATGATTTTTGACCCAATTAATGACCAAATCTATTAGTGGAACCTCCTCAGAAATGTTCTCCTTGATTTTATCTTTCCAATGAGCCGTCCTGGGCCTTATTTGGCCAAGTATAACTCAATCTATGAGCCTCCAAAGTTGATGAGTCAAAACTGGCATAATTCTGGAAATTCTGTTGCTGGGCTAAAAATCAGAATTTTTAATTAGAAATTTAATCCTAAATTAGATTCTAATTATCTAATAATTAATTCTAAATTAATATATACAATTAATTCTAATTAATTATCATCTAATTTAGAAATTAATTAAGTTACAAAATTAAATTAATATACAAATGATTTGAAAAAGTTAATTTAAATATGATTAATATTATAATTCAAATTATATTAAAATTATAATAAACATTATAATTATAATATAATTATTATAATATAAAAATATAAAAATTAATTTACAAACCATTGGAATCCATCCAAACCCAAAATTGCTAAAACAAACCATTGAAATCAATCAAAACTCATTAATTCATCCATGTAAGTTTGTGGAAGGATATGGTGAGTGGAGTGTGAGGTGAGGGTGACGTGAGGTGAAACAAAAACTTTATATTAAAAAAATTTAACACATCGCATATCACAAGAACCTTGGATCGGGGTTTTTTAAATGTGCATGTTCTAAAAATTGCGATGGATCCGAAATTGCGAAATTGCAGAAATTGCGTCTTGCGATGTGCGATGGATGAAATTTGCGATGCTGCGATCTCACGGCGGATTCAAACTTGCGATTTGCGATCTACGATGGATCCGAAATTTGCGATCTGCGATGTGCGATGAATCTGAAAGTGCGATCGCAAACGGATTCGAATTTGCGATTTGCGATGCGATGGATACGAAATTTAACGTCTGCGATACGCGATGAGATACGAAATTTACGATGGCAAATCTGCGTCTCGACAATCAAAAATTTACGATCTAGATACTTATGACGGATAAATGATATATATATATATATATATATATATTTTTTTTTTTTTTTTAATGATGTTTAGTTTAGCTATGAAATTTTCTAAACTACAGCCACTCCGAAAAAGAATAAAAAAATAGCATTTTTAACCTAGACTAGAAAAATGATGGGACTTCAAAGGAGTACCATTTTTAAACTAGTTGACCAAATGAGGCGAAACAAGCGTCAATGGGAGGCTTATAAAAAATCGATTCAATCAAAACAAGAATCCAAAGAAAATGAAAAATTAACAAAAGCATAGGATAATCATTAAAATAAAATCCTAAAAGGTGCTTAGCCAAAAATTTATAAAAAGGGTCCCCATTATTTGAAGTGAACAAGTAAAAAATGGGAGGGTTGTGTTTTACCACAACAATGGCGACACACGGGAGAAGAACCAGTTATCTTTGTTTGATATGAATGAGATTTTCCTAAAATTCAAGTAAAAATAATTAAAGAAAAGAGAATTATGCTTAAAATGCTTGACTAGGTTCATTAGTCTGAATAAAAGAAAGAATCATCTAACTGTAATTTTTCTTAAAATTTCTCATAAATTAAAATATTTCAAAACTCTATATCAGTTCTTAATTAGTTGTAGAGATAAAGTAGGGGTCACTTTACAGCTTAGCTTTTTAAAATATACTCATTTGTCACAGGTAGAGCCACTGTTGCCAGCAAACATCTATAGTCTCGACAGGGTTACCTTTTAATCACCAATGATTCAGAATCCCATCTCTTTAAGAATTATTGACCTAGAGATAAATCCATTTATATTATTTTTATTTTTATTTTTTATTTTTTATTTTTTTATTTTTATTTTAATCTTAAAAGCCATTGTCCTGGTTTGGTAGCCAGATAGTTGACAATGCCATTCACTGGTTATTATTAGACTGAACAAGCTGGCTCGTGATGAGACCCCTTGTCTTATAATTGTTTGCAATCATAAGCCATTACCCTGGTTTGTTTAGCAGTGTTGGTAATGTCAGCCTATTTTTCTCCTATGATCATGGTAAGCAGGCTCATGATGAGACCTCTTATCTTTTAAGTTTAAATATATCTCTGGATTATACTCTAGAAAAATAAGACTCTTTGGGACAGGGGGAATCATTGACTCCTTAAGAGTTAAGAATGACAATTTCAGAGTTAAAAGGTGATTTGCTGTAAAGTGTCTTTACTTGGTTAAAAATAACTTTTCTTGACTGATAATAGAACTTTGAAAGATCTTAATAAAATATTGAAATCTCAAAATGATTACAATTTTGATGAAAAAAGAAATTTTTCCAGATTTTATGATACTTTATCAACTTATCTAAATTGGTAATCTCTTCCTTAAGTATGTCTACTTTTATAATAAGAAAATCAAACTTTGCTAAGAGATTTAAGAAAAAATTAATAGATGACTATTAACAATTTTTTTTCTCCGTGTATGCCAACCATAGTTAGGTAACTAGAAGGCCTTCCATATAAATCATGGAAAAGTTACTAAAATCAAAACTGAAAACCAAAGGAAAAGAATTCTTATGCTAAAATGAGAAAGAAATCAACAAACAAAAAATAAAAATGAAGAAATTTTAAAAATGGAAAGGAAAATCCAAGTTTCGCAAGATAAACTCAAACAATAATGTTTATAACAATGTCTCAACATATGAAGAAATAAAATAATCGTGTAATCAATAATTCTTATGTCGAGATTTAGAAAAATCATACCTTGTAGGGTTGTAAGTGTTTTAGGCTTTTTGGATAGCAGTGACGATAAAATTCAGCCACAATGAAAACTTTCTGTTTGATATCAATCTTCTTGTTTCAAAGCATCATCTTAATAATTTTCTAATAAAAGGAATGCTTAAAGAAACAAACCAAAAGTTTAGAAACTTCCTGGTGTAGCTGTTTCGATAAAGATTATTGCTACTTATTGAAATTAAGCCAGGAGAAGAGTATGGACTTCGAAAATATGATCTGGCAACGGATTGGAAGCTTTTATGAAGAGCTGCAAAACAGATTTATATATCAAAAAATCAAAATTGAAACTAAAGTAACGAAATGGAAATAAATGAAAGTGGGTACATGAATCTTACCATTGGATGATTGCTTTTGATCTTACCTAAAAGGCATCAGTTTGTCCAAACTAGCTAACTTCTTATTTTAATTAACATTAAAAACATGAAGAAGTCAAACTAACCAAAATCTTATAACCCAAAATCATTATTTATTTTATCTAAACTAAAGCAAGCAGTAAAATGTAAAAATGGAATTCTTAGTGCTCAAGGGAATTGAAATTAAAAGAAATGCATCTAAAATGAGAATGTGAATTTGCAGTAATGAATGTTTCTCAAAATATTATAAGTTTCATATAAACTCCATGATTTTATAAATTGTCCAGAATCAAGACCAAATCCAAAATAATAAAATTTAAATACGAAAATAGAGATGTCTTGAATTCCATATTTAATTATGGAATTATATATTTAAAACTGAAATATATGAGAAATTGAAATGATTTGAATATGCCGCAAATTTATCATCAGCTGCTTTTTTACCATAGTGGTTACCCAAGCTCTCTTTTAAAATAAGACACAGTTGTATCGGATGATCCGCATCACATGTTTCTTCACCATGCTTCAATTTTAATTTACAAGACTTCACCTTTGTTTCTATGCCATATATCGATTAAATGTTAATGGCTCATAGGCATGCTTTGAAAGCTAGCACATCAGAGATTGCAATGGAAAATTGTCGATATGAAAACATGTAATGAGAACATGTGCAATGAAATGAAGCGATCACATCATTAAAGATATATTATATTGGGGATCGGGGAATATTGACATTGTGCTTCCCTTATTGCACATCGCACATCGCAGATTCTGAATTGTGATGTGAGCATAATTAAAAATGTGATGAAGCGATTGCGATATCGGCAATTTCTAATTGGCGATGCTAATCGTCGATTGGTAAATGTTTTGGTACCCAATGTAATACAATAAGATTCTTGCGATGCCGATATGCGATGAAGATTGGATGCGATAGCTTTATGATGAAAATTTTAATAACATATCGGATCTGAGACAGCGACCCTTTTAAAGTTATGCTCCTACCATTATTTGTGATTGAATGGATGCGATATTTTATAAACTTGATTTGAATTTCATATCGGGTCCATAATTATGTGGTCGTCGCAATATTGGTAAAGGCAATTCATGATAATGGAAGTATACTTCAACTACAAACCTCGGATATGCGAAATGCGATATGGCATATGAATGAAGTAATACATCGGAGATCTTTTATGAACAATTTGTTATCAAAACTGCTAAGATCCACTTCCGATGAAATCTTATGATATTTTTTTTAATTTCGATTGGGTTTCCCAAATGAATAAAAACAAAGTTAAAGAATGCTCAAATTCTAATGAATCTCAAATAAAATTTCCCTGAACCTGTTGCCAATTTGAACTGGGTTTACTGCTTACTTCAAGTTTTGAAAACAAATGAAAACCTGCAATTAAAACAAAACAAAAATAAAAAATAAACTAAGAAAAAGAGAAACTAATAATAGATGAGAATGAACTTATGAATGCTTACCTGGAAGGAAATTCTCTGTAGTTTTTTTTACCTCATGAATTTTCAAATTTTTCCTTCGATTTATCAAAATTTTGCCTTTGTTCAAAATTATCTCATCATTTATTCTAAATTAGAGTAAGCAATCAACCTAAATAAAATCTGCTTGTTCATGTTCAGGAAATATAAAATTTACCAGAAATAAATATGAAAATAGTCTTCCCTTTTGAATTGAAACAACAATTTATTACCTTTGCTCATTCCGAATTAACTTGAGAAAAATTTGTATTGTTATAGTGACTATTCAATAATGCCTTTAGTAAATGAATATGATGCATGTTGCAGCATCAAATAATAAACTAAAGGTTTGGATGGGATAAAGCCACTAATTGTGGAAAAATGTCAAAACAGATTTGAATGTGTGCACACAGCAAAATGGACATCCTAAAGGTCGGCTTAACAAATTTCGAGGAAGATAGTATGAACTTCATATGATTACCATGAAAGGTTAGACTGAATAATAATGATTGAATTAGAATTAAGCTTATCATAGACGGTCATATATTTCATGGGATAATGAGATCATGAAGCTTTTATATCCTCAAAACCTTTATCATATAAATTTCAAAAGAAAATCTTAGAAGGAAATCCTGAAATTAAGAAAAGTGGCTTTGAGGCGATTGATGCCAAGTGCATTTTAATTGAATTTAAGACATTATTCAAAATAGACAGAGTGGAGGTATTGCTGTAAGAAATTTAAAAAAGGAAAAGAAGAATTAAAATTTTCTGATTGGGAGAAAATGTTTTCATTGAACATGTATGAAAATGGTTGATTGCTTTGTTTTATTTTTAATCTACATAACTGTTGAAAATAAATTAACTACATTAACTCTACTCCTATTCTAACCATATACTTGAAAAATGACTAGGTATAGTCATATTTCCAGTGTAACCATTTTCTCATTTTAATCCCTGCATGTATGTACAATTCAAATGTTAGTAATAAAAATACAAATCTAATTGAACTAAGAAAATTAAACCTAAAATCAGAATGTACAACTATTGTTAGAAGCTTATCTAAAATCTCATTCTCATGAAATTTTCTTTCCAATTGAATACCAATTGGATCATAGAAATCTGGATGGATTTCTATTAATAATTGGGAAATGTTCAAAAGAGGAGATGAAAGGCCAGATTGTGGATATGAGCTTTTAGATTCAAAGGCCTGGAAGAAACTGTTAGTGTTATGTGTAAATGTTAAGCTATTGACAATCTTCCATGAAGGAAAAATTTTCAAATATTTTTCAAATGAATCAATGAAAAATGGATGGAAATCTTTCAAATGAAATGGAAAATTATTAATTAAATTGGATTGCTGGCAGACTTCTAAAAATACATTCTCTTGTTGATATTGCCTTTGAGAAGATAGAAGCTTTTGATAAAACATTAGCATTAATTGAAATTGAAATTGAAATAGCTTTTGATGCTTTTGATTATTATATAAAACTTCAATTTTCCAACAGGGCAATGTATCAATTGAATGTTTGATAGTAAAGTGCGCAATATGCCAGCGTAATGTATCAAAAATCTGAAAAATAAAATCTGAAAATAAATCTGATTTAATACAAAATAATTGACGAAACAAAAACAAAATGAAATCACTATTGTTACAACTAATGTTACAGCACAATTGGGATTGTTTTGAAATAATTTCTTTTTCACAAGGATTGGCCAGAATTATGGAATTTGAGTAATTTCGAATTCCAACTTGTGAATTAGAAGGGGAATTATGATTATGAACAAGAATGAAAGCTTGATCATGATATGAATCATAAATTGGAATATTTTCTCGAATAGTGAAATCAAGAAGATGATTATCTGCTTTAGAGTGAGGATTAGTTGGAATAATTTCTAAATTGAAATGTTCCTCATTCTCAGATGTTATTTGAATTTTATCATGAGGATTCTCTTGAGAAAAATAGAAATCAACATCCTCAATGTCAGAGTAATTATCATAAATGACTTCGCAATATTATTTAGAATTTCCTTCAATCTTATTCAATAAATCCAAACACGGAGGAACAAGAATTTCATGTTCATTAATGGAAAAAGAATGATCATTAATAGCTTCTCTATCTTGATAAAAACTTAATGGTAATTCATTTAGATCAGCCTCTGTATTTTTTGAAATATCATTAACACTAAGAGGGGAAAAATTACCATCATTAAAAATATCAGGATAAAGGGAAAAATGTGAATCTGAAATAATGCAATTAAAAATGTCTTAGTTTGAGAAATCTTGTGCATTATGATCATTGTAAATTTCAAATTCCAGATCATTCCTTTGCATGCGCATGCTTTCTTGAAGAAGGCTGCTTTGCTGCTCTAATTTGAGCATTTGCTCATCATGAAAAGATTCAGAAATTTGTACAGCAGTTTGCATTTTATTATTTACTTTGATTGTTGCTTGCACTTGCTGATTTGCAATATGATTTTCTGAATTTAATGCAGAGAAACTTTCAGATTCTAATGCAGGCCTTTCTCCAAAATTGTTGTTGTTGTCTTCTTGCATTTGATTAGAAATATTTTCCAAGCTTTGTGAAACCTCTTCATCACAATTTATTTGCACACCCAAATTGGAATTCTCATTTATGTTAGAAGGGGGTGGAACAAAGCTTGAACTAATTTCATATGGATCGGGAATAGGAGGAAGAGAATAATTATGTTCAAACCAATCTAATGATTCTTCTTTCATAGGTTCATCTTTGACATTAAATTTTAAACAATTCAAATGAAATCGAATATTAAAATCTCTAACAGACTCATTTTCATTTCGTAGATATTCAATTTCATCACATACCTGATCATAATCATAGTGGTAAAATTTACAAATGAAACTTGTAACAAATTGATCCCAGCTGTGAATTGAGGCAACCGGAAGAGTTCTACACCAGTTTCTGGCTTTTGCCGCAAATGTGAGTGTAAAAATTCTGCATAAAATGCCTTCATCAATTCCTTCAAAATCATAATTTGAAACATTTTGAATAAATTGAAGGACATGATTAAAAGCAGAAGAATTTTTCTTACCACTGAATTTTACCTGAGACAAGAGTCTTACCACTTCGGGTGGAGTATTGGAAGATGCACGTCCATGGATACAACTCCAAATTGGAAGTTTAAGAGGAGCCGTCGTGATTAAATAAAATGTTAAAATTGAAAAGGCTCCAACAGACAACAAGTTTCAGACCCTCCTTCTAGCGCCAAAAATGTTGAAGCCTTGAAAATCCCTGCTACAAAATTGGGGGATAACCACCCGGTCCGGACCTTAATACAACTCCTTTTCCGTTTATGATAGTGGCTCCGACTGGTTTAACTAGGTCCAGTTACCTTTTCCCTATTGCTATTGGTTTACGATGTATCATTAACTACCAATATCATTAACTACCAATAGACAGGGATATCAGATCAATTCTTCTTGCTGATCAGGCAAGAGAATGACCCTTACGCTGATTTGGGTTCAGCCAAACCACAACTAAGATTTTGCCTCTTTGAGAAGAGGACTTAAAAGAATGTAAATTTAATCTAATTGCAAACTTATTCTATAATGCAAGCAAAAAGAAACTAATCAAAATCCTATCTCAATCAGGTAGATGAAAATCTAACCCAATTAAGAGCAAGATAATTAAGTAATGAGAATTAAAATATGTCTCGCTTTTAATTAATGTCAAACTAACGAAGAAATTCAATTAGCTCACATTTGTGAGTACCAAAACACATTCTATTGAGACCATTTGACTAAAATAATAAATCAACAACACTCCGGAAGAAATTCACAAAAATGATATCGATTATCATATTAGTCAAACTAATAATTAAACAATAACATGTGGAAGAAATTCACAACATATTACTATTTAATAAATCAGTGTTATAAGACAAATTTCTGAGTAATGGTTACTCAGAAATCAGAGTTTAATTCATAAGAGCAGAGATACTTAACAATTTGAGACAAATTATCCATATCAACAGAAATGCCAAAACATGAATAAAATGAAACAAAAATTTTATTAAAATAAAAATGAAACTGGTATTTGATACAAAAATGCCAAAAATACCAGTTAATTGAATTTTCTTCTCTGATCCTGGTCTCTAACAGTACTTTACATTACTTGAATTTCTGCTTTCAAGACGAGAGCTGCAGAAATGCAAACTCTGCCCATCATGCATAATTCAAGATATAAAGAATAAACCCTCATTAATGTTCAGATATGAAATTTTCTCTCCTCCCCATCTACAACTCTAAATCCTTATTACAGAAATGCTTTTAGAACTCTGGAATTGCAGAGGAGAGTAGCGCCTTATTCCATTCTGCAATCCTCTATTTATAATATTTGCAAAGGAATTATTGAGATGAAAGTTTGTTGAAGAAAATCAGCCCAATCACTTTTATTTGCTCAAAAATTCCAATCTTTTAATTGCTGGAGCATTCTCATTGATTGAAGTCTTTTTCTCCATATATCTTCTACTGTTTTCCTGCAAAAAGAAATCAAAATGAATTAAAATGTAACAATAAAATCAAAATACCATTTCTGGCATTAAAACAAATCCAATCAAATTTAATTTAAATAAATCATTGAAAATAAAATATAAGCTCTCTATTGATGCCTAGGATAGTTTAATTGGTCAAATATATCATTGATGAGCGAATCTACTATTAGAAGAGGCTTGGACAAATGAAAATGCAGAAAATAAATCAGAAAATTGATTTTTCTTTAGAAATTCGGAGCTTGATTTTCTGCATGATTTTTGACCCAATTAATGACCAAATCTATTAGTGAAACTTCCTCAGAAATGTTCTCCTTGATTTTATCTTTCCAATGAGCCGTCCTGGGCCTTATTTGGCCAAGTATAACTCAATCTATGAGCCTCCAAAGTTGATGAGTCAAAACTGGCATAATTCTGGAAATTCTGTTGCTGGGCTAAAAATCAGAATTTTTAATTAGAAATTTAATCCTAAATTAGATTCTAATTATCTAATAATTAATTCTAAATTAATATATACAATTAATTCTAATTAATTATCATCTAATTTAGAAATTAATTAAGTTACAAAATTAAATTAATATACAAATGATTTGAAAAAGTTAATTTAAATATGATTAATATTATAATTCAAATTATATTAAAATTATAATAAACATTATAATTATAATATAATTATTATAATATAAAAATATAAAAATTAATTTACAAACCATTGGAATCCATCCAAACCCAAAATTGCTAAAACAAACCATTGAAATCAATCAAAACTCATTAATTCATCCATGTAAGTTTGTGGAAGGATATGGTGAGTGGAGTGTGAGGTGAGGGTGACGTGAGGTGAAACAAAAACTTTATATTAAAAAAATTTAACACATCGCATATCACAAGAACCTTGGATCGGGGTTTTTTAAATGTGCATGTTCTAAAAATTGCGATGGATCCGAAATTGCGAAATTGCGATGGATCCGAAATTTGCGATCTGCGATCTGCGATGAATCTGAAATTTGTGATCTACGATCTGTGACGGATTCGAATTTGCGATTTGCGATCTGCGATGGATCTGAAATTTGCGATCTGCGATCTGCGACGAATTCAAATTTGTGATTTGCGATCTGCGATGGATCTGAAATTTGCGATCTACAATCTGCGATGAATCTGAAATTTGCGATCTGCGATCTGCGACGAATCTGAAATTTGCGATCTGCGATCTGCGACGGATCCAATGATGTAATATATATATATATATATATATATATATATATATATATATATATATATTACAATAAAAAATAGCATTTTTAACCCAGACTAGAAAAATGATGGTACTTCAAAGGAGTACCATTTTTAAACCAGTTGACCAAATGAGGCGAAACAAGCGTCAATGGGAGGCTTATAAAAAATCGATTCAATCAAAACAAGAATCCAAAGAAAATGAAAAATTAACAAAAGCGTAGGATAATCATTAAAATAAAATCCTAAAAGGTGCTTAGCCAAAAATTTATAAAAAGGGTCCCCATTATTTGAAGTGAACAAGTCAAAAATGGGGGGGTTGTGTTTTACCACAACACCACATTACATGGGTGGAAATTTAACTTTAATTTCACTAGATGAGGGTGGCCAAGTTAACTGACCACCTCTAGCTTATTAAAATACCCCCTCTGGACATTTATTCATTCACACATAGGGTGATAGTGAGATACTTCCATACCTGAGCCCACCTCATGGTTGATTGGTTGCAAGTACTTGCATGCTGGAGTTGGTCCATTGTATTGACACCAAGGGAGTTTGACTTGCTTGCTTATTTCCTTGTTTATTTCATCATTTCTTAATGATGCTTGACGGTGGTGCTTGTTGTGTGTGTGGTGGTACTTTTTGGATGTCCATGATGGTTCTATTGGTGGAGAGTCTACTTGGGAGTGCCATGAATCCTCCAGAGTTGTTTCACAAGGCCCCACTTCATCCTTTAATGGAAAATAAAAAAAATCTAGTGCTTTCTATGATGATTGTACAAGTTTTCACGGGAGGAAGTTTTCTTCCTGTAATAGCCCATTTCTCTTACCCTTGCGTCTTCAATTTTCATAGGGTAATGAGGGAAAGTGTGAGGAGATGTGGGGATAGTCTTAGGACCATGAGGGAGTGGTGTAGGCTTGAGGAAATGAAGATGAAGACCTCTACTATTTTTCAAAATCTTTTTGAACGTGTAGGACATGATTAAGGGCTTGAATGGATTTATTTTTGAAGTGGGATGGATTAGTGATGTATGGATGGTGGAAAGAGACCTCTTCATCATTTTCCAGGTCATGAGGCTCCTATAGGGCTATCCTCTCCTTCATATATCCCTCCTATAGCCTATTTGGACCCTCTTGTAGCACCGGAGGACTTTCCTGTAGTTTTACAGGATCCTCCTGTAGCAACAAAGAGAGGAGGTAAAACTTGATTTTTGAGCTCATGGGATAATGGAGAGAGATGGAGATGAGTGGAGATGATGGAGAGGGAATGAATGGATGGAATAATGGAGGAAAATTGAAAATTTATTTTAGCTTTAGCCATAATCATCTTCTGTGCATAATCCAGCAAAATAATAAAAAGGTCAGCAGTCATGGCCTCATCTTGTGTTGTTCTTCCTTTTTATTTTATTTTATTTGAGAGACATGTAGGCTTCCTCTGAGGAGGTTTTCAACCTAAATTAATTGCCTATGTGCCTCAAAAGAGGTTTTCACCTATGGATATTTCTTATTTTTCTTCCTTTTTTTTGTCTTCTGGACTGCCTCAGAGAGATTTTCAATCCTGAAGTTCGCCTTAGATTCCTTAGAGAAGTTTTCACCCAGGCCTTTTTATTTTTATTTTTGTTTTTTTTCTAGGAGTACTATGAACTAGAAGTCATGAGACTCCTAATCATATTGACTTCTTTGCTGATTGTACTAATGAATTCTGCCTTACACAATGGTCTCTTCTATAATGTCAGCCTATAACCATTGACAAGCAGACAAATCTCCTACTCATCAATGGTTTTGATCTGGACATCTCCATTGTCATTGAATTTCTCCATCATGTATGGGCCTAACCACCTTTTCATTAATTTTCCTTTAAAATCCTTGAACCTAGAGACATAAATCAAGGCCCAATCCCCTTCTTGAAAAATATTTTCCTTGATATGCTTATCATGCCAGACCTTCCTCTGCAATTGTATAAATTAAGTGTGTAGGAGGGCCTGCATTCTAAACTCATCCAAGCCATTTAGTTTGAGTAACCTTTCTTTCTATGCACCTTTGATACGTAAATATAATTTGGCTTCCATTCTCATAGTTTTCAACTCAAACTCAACAGATAAAAGAGCTTTCTTCCCATAAACCAAATCATATGGAGTGAATCTTCCGGTTGTCTTCCAGGTGGTGTTCTAGGTCCAAGTGGCCTCCACTAATCTTTTTACCTAATCTTTCCTGCTGCTTCTTACCACCTTTGTGAGGATTCTCTCCAATGCTCTATTAGTAACCTCTACTTGCCCATTTTCCTGAGGTTGATAGGCAATAGATGTTTTGTGCTTGATATTATGCTACCTTAGGAGATTCTCATTCAAATGTGATGTGAATTGAGATCCTTGATCAATGGCTATCTCCCTTGGATACTAAAATTTGTAGAAAACATTTTACCTTAAGAGCTCAACCACTTTTTCCTTTGTTGCTACTTTGACATCATTTGTCTCATCCCCCTTTGTCAAATAGTTAGTGCATATAATAATGTATCTTCTATGCCCTGGTGGTGGATCAATTGAACCAATGAAATCCATCCCCCACTTGTCAAATGGCTCTAAGGCCACTTGAGGTTATAGAGGCATCTCATCCCTGGGTTTGGGTTTCCCCATCCTTTGGTAATAATCACATCTATTGGTAAACCTTGTTGCATATTGATGGAGAGTGGGCCAATAATAGCCAGCTTGTATAACTGTTAAGTTTGTTCTCTTAGCATAAAAATTACCCCCACACGACCCATCATGACATGCTGAGAGGATGTCAAAGAATTCCTCTTCCCTGACACATCTCCTTAAAACCTGATCTGGTCCCAGTTTTAAAATATTTCCACCAATCCAAGTGAAAGGGGCACTCTTTCTAACAATTCTGCTCTTCTCCCTAGATGACATATTTGGAGGAAATATCCCAACAACCAGGTAGTTGGATATGTCAACAAACTAGGGAGAGAACAATAAACTAGAAAATAGGTGCTCATATGGAAGTTGATCATTGGCCATACCTTAATCATCTGCATACAAAGTGAGTCTAGAAAAAAAAATATGCAACTAAAATTTATTTCCTAACTTATCAACGATATTCAAATCAAATTGTTGTGGTAATAGAAACCATCTAATAATCCTAGAATTCACATAAGGTTTATTCATCAAATATTTAATAATTGCATGATCAGTATGCACAAAATTTTGGTATCCAGTGATATAGTGTCTAATTTTGTTTAGGGAATGTACAACAACTAAGAGCTCTTTCCCAGTAACAGTGTAGCTCAATTCAACCTTAGAAATATTTTTAATAATGAAGTAAATGGCATAGGGAAACTTGTCATATACGTGTCCCAAGGCTTCCCACACATATGTTTCTAATGCATCAGTATGAATATGGAATGGGAGAGCCCAATTAGGACCCCTAAGTATGGGTGCAGTGGTCAATTTATCTTTTAAGATCTCAAGGGCCTCTTCACAACTACTTGTCAAACATAAATCCGAATCCTTGGCCAACCATCCAAACAATGGTGAAGCCACTTTACTAAAATCCTTGATGAATCTCCTATAATAACCATCCAAGCCCAAGAAACTCCTAACATCTCTATTTCTAAGGGTTAGGGGCCCTTTTTATGATAGTGATCTTGTTTGGGTCTACTTGTATCCCTTCCTAAGATATGTAATGGCTAAGGAAAGTCCCTACCTTCATCAAGAATTCAAATTTCTCATGGCTCAAGGAGAGATGAATTTCAATACATTTCCTCAGGACTTTACCCAAATTAGAGAGGGCCTTATAGAAATGACATCCATAGGGAGTGAAATCATCCATGTAGATCTCCACAAAGTCATGGACAAGCTCAAAAATATGCCTAGAACTTCTCTTTGAAAATTGAAAGGGGCATTTCATAAGACAAATGGGAGAACTCTATAAGCAAAGGTACCCCAAGGACATGTAAATGTAGTCTTGTCTTGGCCTTCAGGGTTGATTTGGATCTGATTGTAACCACTGAATCCATATAGTAAAGAGAAGAATTTCTTCTCTACAATACCATCCAAGACTTGGTCGATGAAGGGTAAAGGGAAATGGTCTTTCTTGATGGCCTTGTTTAGTTCTCTGTAATCAACATAGATCCTCCACTTCCCATTCCTCTTTGGGACTAAGACTAAATATGACACCCATTGCATGGAACCCTGCATCCAATACCTTTTGTAATTATTCCTTCAATATGTCCTTCAAGGTTGGACTCATTCTCCTCTGAGGTTGGCGCAAATTTTTTCATTCTAATTTTATGTAAATATGGTCAATAAACACTAAGGGATGTGCCCCTTTCATTTATTTATAGTCCCAAGAAAAAGCATCAAAGTGCTCTCTCAAGATCTTTCACAATTGTTATTCTTATTTGGTCGAGAGAGAGGGATTGATATTTAAGGTTCTCGATGGGCCAAATCTATAGTTTTGACATGTTTAGGGCTTAATTCAACTGATCATAGCTCAGTCCAAGGACTACTTCTAGATTCTCTCACAATTTCATCAAGTGGAATGGTAGTGGGGGGTTGGTTATGAAGGATATGGTCAATGAGGTCATCTTCATGAGGTTTCCCCCATCCGATAACAACATATAAGGTATAGATTTGGTATGGTGTTGCATGATACACTTGATTTCATTCCCAATTCTCTAGCAACAAAGGTATATCATGTTCAATAGAAGACTAAGAATGAGGATATAATATAATTTGTTTTGATAAGGGCCCATTCTTGATGGTCATGTTCCCAACCCTACAACTGATATACTAAATAAATAGTAGCCAACCAAGGTCTTCATAAGATAATATGATTACCATTAAACTTGGTTTTGGGTTGAAGCACCAGGAAGTAAGTGGGATGCTCCCAAGGGTCAATGGAGATGATTACATCCTCAACAAATCCCTCAGGAGCTACTGTGGATCTATCTCCAAGTTGTAGCACTGTAGTGGTAGTTCTCAAGGCTCCTTAGAGGTTGAGTTTAAACATGGTTTATTTAGTAATTACATTTATGGAATCCCCGAGATCAATCAATGCATGATGGACAATGATACCATCATTGTGCACATCCACTACTAGACTTCCAGGGTCTAGGTATTTCGGGAAAATCACTCTCCCGAGCATCAAATCAAATAATTGACCAAAAACATTGATGGTGGGGGTGTCTCTCTTATTTATCCCAAGATTTTTGAATAATTTCTCCTTGATAAGAATAAAATACATGGGAATTCCCTTAATAGCATGGAGAAGGGGTATCTTGACACACAAATTCTTCAATTCTCCCAGAAGTTCAATCTCTTGTGGGGTGTGTTGGCTAGGGTGGATCAATCTCCCAGGAAAATGTGTTGGAGTTACTTGAGGGGCACTCTCTTCATTTTCCTCTTTAAGCTCTTCAGGTGAAGATGGTGGATGGTTATCCGGGAGCACTCTCTTAGACCCAAGGTTAATCTCTTGGATCTCCATAACATAGGCAGAGTAAGATATCTCTCCAATGTAGTCCTATTGTTCCGGTTAGTTATTAGATTTTGGACTGGGATGAGTAAGAATATCAGATTGCTTAGGTGGAGCAAGATGAGTGATTTGTGGTTTCTTTTGTGGTGGATGTAGTAAATTGGGAGTTTTATTGTGTTGAGGCCTCCAAAATTGTGATGAGTTGCTCCACTGAGGAGGCTCAGAAGGATATGGATGAAAAGGATGGTTAACAGGTAAAGGAGGATATGGAGGAGCATAAAGCCAAGAAGGAGGTTTGGGTAATGATGGATGAGTGGAGGAGTACCAAGGCTAAAAAGGTGCATTTTTATTTTAATTTTAGTAAGAATAAGGCACACTTTTCATGCCTTGTTGGTATGGCTGAGGTCCTTCAGGGCTCCTTTGTTTAATGAAGAAGAGTTTCTCTAGCCTGCCTTCCACCCCTTGGTATACATATCTTATGCCTAGTAAGGAAGGGAATTTCTCTGCTGCATGGTTTTCTTCACAGACTGAGAAAACTTCTATGAAATTCATTGGGCATTCATTCCTAGGGTGTCTTCTAATGCATCTAGGGAAAAATATAGCT
Organism: Pinus albicaulis; assembly: GCA_034641835.2. Classification (NCBI taxonomy): domain Eukaryota; kingdom Viridiplantae; phylum Streptophyta; class Pinopsida; order Pinales; family Pinaceae; genus Pinus; species Pinus albicaulis. Next base: position 239,027,386 of record CM076573.1, read on the forward strand.
ATGACTCTCTTTGTCTCCTCTTGTTTCCTCTTTATATTCATGGCATCCATTTGCAATGAAAAGGTATGAATCATTTCACTCTTGAAATCCTCCAACATGTTCCCTATCTCACTTTTTATGGATGAGGTGGAGGAAGAGATACTGGCCAAGCCTTGTTTACTTCTACCCTTATTTTTGGCTACCCTAGAGTGGTTTTTGGACACAAATTTGATGTCATCATAAGACAACCGATATATATCCCCTCCAGATATCTTGTTGAGGGTCACCAATGCTTCCTCCCTGATCACTCGGAGAAGAACTAACTTGAGTGATTCAGGATCAAGGGTACAATTATCTCTCCTGTAGTTAAGTTTAAACCTTTCCTCATAGTCTTCTAAAGATTCAGCATGCCCTAGGGTCATCCTAAATATTTCTTCATTGGTTTCTCTGGACCTAAAATAATATTTTTACTTGTTATTGAAGGCCCCTTGCATTTGGGCCTAGATAGTGATGTCGCCCCCAAGCAGACGCATGAGCCAACACAAGGATGCATCCTTAAGGGTGGAGGCAAACAACTTCAACTTTTGTTCATCTGAGGAATATTCATCGGTCCTAAGAAAAAAATTAAACATGAAGGTATCAGTATCTTCATAGGTTAGGCCATGAAAGTGTGGGAGGGCTACAGGGATGATGTTATTCATCCTGACCTCCCCATTGGTTTCTCTAATGGGAAATATCTCATTTTTTTCCTGTTCTCATCCATAGCTTGGATAGGTGAAGTAGGTTCTTCTTCTTCCCAAATGATTTCCTCAAACATTTTAGGGTGCTCACCTAGAGGGTATTCTAACTCCCTTGTAGTTAGAGAGGGAAGCTCACAGTTACTGAAGAAGAGTGAAGTTTGACTGTATGAGGATGTGGGGGTTTTTGGTAGAAAAATTCCTTGGTTTTCCCTACTCCTACAGGGAATTACAAACAATTTTTTTAATTTTCTCACTATTTCAAAACTGTATACAAAACAAGAAGCAGAAAAAAATGCATAAGTAGAAACATTCATCTAATTATACACCTCCCTGGCAATCCTGCCAAAAATTGGTGAGCCCTTGTATTTCACCAAGAGTGTTGCAACTCCCAACGCATACTCAACTCTATTTATCAACACAGGGTTCATACAAACTTATAGGTGACAATGTTATATGCACAACAAATGGATTCCACTCATGCAACCCTCAACTAGGTATTTTCACCAATAATGCTTCTAGGCCATTCCTTCTACTAAATTAGAGTGAGACCTAGATGTAGATTCAATGTATAAATACTCCTAACTGAGAAAAAAATAAAAAAATAAATTAAATTAAATTAAATTAAATTAAATAAATTAAAATTAAATCAAATTAAATAAATAAATAAAATATTCAATTTCAACTTGCAAATGCTATTGAAACAAATCATGAATAGACAAGAGCTAACCTACTTTGCGGAAGTGAAATTACACTATCTTGCAATCATCTATCTAGTTATCACCTATTTGCAATAAAGAAACTGCTTTCTTTTACATGACCTATAAAAGCATAGATCAATATTCTAGATACTTTTAACTAACTCACACTTTCATAAACATTTCTCTGTGAATTTTGTGATAAAACACTAATGACATTTATATTTGTGTAGCAAGGAAAAGGAGGGCTTGGAGTATTCTAGGAGTCTTTAGTGGCCATGAAACCACAACGAAGGGTCAATAACACCCTAACCTAAACTAAAATGGAAATAAGGTTCAAAACTATACCAAGAAGGAGGACCTACAACTATGTTATAGGATCCCTTTATTGCTACATGACGCCCTATAATGCTACAGAAAGGTTGTCGAGAAGGGTTAAAGGGTGAAGAAGGTGAATGGAAGGTGTGGGAAAGTTAATTCTAGTGAGGTAAAATGATTGAAGGGTGACCAACACCTCTAGCCAATCTTAGAGCCACTTGAGGTCATGCTTTTCACTAGAATATATGGTCTCAGTTTTCATGGAAAAATGACCTCATAAAACAAATTTTTGATGGAATAATTTTGTGTTTGGAAGAGTAAGTGATGGAGTCCAAGGTGGAGGTGGTGAAGGTTCCCTTGCTTGCAGATTCAAACAACCCTACAATCATCACATGTAGACATCCATTGATCATTGAAAAAATAAAACAATTAGTAGTGGAAAAGATGAGTTGAATTTAAATATTATCTAATTTATTCTAAAATTTTGATCTAACCAACAAAATGACTTCTAATATACAACAAACATATCAAGAGAAATATAAATAATCATAAACATGTTTTGAAGAAATAATAAACAAAATGTTGTTGGTATATGGTTGGAGGTCCTCCTACTCATGCTCCCATGAGAGACATGAGGAAGAGGTTGAAATCAGATGGTCTAGTGGAGTATTATTCTACTAAGATAGAAGAAAATAAATAAAAATATGAAACTAAATAAATATAAAAGTACACAAGAGTAACCTAAGCCACTGGGTTGAGCCCAAAACCAAGATCTTGATCCCTCTTAAACTAACTCAGTAATGGATCAAATAACAACTTCTCATTATCATTGAATCAAGGTATAATACATCTTATAATAGTAAAAAAATAACAATTCCTAAGCTCAATAGCTACCTATATAAAATATATATATATATAAATAAAAATAAAAAAATAAAAAAAATCAAATCCTAATAAGCTCTTGAACATGTTCATTTATACAACAGGGTAGCTACCAAAAACTACCTATAAAATAGGAATATTTTCTTTTGAAACTCAAGAATAGTTGAGCTTGAGTACTCATGACATTCATTTTCTTGGTTGCCAATGACCCCAAGCTGATGATAGATATCTTGATGTGATCTTGGGCTGATTGAGAGAGTTAACGAGGTGGAAAACCCCCCTACATTCTCTCCTCATTGTCTGCTCCAAGCCCCTAAATATAAATTGTCTCAAAAATTGCTCCATTTCCTGCAATTAAACCATATTAGGCTACATGATATGAAAAACATATTTCACCCTTCTCACTAAGCATAATATGACAAAAAATGTAAATAAATATGAGAAAGAGATAGTTCTAAAGTTGGAGGATGGAATTATGACCCTTTATAATGTAGCTATTGATGAGCCTCATCAATAGCTTGTCGTGAATCAATTCCATATGTGTAGTATATTTTGTCCCATTTTCAGTATCATTTATATAACATACAAATTTCTCTATAGAAATATTGATACCTAATTCTTTGGTGATTTATTCAACATCTATGATTAGCCCGTTATTTCCATGAGTATCAATTATGCAACGTACATATTAATCTTAAGAAGTACTGATACTTGATTCTTCGATGACTTCTTCAACATCTATTATTAGACATTGATTTCTTGTTGATGCATTTTGACATTCTTCGCTCTGCTCTCTAATTTTTGCAAAAAAGTTTTCATATCCAATTTTTTCCAAGTTTTTATCAAATAGACCCTCCTCATCAAAGGTTTAATTTCTTCACCTTCATTTAAGTTAAAAGGATTTAAATTATCTACGATCTCTGTAACATGAGTCATAGTTTTCACTATGATTTCTCCAACAATAAATGGAAAAGAAATGAATTTTTTGTATTTTTTCTTTGAAATATATTTATCGAGTCAACGTATTTCCTACAAGATTTAGTAACAAAATTAGTCAATAGAAATGGTTTACCTTGAGATCCATACATTTGAATTAGTGTATTACTTTATCTTTCCTCATGCATGCCTTTTCCCCATAGGAAAACTTGTGCCTATTTAGATATATGATGATACTCTCATCCAATTATCATATAATTGATTTTCCATAAAAAAACACCTTGAACTAGACAAAAGTTTAAAGAAGCATTATGATTCTAAAGTATAGGATACCATAATTGCATTCGTTCTTGATTCACATTTAACTTAGGATTGCATGGAAAACCACAAAATTCCAAGGTGAATATTAGCTTATGGTAACTTGAATATTCATCTAAATGTTTTCGCATTCAAGGGAATCCTCTTCGCTAGTAGCATAATTGTTCTTGTTTATAAATCAAGTTTTTTTGCGCAAAAATGAATAATTTACTTGAAATAAAAAAAACTTTTGGCACACATGCAACATTCTCTAATCCACTATTCCAAATATTTTATTATTCTTCTCTTCTTCTAGTATATTTGCATAATTCTCATATAAATTCACCACTGGAAGTTCTCATCGACACCACCAATTAAATTAATGGTATCAATGAAAACAGTTTCTCTTCTTTGTCTGCTAACCATGTTTTTTTCGTAGTTGAAAACAATTTCTGAATCAATAGCAATACCACTCAGGTGCACAATTTTTTTTCGATTATATATATATATATATATATATATATATTCACTAGCTCTTGCATTTGCAAACACAAAATCGGCTTCAACTATTGTAAGAGTGAAATATATTACATAGAATATTTGTCAATATATAAAAATTCAAGATACAAAAGCTAACCTTTATGGAAACCAATGCAAATATACCTAAAATCTCCAAAACCATCTCATCCATTTATTATGTATCTCACTTTTGTGTTACTATGAATTCCTTACAATAATGGCAGCTAGCTCACTGACTGTCGATAATAATTCTCCCTTGAAAAAAGTGTGACAACTTATGCCTATTACGAAAGTACAAGGCCATGTGGTTGTTGCCCACTACTTTTCATTATCGTATTTGAATTACAAATAATCTAGCACACAAATTTGAAAAAACTCAGAGACACATGCATTTTGACCAATCATTGCAAATTTCTTCGCTCTCTTATTTTCTAACCAAAATAAAAGTTGGTTAAAAAATTAGTGGAATTTTTTTAAAATTCCATGAACATACAGAAAAAATGTCACACAAAATGGGATATGCATAGAAAATATGAAAAGTAGTAAGTATGTAAGGAGAAAGGAAGCAAAAAATACTACAACATTTTTGCACATTTGCAAGTTTTACGCAATGTTTGTGCATTTTTCTATATTCTGCAATTGCGCAATTAGTAACTAGCTTAAGTTATATTAATATATTTAAGAAATATAAAGTTTAAAATATTGGACATGATTCTTACAATAGATGATTGTTATTGAATCGAAACAGTTAAATTAATTACCTATTCACTTCGGATTCTGCATGAGAACGAACAAGCAAATCTATCATTACAGCTTATACGAAAATAACTAAAATTTACAAAAGTGTGTTGTATTGAATTTGTACAATGCCTATGACCTTCATTGCTTCAAAACAACAAAATTGTGTATTTTTTAGTGTTACAATCAGTCAAAGTATAAAGAAGCATGAACTTCATCATGTTCACTCCAATACAAATCTGAAATATGAACATGACATTGCTGAAGAGGGTAATTTGTCCAAATGTGATCAATAATTGTCTTATTCCCAGAAATAAAATTCCTCATTATTTCTTGTAACTACTTGCACCATATATACTCTAATATTTGTTTACTTCTTTTTTTATTTGAGTTAATGTCAATATTGAAATCTCCAATAAGTATAAAAGTGTAATCACCAAGAGTAAATTTTGTTCTTTTTATTGTTATTTCTTAAATGATTGTTGAAACAGATACAAGTGGGGAAACATATACATTTATTATGCATATCCGACTTTGGAAATATACTTCTCACAAAACAAGAGATTTTTTTATTCAATTTTTTTTTCATTGATATGATTTCTATGTTTTCTTCTATGCAAGTAAGTACTCCATGGAGACAATTTGATATGTTGAAATTGAATTTATGAAATTCAATATTGGATGGTAGAAATTTTAAATATTTTTCTAGGATACAGAGAGTCATAACATTCATTAAATATTCATGACGCATATTTTCATTCACATGAGAATGTATACTTCACATATTCAAACTGGAAATTGTTAAACTATTTTCTTTTTCTATTGGCTTCTCTATGTACCTTGATTTCCATGATGCTTCGGTTCTTAAGCGTTTTGTTTCTTCTAATACTTTATTATTTACACAAAGGTTACTCTATGTCAATTTTTGAAGAAGATACAATGATTCCATCTTTATAACATATGACAATGTTTTCTAAACTAGTCCATGTGTTCATATAGCACTTGGATGAAGTGCAAGTCCATTCAACGTTAAAACATATGATCTGTGAATTGTTCTAGCACAAGATAGTTGTATCGGAAATTGTTCGCACACTATAGGTGTAAATATCTCGCTATTACATGCCAATGGTTTTGAAACATGGATTATTGGAGTCCAATCAGATGAAACATTTTCGTCATACAATTCATGATACTTGTTTCTTTGAAGTTTACCAATATATGGATTTTAAAAATATTTCCACAACACATTAACGTTCTTACTATATTTCATATATTTTTTGAAAATTCCATTAACACCATTAATGAGGGAGTTCTATATTATATTTCCCTGGATATAGCTCAACAAGAACATTGCATTTGATAAGTATTATCTATGGTAATATCATTGTATTCTCATATGCAAAAAATCCTATTTCCTTACTTTGAGATTCATCAATTGAATTTACATGTGACAACATTTTTTTTAAGCTTTTGTACATCCTTTCTTCTTTAAATAGGTATGGAAACAATGGATCTACTGTAGTAGGCCTATAACAATTTTTGTTTATATATTTTGTATCTTCATCATATTTTTTATTCACTCACATTTTGTTAAGGATTTCAATTAATTCGTTATCTTTTTGACACATTGTCAAATGAAATTCATAGCATTTGACTTTCTTTATATAAATTGTATACTATTTTTTTACTTGATAAAATTGGTTGCTAAAAAATAAAATAATATTTGATTGGTTGTGCTTGGGACAATTCACCTAAAAATATTACATCAATATTTCCAAAATAAGCCAAAGAAGTATGCTTAATTTCATGTAAGTGTTTGTAAAAATGATATAATAATGTGGATCTTATCAAATATGTCTCATCAATCAACATACCACAAATTTTTTCGGAATGTTTTGTTGTCTAATTTTTCACCTTTAAGCGAAAGATATTCTGATTTTTTAAATGGAAAATAGAATGTAGAATGAAATTCTATACCACCTACATTGAACACTGCCTTCCATGTATATGTTGTAATGATTCTTTTTAATTGATTCGGATCATATCCGAACATGTTGTTCTACAAGAAAATTAGAGATCGTATTTTTTTATAACAGTAGTTTTTTTTCCAATGCCTGCACCACCTTTTACAAGTAACACAATGGGTCGTTTCAATTTTTTTTTCTCATCCACTATTTGTTTCACTCTATTTTCCTATTTTGGGTTAATCATTCTCATGAATTCATAGAATTATGTTTCTTCTAGTACTTGTGGTTTCTTTACACGTTGACAATATCTCTCAACAATTGATTTTGCATTTCTAGCAATTTACAAATATTGAATATCTTATTCAATATATATTCTCGATAATGCTTTTCACTCTCTATCTATTAACATGGAGGTAAATTTCTTTCAAACAATTCACTCTCTTTGTTTTCAAGCTCATCAACTATGTTACTACTCTTAGTCCACGTTGTCATTGTCTCGTTCGTGATTTTTCACTCGTTAGATTGTATGATTTTCTAAAATAAGAAACATGCATTCTCCCAACTCGAATATTGTCCTTTAAATATATTCTCATCAATAAGATATGGGACATACAAAATTCATCGTTCTCTGTAATAGTTATCAGCATCAATATGTTTATGATACTTTATGTATCTTACAACATATGGTCTCTCAACGCCTCGTCTTTTTTTACCTTGTAGTGTATAACACGATGACTTTTTTTTTAAACATATATGCTCAATGTTTTTTGGTTGTTTCCCATATAAATTGGTAATTGATAAACATGTTGTGTTTTATGAATCATCATGCTTATGTTCTACGTCTTTTGGTTTCTTTAGTGAAAATGTCTGATCATCTATTTCTTAAGTATTAATAAATATACATTTTCTTGAACTAGTATTCAATGGCATTGAAAACATTGTATATATATATTGTTGTGCAGATAATTTTTGCAAGCTCAATAAAGCTTTTCCAAGCCTTGTAATTATTTCTATGATATCACCATAGTTTTTTTTACACTCACTTTGTACATGTTTAAATATCAATGTCAATGGTTTATCTAGCTTTACAATATATGAACTACAATAAGTAGTTGTAGCATATGAGTCAAGTACAAATTGAGCATCAGTATTTGCACCCCAGATTAACATAATATATCGATAAAATCTATTAGTCTCATTCTTTTGTTTCATAGTACACTGAATTGAATAGATATAATCAGATTCGGTTATACCTATTTTTCCCATATAACTATCGAATGTATATGTCTCATCATTTTACATATGCTCTAGTGCATTAAATACCACTATTACATTCACTTTTATTTTTTCATTGTCGAATTCCATAGGTTCAAGTATTTGTGTTCTTGGCATTGGTGGTATAGTAAAACTAAAACTACAATGCATATTTTTTCCATCCCTACAAGTGCTTGTGTGATGATGACATTGAATAGTTTCATATTTGTAGGCAGTTTAGTTGAATCATAAGAGAATTAATTGTCAATGAAGTATCTAATTTTAGTATTTGTACTTGTTCCATATATGGGAGAATTTCTAATCCATATCTATTAATTTTCATGTTGGCTTCCTCGATTTTGGAATTCTATTAAAAATAAATAGTCAACGAAATCACCGAAGCAATTTGACTCATGTGAATTATGTTAAAAATACATAGGTAACAAGGAAATTTCTTATCAAGGTATCAATATCATCTTCATCTACTTCATTTTTAGTCGATGACTTTTTTCTTGATGTATTTGTTTCAAATCCTTTACTAAAGGCTCCCGGATATGTTCATCACTTCTAAACAATAAAATGAAAGTGGGTTGACATAAATATTGTATCATTTCATATAATTTCTTGCAAAAATGCAAACAATCGTTCAAAAATGTATTTATTTGTCTGACATCCACATAGACAATGTTTGATGCAAGAATTCATTTCAAATTTTCCATTGTTTTAATGTATTTAGCTATTAGTTTTCTTCCTTTTAGCTATCCTTTTATCATATAAATCCAAATACAATTGAACAATTGATTGAAGATAATTCACATTTTTTTGTAAAATAAATTCATTATATGATACACAAAAAAATGATCTTGATGCAAAAAATTCCACCTAGCAATATCATATATGTAAAGTTTCTTGTAACACTGTCTAATCGTTTTTTCGTAAAACACTGTAGGAAAGATCATCTCTTTCGAATACTTATTTTTGACTATGACAAAATTCCTATAACCTTCACTTAGATAAATTTTTATTTGATTATTGTGAAGATCATAAATACTATGTGAATCACTAAATCCATGTAATAGTGTTTTTGTTACTAAATCTTGATCACAATACTCATTGTCATCATTGCTTTCTATATCTACATCTATCTCACATGCATATGGATCTTTGTTTCCATCAAAGACTTGTTTCCATTTTCCATTTATTTTGACAATCTCTAATGTATAGAATGGAGTTTTACATAATCATCTCAATGCCCTCATGAATTTATGAACATGTATTCACCCAAAACAAAATATGATTTCAAACACTAAACATATTTTAATTGCCATGAACAAAGTACTAGATTCATTTATGTCATGAGGAAGTGCAATTTGAATTCGAGATATGTCAACAGCTACTTTGATTAGTCTGCCAGTCAATGCTAATTATGGTTTTCTAAAATTTTGTCCAAGTTCCCGTATTTGCAAAAATGGCCATCTTAATGATATCAGTCTTTCCTCCAATTCATAAATTTCTGTAACTATGGAAATTTGTCTATTACGACTAATTCACTATGGAACTAAAAATTTGTTAACTCTTTCATTGTCTAGTGCCTTTCTATATTTTTTGCATACGCACTTCATTTTGGACAAAGTTTTCATTGTTTTTCTATGACATCTCTTTTGAACCAAGTTTGATTGCGAATTGCGCAGTCATAAAAAGGAACATATTATATTTTCTTAAAAAATTGTTGTTCATCCATTGTTTCAAATGTATAATCAAACATCAATAACGATTCTTTACATTCATTACCAAATATGCTATCATGTATTTAATTTTGTTGCTTTGGTTGTCTTGTAATTTGACTTGTTTCGATAACATTTTTGTTTCTTATGTATTTTTTGAGTTCATGCAATGATGAATACAGCCTTTTTCTTACATTGAAAAAAATTGTATTAATTTCCATAGTATCTTCATCAATGTCCATGTTCTTAGAGCAATAATTCAATGGCTTGCATAGTATTTTTTTAAGAACACTTGTTTCGAAAACATCCTTGTTTCTTATATGTTTTTTTGAGTTGATGCATTGATAGTCATGATCTTTGGTTTGCATTGATAAATTTTGTGTTAATTTATTTTCCATTTTAATTCAATTTCATGTTTTCAAAGTCATTCATATTACTTCCACTATACTTTTTATTGGATTCTTCTATACCTTCCTTTTCGTTAACTGCTTCAATAGGACGTGAATTGTTTTTTTTGTACTATCTCTTTGAGAGGTTCATAATGAAAATTACCTACACTCATCAAATTACATGACATGGAATATCATTCCCTCTTTCTCGAACCCATGAAATTCAGACACAATAGCTAGAGTGTCAGTGAACCATATGCATATAGTTATGTTCAATATATATCGTGTCTAGTCATAAACAAAAAGGTTTCCATTTATCTTCCCTTTTTCATATGACATTGCTAATTGTATAATGTATCCTTTCCAATATACTATTTTAGGAAATTTCTTAATTGCATGTTCATTCATGTATTTTTCTATGCAGACTAATGCAAATGAATTGTTATTCATCATTGCATTACAAAAATTTTGTGAAATTATGCGTAGTAAATAGGGAAAATAATACTCATTCTTCATCAATTGGCATATTATTCCAAAACGACTTTCACTATAAATACTTCTGAACCCAGAAAATATCTTAAACATATGTCTGCCATGATTTTTTCTATCTACATCCATCCATGCTATTTTTTTTTTTCATATGTTGTTATATTTATTATAGGTTCATGATCAGTTCTTATAGAACATTTTTTCTTGCACAAGATTGGTTTCAAATGTCCAACAATTATATTGTCATCGTGGAACAATATGTCATATCTTTCTTTACACAATTTTGAATTAAAATGCAAATGGTTTTTCATTCTTGTCTTTAAACAAAATTTTATGGGAATTTTTGGTGAGTTCGACAACCAATGTATACAAAATATGCCCCCCAACGCTCTCGTTCTACCCCAGTTATAGTATTTGAAGTTGATTTTGTCATCCTTTCCAAGTAAACACTTGGACTATTTCTACCATGCATATATATTAATGCATCTATATTCTATTCAGGTTGGTAAGATAATATTGTTTCAACCTTCCCTTCATGTAGAAAATTCTTGAAATGTTCGACTTTTCCTTCACACAATTTTGTTGAGAGTATCTAAAATGCAATAGAGTTCACATATTATTTAACATGCAATTTCCCACAACATAGCAAAAATTTTTCAAACGAAATAGATTATGTTGCCTTAGTATTGTATCTGTATCTTTCCTTTCTATAATAAAAAAATTATTCGCCATTGATGCTTTAGCGATCACGCTTCAAACACGATTGTTCATTAATGCTTTAGCAAGCACGTTTCAAAAAAAAAAAAATTGACTATGAACTATTGCTCAACCATAAGCATAACATAAACAATGTACAAGAAAATTAGAAAAACAATATAGATACAATCGGTTCACATACAACTCTTGTTTATGAATGATATATAGAATCACAAAAAAAATGAACCATAAAATTCCTAATACGGATACCATAAAATCTATATATTTTTTTGAAAATAGATATTGTGCATAATTCTTACGCTAACCAGCAAAACACACAGTTCTCATAACAAGGTATTGATTCGGGAAAATATGAGAAAAATCATTAGTAACAAATCCCCCCCCTCCCTGAGAAATATGAAATATACCATATGCATTGGAAACATACATGCCAAAAAAAGAATGCATGATCAACACCTTGCTGTCGAGATTCAACAAGAAAAAAATTTTATCCTAGTGAAAATCAAGCACCTACACTAGGATGGGGCCCACGGGCTATATTTAGTTGTATGTTTATTTTTTTTATCCCTTAATTTATATGGACAATAAACTATAATCTATTCTCAATGAGAACTTGAAAATAGTTAACTGAATTGGCAAATCAGTTAGCTAAGTGAATTTCGAGTTAAGTGGTTGGTTGGTGGGACATGCAGGTTGACTTTAGTTGTAACTGAGTGATTCTAGTTGTAACAGAGTTGGAAGTGCAGTGGTGCATGAGTTATGCAAGTTGTAAGTAGTTTAACTTAGTTAAGTGAGTTAAAATCAGTTGTGCTAGTTGTAACTAAAGATACACTAGTGAGAGATCAAGTGAATTAATTATTAATTAATTCACAATTAGTGGCCTCACATGCAACTGAATATTTACTATTATTAGTTTCATGCATGTCAGATCTAGTGGAGACCCAGTTGAGTTCTAGGTGAAAGGGAAGTAAACTATCAGTTGTGAAATTATCCGATTGCACCCATGCAAGTGTTGGGTACCAGATTTATATACTTTCCTCTCCCATTTTACCCTATCTTTCTATCTCTTTGTGCCATTATTTATCTTAAAAGCATGAGGTAAAACCCTTCTTCTTATATTTTATTGGATATTTGATTAATGATGTATTTTTCATGGAGGTTTTACCTTTCTACATATTAACTTAGATATTTCTTCAGATTTGGCTACAACAGGAGCGTTGCGGCCTCGAGTCAAGGCACAACCCATCATCTCCAACGTCTTCCTTATTTGCTACTACAGCGTGACAGCCATGGGTATATCAACACTATCTTAGGTTTTATTACGGTTTCTTGCTAGGCAATCTGGCTGCTGTTGTAACAAGATGTATTTTTGTAACAATGGAGTCGTTGAGAGGAATCGGGGGTTTCAGGACAATTGTATAAAGAGGCCTACGGGCTGTGAATTGGGAGACCCTTGGACATACAGAGTTTGTAATCAATCTTTTTATCATTAATTGAATGCACAACAACTTGTTGTTTCTCCTGTAATTCTTGAGTTTTCGCAACCTTGATCAAAGAGTTGGGCCCACTCTTGTGATTAGGTGATGGGTTCTTCTTTCTTTTCTTTGTAGTGTTGTGTTTGGTGTGATTCTTTATTTGTTGTTACAGTTGCGTTAATTTTTTTGGATGCATGTTCATTTCCGCAGTTCATTTCATTGTTGTTACAATGGTATGTGTGTTACAAATTAAACTTGTGATCTACAACGGACCATGTGCTTGTATCTGCATATACTTTGTCGTTAGTCTTGAAATAACTAATGCCCTCAGGTTGATAATTTATGTGGAAAAAGGGTTGAATTCTGTTCATATCCAGACACCAAAATTTTGGCGTCATTGCTGGGGAAGGCTAACAGGTGCAAGAACAGGATATGCAACAGATCTCAGAGTCGATCTCTCGTCTTGAGGTGGGAATCTATTTCCCAGCTTCAAGTCCTGAGTGTAAGTTCCTTGTGTTTTCTTTTTGCTTTATTTATTTCCTGTTTCATTTATACTTTTGTTTTCTGTAGAAGTAAACCCTTGTTTTTAGGAAGGTGTTTTGTAAAACCTTGCCCTAAGTCCTGGGCATAGTCCATTTTTTCTGTTTTTTTTTTCCTGTTGTTTTCTTCTAGGGGCCAATTTCTCATCCTGGGGAGGGTATGTTATAACTCTGCTCCAGGTCTTGAACTTCAATTTTATTTTCTTTTCCTTTTTTTTAGTTTTCTGTGAATCTTTTCTCTCATCCCAGGGAGGAAATTATCTTTCCTAATTCGGGTCCTGAGTGATTGATTGATTTTCTTTGATGAAACCTCTCCACAACTTGTATGAAAAAAGATCCAAACAAGAGGGGCAGAGGAAGACCCCAAAAGAAAGGGAAGGATCTCGGAAGGAAGACGTATATTTAGGAGATTATTGAAAAATCTAGATATGAGGCTTCATCCCGTGTTGCTGTTAGGGTTAGGGTTCAGATGAAGTCCGAAGGGCAGTATGTGGAACAACCAGTGCCATCCATGGTACCAGAAGGTGTTCTTTCTATAGTAGAGGTGGAAGAAGTGGCAAGTAAGGGATCAGAAGAATTGAGCAACTCTAACTGGGAAGAAGAACCTCAAAAAGGGTTTTTGTCCCCAAGAGACTAGGGCAACGCTGTAAAAATTTCAGTTGCTGAGTTCAGTGATTCTGATCTGGTAAAGGAACTTTTTAAGGACTTTGATTCAGCAAGGGACCGGGGGAGTGCGGTGTGACCATCTTTGGTTGAATCACTCCAGATACTGGCTGCTGAACCAGTTGAAACTCCAAGTGAGTATTGGAGGATATTTATGGCACCCGTAAGTTCCTCTATTGATTTTCCCATTGGAAATGTTAAAGGTGATGCACCAATGAGACCCATCCCTTTAACAGCCTTGCCTAGTTTCATGAGCTCTCTTCTAAAGACCCTGATATGTTCCTCTTTGAATTTGATATTGTTTGTCGAGGATATGACTATATGAGTGATGCTCAGAAATTAAAAATATTCCCTGCTACCTTAAAAGGACAACCCTAAGATGGTTCATGGGTTTAGGGGGAAGCACGATTACCTCATGGGAAGAAATGAAAAAAGCTTTCTTGGAAAAGTACCAAGATTACTATAAGTCCCGTGACATTAAGGAATAAATATTTAAATTTGCACAGAAGGAGGATGAAAATATGGAGGATTGTGTAGAACGATTTAAATACATATTGCAGAGGTCTAGACATAGTGACTTGGATAAGAACATTCTAAAGATCATTCTTCTCAGAGTACTCAGGGAAGACTCTCTGCAACTCCTGAATATAGTGGGAAAAGGGGATATTTCGAAATAAAACTTTGAAACTATCTGTGATTACTGTATCAAATGATCGCGGGGGGCTGCAATAAGTGGCCAGGGTATTCGATCATCAAAGACCTCTGGTGGAGGGGTCAAAAAAGCAGAGATTGGAAATCTAATGGATAATCTAAGGACCGATATCCTGAGCACGCTATTAGCCCAAATGGACACTCTAAAGGCAAAATAGAAGCATATGGAGTTGGAAAAAACCATGGCCATATTCTACCCTCGGTGCAGAAAGAAACACCCTTTGAAGGAATGCCCGCTGAACATAGTGGAAGCCTGAGCGATCTGCGAACATACTCACGTGACCAGTGCATGTGCTTCCTTGCCCGAGACGAAAGCTATTTTCCAAGGAGCAAGCGAGGAAAGCACAGGGGACCAGCTATACTTTATGGGGTAGAGGAAGCCATGGCAACCTCGACCACCGGCGGTGAATCCAGGTATATTGCAGGACCCATCCTAGTACTTTCATAATTTTAATATGGGTCCCCAATCTACACCATATTCAGCCATGTGGCCTCAATATCAGTATCCCCCTTGGCAACAATTTCCTCAAGCCAGTCTGAATCCTTCATGGAACCAGACTTGGCATGGACCCCCTCCCACTAGACAGTTTCCTTAGCCTATGCCTCAACAAAACCTTCATTTTCCTTCCAATGTGCCCCCAGGAAACCCATCCATTAGACCCCAGCTTCCTATCTAACCCAACCCAAAGGGGTTCAACAAACAGACGCGCTGAACCTTCCATCCTACAGCATTTCTATCACAGGAATCAATGAGATAAATCTACGGTCTGGCCGGGTAGTAAATGCACCTACTTCACCCATTATTATAGAAAAATTTGATGGTGAAGATACAGAACCAAAACAAAGAAGAGTGAGGGAGAATTCAAATAAAAACATAATAAATCAGACACCTCCCCAAGTTGTTCCCAATCAAGATCATTTAATATCTCCCCCATATCCCGAAATATCGACCTTGAGCAAACAAAACCCTCAAGAAGAATTTGACTTCTTAGGGGAACTACAGAATCTTTTTGTTAAAATACCCCTTTTACAATCTATGAGCGATGTACCTATTTATGCAAAAACTTTGAAAGAATACTGCTCAAAGAAACCAGGGAGGAAACCTAAGGATCCATTAATTATTCGTGTAATGGGCAGACTATCCGATATCATGTTAGGAAAGATCATGCCTATAAAATACGAAGACCCCGAGAACTTGATTCTAACAATAAAAGTTAATGGGATTGAAATCCCAAATGTACTGGTGGATTTGGGAGCAGCCATTAAAATTGTCACTGCTGAAACAATGAACACATTATGACTTGGAAACATTAAACTAACCCCTACTATCCTGGAACTTGCAGATAGATCCACAATTAAACCAGTAGGGAAATTAGAGGATGTGATCATTTCAGTAGACTCATGGAATTACCTTGTGGACCTACTTATATTGCAGACTCGATCTTCAGTAGGTGGCCACCCATTGATCCTAGCAAGACCCTGGTTGGCAACTGCAAATGCCTACATAGGATGCCAGTCTGGACACATGATCATATCAAATGGGACAGTTATGAAGAATATCAAGCTCTATTCTCTTGTGGAACCAAGCCCATCTAAAAAATAATTGCCCAGTCTGAAACCTCTACCTACAGAAGAGCCTGAACCTGAAAATGAAGATGTTAGACCAGTTCTCACTATTGGCGAGGCCCTTAAATTTCAAATAGAAGATGAAGATGATGCCATTAACGCCTTCATTAATGATTCCAGTTCTGTTCCCAATCGAACTCAACATATTCTAGAATCTGCTATGAGATGTGAGACACAGGAAAACATTGAACCAGAAGACGACATTGAGGACATTCCTGTAACCCCATTCTAGGATAGTACTCCAATCGAAATTGAACCAGGGAAAACACTTAATATCAACCTGAACTTGTTCGAATATCAGACTAAATAGATTTTAAAAGTCCTTTAAGATCATCAGGAAGCTTTTTCCTGGGATTATACTGACATGAGGGGTATCCTTGCCAGCCGATGCACTCATCATATTTACATTAAGGAAGATTTCTGCCCTGTAAGACAGCCTCAACGGAGGATGAATCCTGCTCTCAAAAACATTGTTAAAGAATAATTACAAAAATTGTTGGATGTAGGATTCATTTATCCCATCTCAGATAGCCAATGGGTATCTCCGCTAGTTATCATTCCCAAAACAAATGGTGGATCTGTGTAGATTACAGGGAACTAAATAAGGCAACACAAAAATACAATTTTCCTTTTCCATTCATTGACCAAGTCCTGGACACCTTAGCTCGAAAGAAGATATTTTCCTTCCTATATGGATTCAGTGGATATAACCAGATCTAGATAGCCCCAGAAGACCAAGACAAGACAACTTTCACATGCCCGTGGGGAACCTTTGCATATAGGGTCCTTCCATTTGGCCTGTGTAATTCTCCTGCTACCTTCTAGAGGGCAATCTTGGGATTTTTTTATGATTTGGTCGATGATAGTGTCGAAATCTATATGGATGATTTTACTCCATATGGGAACTCATTTGAGGAAGGATTGGAAAATTTGGAGAAGGTACTTAAAATATGTAAACATACCCATGTATTGTTGAGTACAGTCAAATGCCATATGATGAGGGAAGAAGGAGTGGTATTGGGACATTTGCTCTCAGACGCTGGAATTCAAGTTGATATGGCTAATGTAGAGGTAATATTGCATTTATTGGTACCCAAAACACCCACACAGGTATGTAGCTTTATTGATTGTGCTGGTTATTAGAGGCGCTTTATAGAAAATTTTGCTAAAATAGCACATCCACTATTTCAATTGCTAACAAAAGATGCAGAATTTTTGTGGACTAAAGATTGTGAGACAGCCTTCACAAAAATTAAGGGGCTAGTGTGCACAGCCCCAATCCTCCGAGGACCTAATTGGGCATTACCGTTTCACATACATATTGATCCTTCTCAGACAACAGTAGGGGATGTTTTAGGATAGAAGGTAGACAAAACATTGTATGCAATTTATTACGTGAGCAAGAATCTAATTCCTGTTGAACTAAACTATATGGTGACAGAAAAGAATTATTAGCTTTCATTTATGCTATCAATAAGTTCCAGCACTATATCACCGGGTACTCTACTATTGTCCATACTGATCACGTAGCAATCATGTATTTTATGAATAAACCTATTACTCCTGCCCATATTACGAGATGATTACTATTTCTTCAAGAAATTGATATTACAATAGTAGATAAGCCAAGAAAAGATAATGTAGTAGCTGATTTCCTATCTAGAATGGATAACAATGATGAATGCACACCAATAGAAGACAATTTTCCCGATGAACATCTTTTTTGCAATTTCTACTAAACCTCTGTGGTATGCAGATATTGCTAACTATCTTGCTACAGGGAAAGTGCCTCCTCATTTTTCGTATAGGGAACAACTAAAGGTTATTCATCATAGTGCCCAATATTCTTGGATGACAGGGTACCTTTTTCATACAGGAGCAGATAAGCAGATCTAGCATTATGTGCCTGAAGATGATATTTATGAAGTATTGAAAGATGCCCATGATGGCCCTTATGGAGGGAATTTTGTGGACAAAAGAAAATTCCATAAGGTGCTACAAAGGGGATATTACTGGCCTTCCATTTTTCGTGATGCTCAGAATTATGTTAGGAGGTGTGATAGTTGCCAACGTATGGAGCAGCCCAGTAAAACTGATGAAATGTCGTTGCAGGCACAGGTAGTCCTCGAGCCTTTTGAGAAATGGGCTATTGA
The DNA here is from genome assembly GCA_034641835.2 of Pinus albicaulis. NCBI lineage: Eukaryota > Viridiplantae > Streptophyta > Pinopsida > Pinales > Pinaceae > Pinus > Pinus albicaulis. Next base: position 239,046,197 of record CM076573.1, read on the forward strand.
CTTCGTTGGACCCTTTAACCCACCCTCCCAGCAGAAATTCCACATCTTTGTATGTACTGATTACATGACTAAGTGGGTGGAAGCCAAAGTTGTTGCTAAATCAACAGAGCAGGTAGTCTCAGATTTTCTATTTGAAGAAATTTTTGATCGTTACGGTACTCCAAGAGAGTTTGTTTCAGATGGAGGAGAAAAATTCACTTCATACAAGATAGCAAAGCTCATGCAAAAATATAGGGTCAAGCACAAAGTGACATCACCATACCATCCCCAGGCGAATGAACAAGTGGAAAGAACAAATAAGACATTAGAAAACATTTTGACAAAAACTATGGAATACCATCGTCGAGATTGGGCTCAGAAACTTCCAAAGGCTCTTTGGGCATACAGAACAACATGGCGGAATACAACCAGGTTTTCACCATTCGATTTGGTTTATGGGAAATCCTCGTTGTTTCCAATAGAATTTTAAAATAATCACACTCAAAAGAGCTCTGGAAGTTGGTTTAGATCTATCAGATGCCTAGAAACACTGATTGGCTGAGCTCAATGAACTTGATGAAATACGTTCAATGTTTTTCCAGTGAACTACTGCTATCCAACATCAGAGAACGAAATGGCACAATAAGTTTATTAAAAATAAGGTGTTTCAAAGTGGAGATTGGGCACTACTTTATGACTCTTGTTTTAAGGATTTTAAGGGAAAGCTTTGCAGTCGTTGGATGGGACCTTATGAGGTGGACATTGTATTTGATAATTGAATAGTCAGGCTAGTCACAATTGATGATACACGTACTACCTTTATAGTCAATGGGCATCGCCTGAGACTATACCACAGGCCGGCCTCTAAGAATTATTTTATTAAACAACTCTCTAAGAAATATGGTTTGAATGTTATAAGCGCAGAGAATCCTTCCTCTGCACCCTAGTTGTAAAAATAAAAATAAAAAAACAAAAAAAAATAAAAAGAAAAAAAAAAATAAAAATATATATATATATAATAAATAAATAATTATGTTCTATTTTCTTGTCTTTTTGTAGGAGCTACAACTAAGGAGTGAAAACCAAGGAATCTCCTCATTGCTGATACTCATGGTGCTATTACTCGGTTGTTGCTTCTCATGATGATGTTCCTCAGTGGCTGCTACTCATGATGTTGTTACACCAAGTGTTGTTACTAGATGTTGTTACTCCTTGATCAATGTTGCTACACTAGATGCTATTACTCGCATTTTTGTTACTCAGTCGCTGCTACTCATGTTGATGTTACTCGGTTGCTGCTACTCATGTTGTTGTTACTCGATTGCTGCTACTCATGCTGATGTTACTAATTTGCTACTACTCCGATGCTGTTACACTGGATGTTGTTACTCCAATGTTGTTACTCTGATGCTATTACACCGATGTTGTTACTCTGATGCTATTACACCGGATGTTGTTACTCCAATGTTGTTACTCTCATGTTGTTACACAAATTCTGTTACACCGATGATGTTACACCAATGTTGTTACTCTGATGCTGTTACACTGGATGTTGTTACACCGGATGCTATTACTCCGATGATGTTACTCCGATGTTGTTACACCGAATAATGTTACACCGATGTTGTTACACCGATGCTGTTATACCGATGCCGTTACACCATCCACATCATTGCTGCACTGTCATCCTACCAACCATCATATCATCTAGGTAGGCCGTTAGGTACGCCTCCACATGACTTTTACTGATTTAATTAAATATCCCATGTGAATATTTTAATGCGACGAACGGAAAAAATTTAAGTTGGGGAGGTGTCGTCATGCCAAGGACGGTGTAATAATTTCCTCATAAGTTAAGTATGACATTACGCTCATGGTACACCCTACGATTCCCATGAATATGTGGTATCATCATTTAAATCATACTGGGATTCATAAGATGTCTCGTCCACCCTGTACGAACAATTATTATTTCTATTTTACCGCACTTACCATATTCTTTCATGATTTTTCTCAGTTTTCGAGAGTTACCAACCGTATTTATCGTTACCACCTTTCCATTTTCACTATGTTGTTCCTCCTAATTTGGTACCCACCACCTTTCCCAACGGTTTGCTGCTACAAGTCTCCACGGTATGGGTGGGCTAGCTGTGTGGCATGAGACTGAAAACACAGTTTCAGTTCGCAACAATCCAGAGGTTTGGAAATTTTTTTTTGACACAGGGTGGGATATCTACTATGATAGATTGCATGGATTTGATGGAGGTATCACAATGGAATTCGCACTCAATTTAGAGGATAATTATTATCGAGTTAGAGGTCTGGAATTTCCTGTCACAGAGGAGGTAATTGCAGAGGTTAGCGGGTTGAGACATTAGAGGCAGCAATGGTTTGCTCAAAAAATTTCTCTGTTGAAATTTCCTGAATTATTCTTGCAGGCAGGAGAAAGTGTCGTTCAATTGGGCAGAGGATACAAGCGTAGAACTATGTCGTATCCTTGGAACAAAGTTGCAGGTTTCGTAATAAAATACATTACATGTGAGGGTCGGGCCTCAGCTCTATTTAAGTATCACTTTAAAATTCTAACACACCTTCGATTTCCACAGAATCAGGTGCATGCCCTAAATATCCCATTCTTCCTATTGAAACAACTGCAGCATATGGCACATTCTGCTTGATGCTCTCGCCGGATGATGGCAGTACTTTCTAACCATGGATTGGTGTGATTATTGGTCATGCATGCAATAGGTAGGCTGCGGCTTTCCTAGGTGGAACTCTGTAGTTCCTCAGAAGAAGTGATAGCAGCTATGATTGTTGTTAGAGAAGAAGAACTAGCCTCTCCGGCTGGTCAGGCGGAAGAAGAATATTCAGAAAAAATTGATCAAGAGGAACCCGAGGAATTGGAAACAGAAATTGATCAGGAGGAACCAGAGGAAGAAGAGATGAGTATGGAGGCAGTAGTTGGCGACACAGAAGAGGATGTCACACAAGAACTAGCCTCGCTTGAAGAACCCAGAGAGGAAGGAATTATGGACATCCTGCAGGAAATTGATACCGTTATACAGTCATCAACCTTTGTCAATGAAGAAAAAAGGAATGGCATTGTGGACAAAGGAATGGCAAGTGATGCTATTTCGCAAGAAACAACATCACCTGCCCAGACAGATATGGATATTGATACAGGTGGGGTTGTTACACAAGAACCACCCCCAATTTGGCTAAAACAGGAGGAGTCAGCCCATGAAATCAATGTTGGACCTCAAGAATCAGTACCAACTGTGAAAAAAAAGGTGATTCCTAAGGAAAAGGAGGCTAAAGAAGGAATGAACCAGACGGTCAATACTGTTCCACAAGAACTAGTATCGACCCATGAAGAAGAAATGGTAAGAAAAGGGAAAGAGGAAAGAAGAGAATTGAGCCATGGAATCGATGTTGCCCCACAAGAACCAGCATCGACTCTGGTTGAGGTAGTAATGCATAAAGTCCCAGTCCAAACTAGAAATGAAGATGATGGGTTTGTTCCCTGTTCTCCGTTCCAGTCCCTGATGCCCAGAGGGGCGAGGGGAATTTTCTTGCCCAAACGATTAATGGAATAAGTGGTTGTTCCCCCGGTACTAAAATTTGTTGACACGACCAAGATTGGCCCAGACACTACTGAACCGGAACACTTGGAGGTTCACAAGGAAGACAGAGTTCCTGTAGAAACATTGGAACATAGGGGGATCAATGAAATCGCCAACCAAACAGCAAGAGTTCCCAGAAGAAATGTAGAAGAAGAAGGCTTTGTGGATAGGGGTCCTAGCCAGAAGGGCTTGAAAAAAGAATCTATAGAGGATGCCAGCAGCATTCTTCCACCTTTGGAGCCTGACGTAGGTCCATAACTTGAATTCACCGTTAAACAGGAATGGGTCGAACAGTGTGAGAAAAGAAGGTTACCTCTCAAAAAGAGGTATCAGCTGCAGTTCAGTGAAACCATGAGACTGAAAATGGAGGTTTGGGATTTGTAGAAGCAAGTTTCACGTTTAAAAAGGAAGGTAAAAATCTACAAATGGATGGTAATAAAGCTAAAGATTGAAGTCTCCACTGCAGCTACCCAAACCGGCCCAATTGAAGAGTTGTTTAAAGGTTGAGAATTTGTATTGGCCGCTGAAATTCAAAAGTGGTAGTCTGCGACGAGAGACCACAAGAAAGAAACAACTAGGGTTCGATAATAGGCTACTGGAATCGTCACAAGGTACATGGAACAGTTATACAGGGAACGGCTGAAGCAGGCCAAACAGAAGGCCAGGATAGAATAGTTGGAAGAACAAGTTCAGTTGCTAAAGGTAGATAAGGATAAGATGTTCTCCCTAGCACAATAGGTAATGGCCTGCAGACCTCCTGCACATAGCTATGCCTTATTCCTTCATGAACAATTTCTTTTATTTTGTCTTGAAAGTATATATAAGGAGATTTGGTATGAAATTGAGGACCCCATTCAATTTCTCTGTATTTTAAAAATTCATGATATTATAGGACAACACTTAATGTACGATCTTTATATACATGGGTATTATTTAAAGCATGATCAGTCCTTTAACCCCGTTTTATTCGTGGGGGACATCCACTTAAGGGCTTTCAGCTCCTATACCATAAATCAGATTAAATGGAGAAAGGCCTGGGATACATTTGAAGAAAATCAAGCCGGAAATCCATTAATGGTGAGAAGAGAGAATGGTCAATCCTCAAACATTTATAACAAGAATTATACCTTTCTACAGATTGAGGGCCGTAAAGAACACATGTCGGCAACCCAGAAATGGTGCGCTAACATGTGTGTTGGCTAGATTACGACATTTCGCAAGGAAGCACTGGACACTTGTCAGAAAAGATGGATGTTGTCCTCTTCAGTCGTCAGGGAAAGAGAACCATTTGGGGCACCTAACTTTGCACGTGCCTTAGAGAGAATGCCGCGCTATGTAGCATGAATTCATACCTACGGGGTTAGATGGATGGGATTAAGATTTCAATTTCCCCTTTTATGGATGTCAGCTACGCAGTATACTCCTGGTTATAACGTTGAACCTGACTGGTGGAAAGATGTTGTTTTGACAGAAGGATATAGGCCACCAGGAATAAAAATGGCTGCAGAATATGACCTCACATAGCTTCATGCCGATCACAATCAGTCCAATCCGGATCTGAGGAGACAACGAGCTGCATGAGGACATGTAGATAGATCAGTTGGGGGGAGATGTTGGGTACCGGATTTGTATACTTTCCTCTCCTATTTTACCCTATCTTTCTATCTCTTTGTGCCATTATTTATCTTAAAAGCATGAGGTAAAAACCTTCTTCCTATATTTTATGGGATATTTGATTAATGATGTATTTGTCATGGAGGTTTTACCTTTCTACATATTAACTCCAATATTTCTTCATATTTGGCTACAACAGGAGCGTTGCGGCCGCAAGTCAAGGCACATCCCATCATCTCCAGCGTCTTCCTTATTTGCTGCTACAACATGATAGCCATGGGTATATCAGCACTATCTTAGGCTTTCTTATGGTTTCTTGCTGGGAAATCTGGTTTCCGTTGTAACAAGATGTATTTTTGTAAGAATGGAGTTGTTGAGAGGAATCGGGGGTTTCAGGAAAATTGTATAAAGAGGCCTACAGGCTGTGAATCGGGAGACCCTTGGACATAAAGACTTTGTAATCAATATTTTTATCATTAATCAAATGTACATCAGCTTGTTCTTTCTCCTATAATTCTTGAGTTTCCGCAACCTTGATCAAAGAGTTGGGCCCACTCTTGTGATCAGGTTTTCGTTCTTCTTTCTTTTCTTTGCAGTGTTGTGTTTGGTGTGATTATTTATTTGTTGTTACAATCACGTTAATTTTTGTGGATGCCTTTTCATTTCTACAGTTCATTTCATTGTTGTTACAGTGGTATGTGTGTTATAGATTAAACCTGTGATCTACAGTATACCATGTGCTTGTATCTGCATATACTTTGTCGTTAGTCTTCAAATAACTAACGCCCTCGGGTTGATAATTTATGTTGAAAAAGGGTTGAATTGTGTTCATATCCGGACACCAACAGCTAGCACACAGACATTGGATGTGCCCATGATACTTGTGTAGTCAAGGCGGGCAAGAAGGCATCAATTCAGGGATTTCTTTAGCAGGGATTGAGTAGTGAAGGAAGGTTGTCTAGAGATAGTAAATTGGCTAAGAGATTTGTCAATTTTTGTATGACAGTGTGATAAAATTAGCTGATGTATTGAGGGCTCTTGTGAGAATATTTTTTTATGTAATTGTTTCATGATCCATAATATAATATACCATATAAGATAGTGGGGCTTTTAGCTGTAAGCTTTCCCTGGGAAATTATCTGTATTGTGTGTGATTAATCTTTCTTCATGTTTATGTAATTGGCTATTGTGTTTTTAATTCCGCAAATATTTGTAGAAGCGATTCAGTATTTAACTTTAGCATATTCTTAGTTCGAGTGAATCCAAGATACACATTCATATTATATAATTTCTACACTAGCCAATGCAGCTATCAATACATTACTTGTTAAGATTACACTATAAAAGGTTTATAAAACCTAGAACATTTGATTTATGATTCTTAGGCTAATGAGAAAAACACGATGACTTGTTACTTATTAAAATTATGTCAAAAAAGCTTCGTAAAACTTTATACCCTTTGATTTATGATTTACACCAAACAATGAGTATGCACAATAACAAACATAATCTTTCTATGGAAACGTTTTGTACTTCCACATTCACTTTACTCCCGAAAATTTATCCATAACATTTTCCTTCCGTATAATACTTATTTTTCAACAATAGAAGCCACTTAATTTCAAGAACTTTGTATAATGTATCACGTGATTTCACGTTTATTTAATTTCCTATGTTTTTTAGATTCACTGTGGATATGTGTACATTATTTGTCCTCTCTAACATGTCACACACAAAATAGTTACATGTGGTCATTATACACAGAAATCACAAATATAGACTTATTTGACATTGAGAACATTGTTGATTAAGAAATTAATTTTAAGTACAAAACATAAATGGCTAGAAAAATTATTTTTACACAATGCATTTAGAAAATGGAAGAACTATTCAAGTTTCTCTTTCTTTACATGAGCTTTAATCTCCAAAGGAAAAAGTTGAACATAAAGTAGTAGAGTATAATTTTTCTTGAGTTTTGACATGCAGTTCAAGCCCATTTGGAGATGGACTATGTATGTTGCAACACATAATATATATGAAAGACAAACAACTCTTTAATGATTATTGTTTCCCCTTTCCGTCAAGTTAGCCAATGACACAACTAAAATGATTCTTCCCCCTCCGAGTAACTCGATTTTTTTCCTGGTTGAGCCATGTTTTCTCTATTTAGTGAAAGATAAATCTTATGACACCTATCCAAAAAATAAATTGCTTAGAGCTATGAATCTAAGAAAAATGAAGGATTTGCATAGGACACAAAAGCATAAATGAACTCACCTTTGAATTTCAGTTGTGTCTGAGTGATATCTCTAAATATTTATGAAGAACACTAAATTTTGAACATAAAGAAACAAAAGCTAATACAAATTGGATATGTTGTTCCGGCTCAATTGAAAATCGAAGATGTAATTTGCAATGTATCATAAATATGCAAAATAACCAAAGCTCGAACGATCAAATTTTTTTCTCTTCTCAAAGTGAAAATTTTCCCCATATGCATTTTCTAATAATTTTATGGAGACACAACCCCTTTACATGCTAGGGAAAGCATACATTTTCACAAAATTAATTAATTAATTAAAGGGTGCACTCTTAGCTAATACAGATCCGAGGAAAAAGTTTTCATTATCTGCAATGAAGAATGTGTCGAACATAGAGTATGTCTGGGAGAACAGAGGTGCATAAGGGACACACATTTCCAATACATTCTTTTCATTTGCAATGTCTAGCATAAGAAAAATGGATAACCAGAGTGTTGACAATGCAAAAACAAGTCAATACATTAGTAAGAAAGGCAACATGATGAAAAATTTACAATGCATCTCTAGATAGAATGTAATTTAGATAGATTATTGTCTATATTTTTAATCATCCCAATGCCTTTAATGCATATTAATGGTGTATAACTAGGGGATGTGACAGTAAGAAATCTAATGCAACTCGAATACAGATATGATGCAATTACCATAATTATTATAATAATAACAATTAAATCGAAAGAAAATGGTCGACATTATTCCCAAATTAAAGTTTAATCATCCTTATCACTATCTAGATAGACTTTACCTAGTCTATATTTTTAATCGTCCTAATTCCTTCGATACAATATTGACAGCGTACAACTAGCGAAAGTGAGAGTAATCAATCTAACATAACTCACATATGAATACAAATAAATTACCATAATTTCTATAATAATGACAATTGAATTGAAAGAAAACAATTTTCATTGTTCCTAAAACACATGCTGAAAAAAAACAAAAAAACAAAAAAATTAAAAAAAAAACAACAATTACAACTTATTGGGTATCAGAATGATATAACCAAAAATTATTGCGGTAACATGAATTGGTATCAATTTCAGAGGTGGCATATGTTTTCTACCATTTTCGAACTAAATTAAAAAAAATCACGCACTTTCCACACATAAGTGTATCGATCAAGATCTATAAATGCTAATGATAAAGTAAATGTAATGATTGTTTATCGAAAATGGAAAATCCTGTGAATTTCTAGAGATATAAAACATCATCCAATAGAACGAACCCAACAAAAGAACCGATATATTAGCATAATAGAATAGTCTACTATTGCAACAAGGAAAGTAGCACTACGATCAAACCACAAATAGATAAAGGCATGTTATTAATTTACAGAAAATTTAGAGGAATGACTACAACGAAGAAGAGCTTATATTTTTACTGATATTCTATGATCCAATTTCACCCAGAGGCTCCGAAGAGAATCCATACCTAAAAGGCCATATTCGATCATAATTTTATGTGCTAGAAATATGGGAAAATGATCCACTACGAATGCACTATAAAACATGTTGGAAGATAAGATGATCACTTTGATCAACTTCTTATTAAAGGTGATATCATATGCCCATATTCTCAACACATAACATCAAAATCTAAAAAATGAATAATTTGGTAAATGATCCATTATATTGATTGAATGGAAGTATTTTTTATGAAATTGAACATTATTAATAACTAATATTTTATATGTTATTTAAAATGAAATAGTGGTGTTTCTTATTTAATGTTTATTAAATTCCTTATTGCCTCGAAATAATGTTGTTATTTAAAATAAAATTGCAATAATGTTTATTAGACTTTCTATATCCCCAAAGAAACCTCTCCGCACACTCAAATCTATCTACAAGAAAGTTTCTACATAAGCACAAATGTCAATGAACAGCTCTTGCAGACCGAGTGTGGTTTTTATAGTCTAAAGAAATCAACTTCTTCTACACTAAATACTTTATTGATCAATTGATTAAATTTTGTTCTCTCGGCATAGCGAAAGCTTCGTTTATGTTTTTCTTTGTGTAAATAGGCATATGTGCAAAAATGTGGAGGAAATATATTGTGTGGAGGAATATTTCAAGCTTTCATTGTGCAAATCACTACACTCCACACAATCACAGATCTTTTGCATAATTCATGCAATATTTCACTTATACGTCGGTTTTTTAATCACAAAATTTACATAAAATAGTTTTTTTCATGTCAAAACCTATAAACAATGTTCTTCCCCACTATTATGTTATTAGCATACTTTAGGAGGAATTGCAGAAGTATGGACAATAGTGATTTTTCTGCACCCCCGCAAAATCAACTTCTTTTGTGCTAAAGACTTTGCTAATTAACTGATTAAAGGTTGTTCTTTCATAATGAAAGCTCACAACTCTTGTATGTCTTTTCTTTCCACACGGTTCTTCAAAATTATTATTTTTATAAATTATTGGTAATATTTTAATTCTAAATATTTCTAAATAATTTACTAAGTGTTGTACGGAGTGCAGAGAAAACTCCGCATAATGAAATATGTCTGAAGCACGAAAACTTAATTGAAACTTTTATTGTATAAAACACAAACTAGAAAATTCTTACCTTAATTAATATATATATATATATATATATATATATAATTTGTATATATGTAATAACAAAATGTGAAATATCATTACATTATGAATTAAAGTTATAAATTTCCCTTCGCGCCTTCATTCTCTCGCAAATATCGCGTTCTGCGCACATCCTTAATTCTGCATAGCTAAATTTGTAAAAAAAATAAAAATTCTAAGTCTAATTTCTATTATATGGTACAAAAAAGGTATATTTCAAAACATTCCCACCGGAACTGGTGTGGTAGCCAATTTTTTCAGGGAGAGTGTTCAAAAAAGCAAAATTGGGACTACCCCTGTTGGGAAAACCAACCTAGAAAGTATACCAAGTCTCAGTAGAAATTACAAAACTCTCCCACACATACTTCATCCTCCACACACTAAAATATATACACAAGGAAATCTTTTAACATTAATTTCATCCTTGTCAAATAAATTTCCATACACACCCTCATTATATTGCACATGCCACATCCTACCCACAGTAAAATATCCATAAAATCAAATATAATAATAATATTCCGCGTTGTCCTGCACATACCCCGTCCTCCATAAAAATTCATATTATATACGATATATGATGTGGAAATTTCTAAAAATAATAGTCATATCTGCACAATTAAATAGTAAGTGGAGATTTGTTTAGCCCCTCTCCCCACCTATGAAAAAGACCTATAACCACTTTAGTTGTTTAATAATTGAGAAGAGAAGTAGCATAATAGTGTTAGTGTCAGCCATAGTGTCATAGCACTCACTAATGAAATGCCACAAATAAAATTAGTTTTTTTTTTTATAGGAACTGCAAACTGCAAAAATAAAATTCTCTCCACTAGGGGAATTACTTCCCATCGAATGTTACTAGGCAAATCGAAAATTAGAAATAATATTTCCATAAAATTAGAAAATTATTTTTGAATTTATGGAAAATAGAAACATTTACCTTTTCCTAAAACTTAGGTTAAAATTGCAAAAAAACAACAAAATAATGCATGATCAATGCAAATTGACCACAAGAAAAATGTTATAGTCCCTAACGAGGAAGAAACTAATAACGAACTTAAAAATTTAGCAAAACCCCTACCCAAAAAGGTGTAGGAGTTCGTTGTTTTAACTTGGAAAATGCCCAAAATCAGTGCAGAAGTATTAGGCCCAAGTCCTACATGGTATGTAGGAAAATTTTCAATTTTTCCTACCGACCATCATGCGATGCCTTTATATACCAACGTCAAGCACGTTAGTGGTTTTTTTTTTGTTTAAAACAAATAGTCACTGTGGATAGGTATTTGACTAGTGATCTAGAAAACCTATTCTTAATATATGTCTTTATCTTCTATTTAATTATATAAATTTGAATGTAACTCATAGCAGAATTATAATATATGATACAACAATGAAATTGTTAAAAAGAATAAATATGAAAATATAATAATGTGTTAAAATGAGTTTTATTGAAAATTATAGTTTTAAACAAAATAATAGCAATTTAAAAAATTAAGATATAATGTAAATAACTTAAATATATATAAATTATATAAATTTTAAAAAAATCACATTTGTAGCCTCAAGGGATAACTTATTTATTTGATTTATTGTTGCTAAGTACCTCGCTTATTGAAAGAATACGGGCCAAATCTCATCGACGCCTTTGGAGTCAGTGCTTGCTAGTTGGGTTGGCAGGTAGATCCCTTCAGGTTAATCTACCGAGATTTTCTCGTGGACGTAGCGACCTCTCAGTATCCGTGAACAACCCTTAAAAATAAAAAATCACATTTGTATAAAAACTACATTTATATATTGACAATAAGATTAAACAATTATAAAACATTAAAACATGGAAGAAAACATGGTATATTTGAATATTGCAAATTATTAAAAGAATCGGTGCATTACAATGTAATATTTACTATACATATTTAAATATATACAAGGAATGTTGTAGGGTTACCCACTATACCAGGTGTTAACACTGGAAAATCGTACAGCAGAAAACGACATCAATTAATGTCGAGCCTAAGGATTTACAGGACGAGGATACATTATGGAATCAAGAAGTATTTAAAATCTCTAAGGTTTTGAGAAAATCAAATTTGAACTAGTCATAAATGCTCAAATGTGTGCTTTTTCCTTCGAAAAGAGTGCCTTCTGCGTGCACTGGAGCCCGATAAGCGCGCATTCCTATAAGTAGAAAAAATCCACTTTCCGAGACCACAAGCAAGCAAAGGACAATTTCTCCTTATGTGAAGGCCGCCTAAGGACAAAACTAGCACCTCCTTAGGCATTGTGTGAGCACACAAAAGCATATTTGAGCACACAATGGAATCATACCCCTCCCTTGGGTCACCATCCATCATGTAACAAGGGAGGGAAGGAGGATTTGAGGCTCACCTATATAAACCCACCAAGAGATGAACAAATGGTGATCACAAGGTTATGCTAGCCAAATTTTCCAAAGCAACACCAGCATCGTGTATGACCCAAGGAGCTGGATCAAGAGAGGACTCGATGGTTGGCCACCCAACATCTTAGTCCACTACAGCAGAGAGAGAGAGTTAGACTGTGTCAGAAGGCAGAACTTGAAGGAGAAACGCCTTTGTATCGGGACCTAGAGCCAATGCCTACGGGCCCTTTGGCAAGTGAGTAAGATTTGTTTTCATTCCAAGCATCCAATAAGAAGAGGCCATTGAGCCATTGTTTACCTTGTTACTGTTTGGAACTCTCTATATAGCTTCTTTTGTGTTTTTTGTTTTAGTTTTTTTAATAGAGCATAATTTAGTGTATTACTTCATTTAAGTTTTATGCTTTTGAGCTCCCCTCAGATACTGCCTATTACCTATATTTTAGAAGGTAGACCACACTCTCTAAACTCGTGTGATTTTGTACACTCGTGTATCGAATCCACCATGACAGGATTGGTGACTCTACTAACATGTTTCAAGTTTATGTGGTTGTGCCATATTTTGCAGGAGACCCTTAGTCTATGTTGAAGTGGAGCTCACAGTCCTCTAACCCATCTTGAAGTCCCTAGACTCACTGAGGCGACAGATTGAAGAAGGCAACTCCTAATTTTTTTTTACTTGCAGGAATTTTACATACATTTTGTTCACACAGACGCGCAGGGTGCACGTTCAGGAGTGACCTGCGTGTAGGAAAGCACACCTGTCAAAGGTTTTTGAGCGCAATTTGCAGAGAGATTTTTTTCTCCCTATATTTTGCATTTTTTATGCTTGTAAGTGTGTTGGGCAGCCCCTAATGTATCTGCCAACACCTGTGTTGATACCCCACAGCTTCTGAGAACTGATTTTTGTTTCTTTTTTGTAGGCATTTAGTTAGTTTTCATTTAAGTTGGTTTTTTGCAAAAAGTGTTCACATAGTTTAAGTAGGGGGCCAATTAACCATTGCTTTCCGAACAACTTATGTTTTTTGCAAATTCTAGTATGCACACTTATTTTAACTAGTCCAAGTAAGTGCCTTATGACCACACATGCATAAGCTAGTGTAGAAATTGTTTAGTTTAAATTTCAATTTTTGCATTTAGGAAATTGCAGGGCTAGGATTGAATCACAAGTTAGAGTAAGTAATCTCCGCTGTCTTTGCACCATTGGGTCACCCTAGACAAGCATATGAACACTCTATATTTTTTATTTTCCATCTCCCTTTGTCACTCACATAGACTAATTAGGAGGTTTTTGAAGCGGCCCATTATCCACAAATGATTTTTATTTGAGCAAGGAACAACGTCACATAGTTTAACTAGGGGACTTTTGTAAAGGATCACCGATATCCCTATGTTCAAATTATGAGATTGTTCACCATACGCTCACACACATTCACCCACTAAGAAAATAAATCCACCTAAAAATAAATTAAACCAATGCACTAAACTCTCCCCACAGGGGCCACAAGAGAAATTATAGGTTAAGTTAGGATCAAGGGGGTAGGCATCCAATAAGCCGCCTTGATCATGCTTCACATTTGAAACATAGAAGTTGCATTTTAAGGGAGCTTTAAAATCCACCTATCAACCCACCGAAAATAAAACCCGAGCATGGCAGAGACCCGATTCAGAGGGGGTTATGCTTAGGCGCAGTGCGTGCAGTATCAGTTGGGGCTACCTGACCCGGCTGATACTCGGTACTGTTAGCTGACTACCAAGAATCCCAAGACTCAAATTCTCACGTGGGACGGTGGCTCTTAGTGGCCAAATCTAGGGCATCCTTTACCCTATAGGTGACGGTGTAGGCAAGTGCCAGACCCTCTACCCTTACCTTGGTTGATTCTCTTTGGCTGACTAGGGGCATCGCCAGCTCTTTCGAGACATTGTGCCAACACTCGCAAGAAATCCTCTCAAGGCCTAGTTAATTTTGAGTGTGTGAGGACATCATTAGGTCTTCTACGATTTTTTGAGTATCACGTGCAAACAAACAAAACCATTTTTTGTTTGATTTCTCACATAGATTAAGTTAAAGAAAAATTCATTTCATTTTCGCTTTGTCTTATGTATGTGGCCATAAAATTGTCATGATCACAGACTCAATCTCCTCAAAAGTTTTTTCCAAAACCAAACCTAGACAACCCTCAAGCAGTTCCAACGGAACCTCATTGGTCCAGGTGTCTTTTGGACCTCCCCCCATTATCAGGAGGGGTTCCAGGTCTTTCACAATTTAGGCATCAAAGACGGAACATTGCCACAGTGGTTGGTTCCTCCTTTCTTGGAGAAACCTTAGTTGGGAACCCTAGTTGGTCTCCCAACCCCACACCGCACATCACTCCCCCCTTGTCCCCTATGGGGCAAAAGAGTGCATCCCATATGGGAAACTAGTTGAATTCACAACCGGGTACATCACAGACTAACCCTCGTTCTAACCAGAACTTCGTGTCTTCACACATTTCCATGGCGTCAACCTCTTAGTCACCCTTCTTAGCGGTGTTAAATCTACCAAATTTAGCCAAGTTCACCAATGACCCCATCACACACAACCCCAATTGGCCTCCCATGCCCACGAAGCTCCCTTCAGACATACCAAAGTTTGAGGGCAAGCAAGGGGAAGACCTGGGAATCATATAATGACATTTCACCTGTGGTGCTTATCAAATAGCATAATTGAAGATACTATTCGATTGAGGTTGTTTCAACGCACTCTCACAGGAGTGGCCGCGAAATGGTATGTCGTGCAACCCCCTGCTTCACATGGAACCTTTAGCACCCTCGCTACTGCGTTCCTCACATACTCTTAGCTACCCATTCACCACGATTCGGGAATGGAGTTACTCACTCATTTCAGACAATCTCCCTCTACCCACATTTCTGAACATCTCCATGAGTGGTGACGGCATTGCAGCTTATGCAAAGCACAAATTGACAATCGATTCCTTTCAGATTTATTCTTGAAAACTCTGACGGTGGAGATTTCAAAGGATGTGGCGCAACATAACCCCACATCCGAAGAGGACGCAATCAGTAAAGCCCAACAGCTTGAACTGATCTATACGCAATCAGGATACATATAAAATATCCTGCCTAACGCCCCGCGCCTGCAATCTTATCAAGAATTTCCAGGTGCGTTGAACTCTACAGATGGACTTATTGGGTCAATGACCCAAGGGTACCTAGGCAGTAGTATTCAGAACCTCGGTTACACACATGGGTCTACCCAGAACATGTCTCAACCCAGATTCCAAAGTCATCATATGCAGCAGCAAAATTTTACTAATAGAGCGCCAAGATATCACCAAGGAGGACCTTACCCTACGGCCGAGGGGACCCAGTACGCAGGAAGAAAAACTGATGGAAGAACTCCCCCCCAACGGCTAGGTGCAAACATGGGACAGCAATATGCTCAGTCCCAAGCACATAACCCACCAATGCAAAACAATGCATAGGTGAACTTTGTGCAGCCGTCTCAAAATCAACCACACCAGTATGATCAAAAGAATTACCCTCCTAACGTGGTCAAAAGAAAGGTAAAAAACAAACTCAAAAGGAACCCTGGACAGGGTGGAAACAACCAACAGCGCCCACCGCGACCTCGGGCTGGAGATAACTCTAACCGGAACCAGAACCAAGAGCCAAGAAATTCCCAAAAGCAAGGCAAGAGGCCACCTCTAGGAACAAACCATTCTTGTTCGATATGTGGTGAGTATGGGAACTTTACTCACCACTATCCTAAACTCCCTGAGCTTAAAAAGCTTCAGAGTAACCGAGGACAAGGAGGATCTTCCCATACAACTGCAGTTATGCAAGAACCCTTCCCCCATCAAGGAACGGTCAGCACTCAGCAGCAAAACCCCAACGATTCCAAGAAAAACAACCATGAAATTTACATGGCTGGGGAAGAAATTTTTTTCCAAACCCGGAATCGCAGCTATGACACCCCACCAGACACCGATATGTCAGGGGCTAGTACGAGCCCGCCGACTGCACCTTTGACCATTCCAAAGATTCCTTTGGAACCATTACCAAAAATGGTTAAAGGGCCTAATAGGTGAGCAGGTAACTACTCTAAAGTAGCCCACAATTACAGCATCGTAGACGATTTAGACCAATCACCTACTGCCATGTCTACTTTAGAGGTACTACAGTCGTGCCCGAAGCAGCGGAAAGCCCTACTTTCTGCCTTAGGAGTCGTCAACCCTGCCGACACACGCATGATGGATTTTGATTTAGACAAAGCCACCCCTAGGCTTCCCTCTGTGGTCGCCTTCCAGATACCAGTATCAGTACAAAATATCACTATTCACTGATGTCTCATTCACGAGGGTGAATCCACATGCATCATGTCAAAGAATGTATGGCAGAAGTTAGGAGCCCCAGAACTCAAACCTTCCGTCATCACTCTCATAGCATATGATGGTCGTCCCCTGACCCCCATCGGTCTCTTCCAAAATGTACCGATCTGCTTAGCCAGCAAAACGGTCCATATAGACATCGAAGTCTTGGACGCTCACTTGGATTACAATATACTCCTTGGGAAAAGTTACATGTATGCCATGTCTGCCATAGCATACTCTGTTTTCCGCATCATGATATTCCCCCATGAGGATTGAATCATTACAGTAGACAAGCTGAAGCACACTAAAAATCTTCCTTTGACCAACACAGATATGGTTCTACCCTATGTAGACAGAGCTGCAGATGGTCTTTTATGGTATCAATAATATGGCCATGGCCAATTCAAACCGTCGTTCGTCCTAGGATCATTCCTAGGAGATCCTCCTATTATCCCTAAGGTATCGCCAAAGGCCACAGTGGCCCCGGTATGCATGATGTCCACATCAAGCACCAAGGTTAGTGAGGACACGGATTCAAGCAGTAACGACACCAAGGCATCAGCTACTGCAGCCTCCCTAGTCTATGCCGCCTCCCAAACTCCTTTCCTCCTGGCTTCACCTCCCAGCAGGTCTTGGCAACATTGGTACTACCCAACATATCATTGGCATTCCCAGTGTGGTATCTCATTCCCCCTCCAGGAACGCCAGCTACCAACGTTACTGCATTTGGGTTAAAGCCCCTCGGTCTCGAGGAGCCCCAACCTACCCAAGTAGTCGCCGAAATTGCCCCTGCAAGGGAAATCCCCACTGCGAAACTGACAACCACGATAAAGAAAATCGCCAAGAAAGGAAAGAAAGTGGTGACACCCACCATACAGTGAGAGTCATCAGCCTGAGCTATATGTGATGTCACAGGACACCCTACTCACATATGCTCGAAGTTGGACGAGTTAAAACCACTCCTCGGCTACGAGGCAGGCACCTCAAAACGACAATCCCATAAAAAGGAACTTGCCACCAAAAGTACAGGCAAATCATTACGTACCAATCACACATGTTCCCTCTATAACACATATGGGCATTACACCCACCATTTTCTAGATATACCACAGTATAGGGATGCCTTACACGCGATCGAGCGATCCTATCAAGAGGATCCCTCCATCCAGTCTATTAAGGACGAGTCGCGCACCATCTTTTACCTACAAGAGGAGCAATGATATGTTGAGCACCCCCCAGTAATGCCCATCATACATTACACGCTATGCAATGAAAGTGGCCACTACCTCGAAGAGTGCGCCGCATTGGAACTCATTCACAGATGGTGTCCAATCGAAAGGGTCTACTACATGGGACTACGGGCAGCATAATTCACATGCCCATTATGCGCCGACAATCACTTATTGGAGGATTGTCACTACATACCTCAATTCCGACTAGCCCTTGCTAGCCTCTGCTTAGCCATAGTTCGTCTCTCCCAAGAAGATGATATGGATGTCGAATCCATCGGAAGCTCCATGACCCAAGCAGAGGAGATGAGTGGGTCTATCATGTTCTTGTCAGCTGAAGAACGGCCTAGCATGGAACCAATAGTTACCGCCACAGGCACTTCACGAAACCCACCCGCATGCACGTTATGCAAGAAAACGGACCATATAGTAGTCCACTGCCCTGACTTAGTAGCATACCGACAATGGTACCCTGCCCAACCTCAAACCATGCACAATGGGAGACCCATATCACGGAAATTTTGCCTGATATGTCAGGGTGACCATTATGACCGACATTGTACTTATGTCTCACAGATCTGTCCCACTATTGACATGATTAATGTCGTAGAAAATAGGACAAGCTATCTCCAAGAATGGCATAAAAGATATGTTGCTGGCTCAACGTCCCCACCACCATGATGGTGTTATAAGCTGGATCAGACTGCACACCAATCACGTAAACCCCAGGCCAACCCTAGGATAACATGTGGCCTATGTGATCTAAATGATCACTGAGTCAACCAATGCAGAGAAATCAAACCCCTTGCAAATATTCTCCGCATAATCTCGTCTCTCCCCCAAAAAATTCTCTCTAATCAAGAGAAGATCACACTTACTGCCAAATTTTCTCACACTTTCATCATACATTTAAGTGCACGCATCTCCCCAATCTGAGAGTAGCTAGAGTAGCATTAAGTTAGCCACCCACCAAAAAGGGAGGCAAGTTTCAACCCACGACACAAAAATTGAAACAGAAGACAGCTCAGTCCGCAACAAACCCTTTCCAAGCGTCCACATCTGGAACATCGAGTAGTGTAGATTTTCACACTATCTACTCTATTAGCGCTGTGATACCTTGCACCATTTGCACCAGTCATAATCACGCGCTAGAGGGATGTCCGTTGCTACAAACGTTTAGACATATCTGTGATAAAATCAACTTCCATTTACCAGGAATTGTCTATCCTAGCGAGAAGGGCAACTATCGGCTCACTCGGGACTCCATTGCGGAGATCCTTCCCCCGCCACATGCCAGCGACACAATTCATCACATATGGCTTCTTTCATCACACGCCCAAAACAGGATTTCAACAACCTCCCTATCACAGGAATTCGGCTTTATTCCTGTCACAAAAAACCAAGGCACCTTATGCCCTTGCATCGATTTCCGTGAGATCCCAAACTTGCATACAGCCATCGAATTCCTTGATGACACCCAACTTCTAGAACAACGCCTAGTACAACTAGAGCTAGTTGATGAAAACAGGAAAAAATCGCTGCAACACAATGAGGCCCATAAGAAAAGGTTAAAAGCATCATTCGATCGCCACATCACCCCTCGCTCATTTACTGAAGGAGAGCTAGTCCTTTGCTATGATGTCACAAAAGAAGCCTTAGAGCCAGGAAAGTTCAAAACCTTGTGGAAAGGACCCTATATCATCAAACATTGCCTCTGGCAGGGGGCACACATCATAACGGAACTAGATGGGATCTACCTCACTAACCCCATCAACGCCCTTTACCTAAAGAAATTATACCCATAAGAGCCCCTGTAGCTCTTATCCCCTAGAGTTAGAGTACACAAAAACCCTAACACCAAAATATTTTTGACCCAAAAGGCCTAAACACACTCAAAATATCACCATGGATCACCAACTTGAACCTTATTTTGGATTTGTTGATGGAGCATCGCGATGGTCTCAAAACTTAGCTGCAGCCGCCTGGGTCATCTACTACCCTAACCGATTGCCACTATGTTCAAATGGCTTGTGCATCGGTTCAGCAACCAAAAATCAGGCAGAATATGATGTCATTGTCGAACCTATGTGCAAGGCCCTTCACCAGGTCATCCTCCATATGCATGTCTACCTAGATTCCCAGTTAGTAGTCTCGCAGTTAAACCAAAAATTTGAAACCAGAGATGCAAACCTATTTAGAAAATATTTGCATGCTAGAAGATTAAGCAGAAAATTTGATTGTATTACATTCTCACATGTATCAATGAATCAAAACCAAACATCCGATCATGTAGCTAACAATATCCTAGACTGGAATGCATCGTGAGCAAATCACCATACATAAAATCCAAAAACATGTATATCCATTAGCATAACACAAAACTGAAATAGACACCACACCATGTAGAGCTGCAAAGAATATATCTCATATATATATCAAAAAATATGTGTATCAGAGTACAAAAATAGTATCACTGGCCCATTGGCTAGCCCAAAAATATAGAGGTCGTCAAAAATGAGGGAAGCATCTTCGTTACGGATGCTTTCCCTAGGTACAAGTCTACTCTAGGGGGGTGCCCCCTCAAGAGGAGCACCTAGGCCCACCACTGCTCCTCGTACCACCACTGGAGTTGTTGTCACCACTACAATAACTACCTGTCATAGAGTAGGCCGGTAGTCCCTCTCATGGGCCATCACTGTCTCTAGCCATACCTCCTTGAATTCATCCATAAGACCTCGAGCAAGCATCCCATGGGTCAAATGGTCCACTCGACCCTGGAAGTCCTCTAGAGCCTCTACCTGAGCTGTAAGTGCTGCGATGCATGCCTTAGCCGCATCTGCACGGGCTCTCTCAACCGCTACCTCAGCTACACCCGTGCTTCTACCCTCACCGGAAGGACCAGCACCATCCCCGCTAGGTCTACCGGCACCCCCACCCATTCCACCTACGGCAACACCTCCCCGACCACCAAGCAGTCGTGGTGGAGGATTGTGACCCACTAGTCGGGCCACTGGGCGTCCCACCCCGCCAACATCTGCATGAGTAACCAAAATAATCTCAGTGTCCATGAAAAAAACTCAAGTACACAAAAACTCAAGTAAATGCAGAAATATAACACATACCTGCAGGACCCCAAACATAACCAAAAGGGAGACCAATATCTGGATCACCCTGAAAGTCCATCCCCGCGTAAAGGTATGGAAAAAAAATCTATAGATTGGCCTCAAACTAGGCCTCCGTCGTGTCGTTCCAATAACAACGCATTATGCCACCACTGCCACATGGCATCACCAGAGCCCACCTCCTCATGTGTGGCTCCCTCGGCCCCCCAATAGGCATAGCCACCATGAGGCTCAGTAGCACGACCCTCTCGTACATAATGCTTCACAAAATGCTAGCGTACACAAATGATTTGGATCCACGCTAGACCCGGTTTAGTTGCGACACCATACCATCAAAGCAGAAATGGGAAAAATCAAAGAAATGCTCGTTCCTCAAATGGCGTAAAACCCCCACCTGTGGGCCTGATGCCCGGTGAGGTGCAAACGACCCCACCAGTCGCATAATAATGGCCAGAGCACACTGCTCGGCCACATCTGTCACTGAGGCAATATTGATGCACCCCTCAGTAAGAGGTGCACTACCGCAATGCCTCCTTTGGAACCTGTCCATGTTCATTGGTCCAGCAGGAAGTGGATACCTCAACGCCTCTCCTTGAGGCCATAATCCAGTCACAAAGTAAATATTTGTCTCCTGATGGATAATCAAGTTCACCCCCCTCAAAACAAACATGTTGCGCCTCCTGTGCTAATGTTGTATGATATAACGTAAAAAACGGTCCTGTGACCGAAAGAACTCATTTTCAGCAAATTTTAGGAGGCCCCATGCAGCCAACCGACAGTACACCCCAGCATCAACAGCCAGAGCAATCTGGATCTTGGGTCAATCTCGGTCTCTCCACACCTTCTGCCAAGCAATAGGCACCCATCAGTATAAAGGAGAAAAATCATAAGGGACAG
Organism: Pinus albicaulis; assembly: GCA_034641835.2. NCBI lineage: Eukaryota > Viridiplantae > Streptophyta > Pinopsida > Pinales > Pinaceae > Pinus > Pinus albicaulis. The sequence continues at coordinate 239,068,344 of CM076573.1, forward strand.
CAAAAAAACCCAAGTTTTTTTCAAAAAAACTGCCCTTGCACGCAAAAAGGTAGGAACAGCGCGCCTTCGCGCGGCTGTACCTGAGAAATAAGAGCAAGGGGGGCGCCTATTTCCCTAGATCGCCCGTGCAATCTAAGGAATAAAGCCCCTTTGAGGCCGTACAAACCTAATTTTTACGGCCCCGAATGTCACCAAACTAAAAAAATTAAAATGTAGGACGTCATGAGATTTACCTCAGCATAATATCGCTAATCCCCGGTACACAAGCTAACCACAACAGCGAGAAAGACTCTGCTATCACCACTGATCTCCCAAAACACAGCAAGTACAAATGAATAGTATTAGGGCCATAATCCCTTATTTATCGCCCTTTTCCAGAACTTTGGAGGTCCATAACAGGAGATCAGAAGGTCCATTCTGCAAATCGTAAGTTGCACCATCATCAGTATACCATGATGAACGAAAGCGATGCACCACATTCGCTTTCCGAAGAAATATATTTTCAAGCACCGGCAGGTATGCACCCTCCCATCTTCCTTTCCAAGATTCATGTTTTTCAATAATGTTGGATGAAAAGAAGATGCTTTCACTTGAGGTAGTTGCTTTTTGCAAGAAGAATCCGCAAACCATTCACAACACCCACCACTGAATGTTCTGGAGTAGGTATCATTCTACCCTCAGCATGATAGAGTCCCAAAAAAATTTGCATATCCTGACATCATTTCTCCATCAGAAATAAACCATAGGATCTGTTAGCGCTCGAATCTGCCTCAGGCTGAGGAAGGCAAAATTCGAGGCAACATCAAACCAAGCTCAGCCTCGTAGCTAGCCCTACGAGGACAGGAGAGGGCTCTCTCCGGGTCAACTCAGTAAAAATGAGAAATAGCGTCTGAGATGACTTCAAACTGGAACTGATTTTAGGCTAGTAAATAGATATGAAAAGGGGTTTGAATGAATGATTGGGTTTTCTGGGCTGCATGGGGCAAAGACAGCAAGAGCAGAGATTTAATCAAAGGCACAGATTATTCCATAAGGCAAGGTAGGCAAGAGCTTAAGCATCCAAACTGAATTTATATGTAATGGAAGGACTGTTAAGAAAGCCGAAAGGGGCATTAATGTATGAATCCCTTTCAGACAGAGGAAGAAACACAAAACATGAATGCTTCTCCAGGGCAAAGCAGTAAGCTGAATTTTACCCTTCTCACTCAGAAACATTCAAATTGGAAACGATTATGAAATGAAATGTAAACATAACAAGGAACATATGAAACAGAGAAAAACATATGCCAAATTCATACCACAGGGATCTTATGAAACAAAGCTGCAACTTTAAATTATTTCTCTGTCAATGCTGTACGATGAAGCTCTGTTATCTCTCCTCACCAGCTTTCAGAATTCTCCCCCCTTTACAAGTGATTTTTAATACATTAAATAAACTATGCTAGAAGAAAACAGATCGACCCAAAAACAAGGGCGTTGTTTCAACTGAAGCCATGAAGATAGAAAAGGATCCTCCATCTGCTCTAAATATAGAAAAGCCTTCCATTATTCCAGCTGAGGATTTCTAATGACCCATGAAAACTAATCCTGGAGTGTAGACTAACTAAAGACAAAATAGGTAATCGAATCTTTGAATGCCACTTTGCACATTCCTATACAACTGCCCCCAAATGTTCTGGAAATGCGTTTGCCACTTTACAGAAACTGGGAAGAGGTCCCCAATATTTTAATGCTAAAATATGGGTCAAACCGCCACATATGTTCTTTAGATCTGAAGATGAATCGAATGCCCAAATATTGCAATGACTGCCACCTAAGATATACAACGTAATGCCACTTTTATTTCGATTTATTTGTTGGAAGAAACAGAACATTGATTCTGACTCCACTTATTATCAATCCTGTCATAGAAGAAAACAAATGAAAGCCTCCTCCAACATGTCTACATATATGTTTAAGCAGACAGAATCGTCATAGCATTTCATGTGTATAATGTTGCACCTCAGAGTTTAAAATGATCTGAGACAAAAACATCTATGTATTTCAAACATATGCAACCTTTGAGGACACGTATTTTCGTATGCCAGCCGTCCAAGATAACTTCTATTCAGAACATTTTTAAAAAACCAAAGCTGTGAGTGATCAGAATTAGGATTTCCCACAAAATTACATCAAGCAGAACCCCTTCTGAATATAGCTCTTTGAATGCTAAAGTTCTAATGCATTATAAATTGCTGCATGGAATACTTCAGCAACAGTTTAAACGTCGTCTGGCAATCTGCATTTTGGAGTAAGGTAACACCGATGAATAACAGATCAGTCACTTCTTTCGCTTGACCTTAACAGTGTAAAATGTCCCCGCTTTCAAATCTTACTGAATTCTCACTATTTTCATTTGAAGCAAATCCAACTTCCTTGGCCTCTTGTAATATTTTAATAACAGTGAGAAACAAACAACACTCACAGAAGAAGCTGCCATGCATTCTTTCCATTAAATCTCTAAGCTGCAACATTCCATTTTGATATGTCCATTGACCCATTTTTTTGTTGAGTCCGCTAAAATTTTGATGGACGATCTATGCCTTGGCCTTTGGAAGAATTCAATTCATTCAACTCAGTTTGAAATGTTCCTTCTACAGCCTTTGGATCGTGAGCAAGATTATTCATCTTGCGATGATGCCACAGTGGTAATGACTTTGCAAGCCATTTGAGGCGTTTTGACATCAAACTGGACGCAAGGGCAACAAATTTCGGCTTTGAGACTGTATGGGTAGCGGGCTCACCCAATGCGTAGCGCGCAGTAAGTGCGTAGCGCACTTGGTATTTAACACTGGCTGGTGATGTTATATGCGTAGCGTGCCCTATATGGGTAGCGTGCCTTCTCTACACGTAGCGCGCACCTCCAGTCCAGTCCACAGCTTTGAAAATCACGATTTCGGCCCCCTACTCTTCAATTTCGACCTTTGCTTTGGGAATCTATGCAAATGAGTTGTCTCCGAGCAACGATATTGCTTATTATGCCCCCGCAGGCATGCAACTTCAAGTAAATGTACTTCAAATGCATTCTGGCGTTTTGTAATAGCTCTGTCAGACATTCAATTACCAACCTCTGGAATAGCATTATGCAGAATATGAAGTTGTTTATGCATTTGCAAACCTGAGGAATCAAGCAAATCGATGGAGAATTTCAATTCTTCACCATCACCTACTCTGCCACTCAACACTACAACCTTTGGACAAAGAGCAGCAAGCTGCTCAATTTCCTTTACACTAACTTCCTCAAATGCATGACAGCTGAGCTGTTTTAGTGATTCTCTGACGTTGCCCCATACGTATAGAATAATCAACTTCTTTCTTCAAATATTGAACACGGTTTTCCTGATCTTGGACTGAATAATGAATCTCTTTGTTGTCTTTTACAGGGATGGTGGCGTGGCTTAGCGAAGGATAACCAAGGCTGCTTCTGAATTCTCAAGACTGAAAAACTTCAATAATTACATATTTGAAAACACATTTAACGATTTCTTCTTCAAAACAGGGTTTTGAAGAAGAATCAATCTCGCATTGATAACCATCTTGAAATATAAACTCACTGAACCTTCTTCTAGCCTGTAGGCATCATTTGACATGTTTGAAGACCAATTATAAGACCTTGACTCTGAAATGACTCTTTTCCGGACCACAGTAACATCAATGACTGCAAATGACGAGAAATAAATATTGGAGAATTTGATTATGACCACGGACTGACAGGACCGTGTCTAACAGGATCCTCATACCCAATCATGTTTATCATTACCTCACCCTGCATATGATAAACGTCCGCGATGGTCAGCAGAGCCTCCCCTCCATGGCGATCGTCATCCCAAGTAGACCATACATCACCCCACAAGTGACACCATGGCCATACCATTTTTAGTCTGGGAAGCACCTCATGCCCATTCATATACCATGCATAAGGTCAAGCTCACCATTTAAACTAACCCCCTTCCCAGATGATCGAGTTGTACAAGAAAAATGAAAGTGCACCTCCGCGCACCGCATTTGGCCCACCATACCTCCATCAACATTAACCCATTTGCGACATCTTCCACTTCATCAACCCCACACATGAGACCAACCAATGGGACCCCTACCCCCAGGAAAACACCGTCCTCACACCATCAAGTGAGCAACCCTCTTTCATGTTTTGGGGTACCTGTCTCTGTGTTTTGTACAAACCAAACCCCATTATTTTTATTCTTTTGGTAAGTGTAAAAAGATCACAAACAGTTCCCTTCACCTCTTTTCCCTCATATTACACTTTTTATCCCATGGTAGCAGTCCCCCATCTCCCTTGGTCGAAGTATTTCATACCCCCCATGCACACACCATTATGACAATCATAACCAGTTCATACCCGCCCTGGAAGTACTACCGACTCCAGGGACTTTTCCCTTCAGAAATATCTATGACTGCCACCAAGATGCTCAAATATACTTCGACCTCAGGCCAGTGAATCCCCATCATCCGTTTTCAGCTACCGCTCACCACCATGCCTATGTTAAACCCATTATGGTTCGATTAAGGCTTCCTTTTTGTTGACATCAACACCTCTTTTCCAAAAAGGAAGCGGTACCTTGGATGACCCCTCCCCATGCAAAAGGGTATCCTCGGGTGGCACTATGTGAGACATCATTATCCATAGATGTCATCAATCCTCTTGACATTCGACTATAGCAAAAGCTTTCATGTCACGATGGTATCGTACCTTAAAACCATTACACTTTGATCAAGATCCGTCGAAGACCCGTGCCTTTATAAGCGTCTCTAACAACAATGCTTACACGGGAAGGTCCCAGCCAGTACATATGTGTATATTGCACAGTGATATGCCATACCAAGATTATGCATATGGGGACAACATTCCACCTATCGTCAAAGAAAAATAATGCCCCTAATGGCATTAGCAGTCGTCGTCAACAACCGCCAACATCACTACCACAGTAGTGGCACAGACAGCACATGTATTTGTCAATTTTGTTTAACTAGCCATAGCATCACGAGCATGGGACATACCAGCCTCGTTAAAATTTTGCAAATATGTTGTATATTTTTTCTCCTTACAGGGGGTCCCTTAGGCCATGGTTATCTCGGAAACGGTGCAAGGTGTTGTCTATTCTACACGCAAGCCTCGCTCTCTCTCCCTCTCTCTCTGCGTACGATACAGAAAAGAAACTATAATGTATTTCGGCTATACTGTTCTTCCTAGACCTCACACATTAGGGGGCAACTGTTAACACTGGAAAATCATACAGCAGAAAACAACATCAATTAATGTCGAGCCTAAGGATTTACAAGACGGGGATACATTATGGAATCAAGAAGTATTTAAATTCTGTAAGGTTTTGAGAAAATCAAATTTGAACAAGTCATAAATGCTCAAATGCGCGCTTTTTCCTTTGAAAAGAGTGTTTTCTGCATGCACTGGAGCCCGATAAGCACGCATTCCTGGAAGTAGAAAAAATCCACTTTCCGGGACCACAAGCAAGAAAAGGACACTTTCTCCTTATGTGAAAGCCACCTAAGGACAGCACCAGCGCCTCCTTTGGCATTGTGTGAGCACACAAAAGCATATTTGAGCACACAATGGAATCATACCCCTCCCTTGGGTCACCATACATCATGTACCAAGGGAGGGAAGGAGGATTTGAAGCTCACCTATATAAACCCACCAAGAGATGAACAAGGTTATGCTGGCCAAAGTTGCCCAAGAAACACCAGCATTGTGTGTGGCCCAAGGAGCTGGAGCAAGAGAGGACTCGATGGTTGGCCACCCAACATCTTAGTCCACTACAAAGAGAGAGAGAGCTAGACTGCGTCAGAAGGCAGAACTTGAAGGACAAACATTCTTGCATCGAGACCTAGAGCCAATGCAGGGGGGCCCTTTGGCAAGTGGGTAATATTTTTTTTCATTCCAAGCATTCAATAAGAAGAGGACATCGAGCCATTGTTTACCTTGTTACTGTTTGGAATTTTTTATATAGCTTCTTTTGTGTTTTTAGTTTTAGTTTTTTAAAAGAGCATACTTTAGTGTATTACATCATTTAAGTTTTATGCTTTTGGGCTCCCCACAGATACTTCCTGTTACCTATATTTTAGAGGGTATACCACACTCTCTAAACTCGTGTGATTTCATACACCCATGTTTCGAATCCACCACAATTCCAGGTATGATCTCGCTCAGGAGAAAATTTATAATAATGGTTCGAAATTTATAATATTGGTTCAAGTATAACCAAAATGAATGAAGGAAAATATAGTTCATAATTTTAGGGAAGGATGATGATAATAATAGTAAGAATATATATTATATAATATTGACTAATAAAAAAATTCCAAATAACAAGTCATAAAACCTCATTGTAGAATTCACATATGCAATATCCTTTTACATAGGACCAACCTTGGACACATTTCTTGTGAGCAAGCTAAGGAGGGAAAAAACATATGTTTTGGAAGAACAAGTTAATGATAAAACACAAACTAGACAAACCTAAATCTTTAATTCACCAAATATAACATACACTTTTATCTATTCCACTAAACCAGGTACCTTCAAATTGCCAAAAAAAGCACACATAATCTCCATATTTCCCTTTTAGTCCTCATCCTAACAAATTCTATTGAGATAATTAATCTTACTGTATGTTAGTTGTCATAGTTGATTTTAATTCACTTTATTTTAGTTGGAAATTTCTCTTGTCATTTATTGTTGTTTATTTCTTTACCTCCTATGTAGTTTTATTTAACTTATTTTGAATAATGAGAAGAGTAATTCGCTCCATTCCAGTTTCTACTTCTTTCTTTGTGTCTTTCTGCCTCTCCATTCTTTTTCAGGTATCAGAGTGAGGTTACCCCAAAGCTCTCGTTCTACCCCAGCTATAGTATTTGAAGTCGATTTTGTCATCCTTACCAAGTAAACACTTGGACTATTTCTAACATGCATATATATATTAATGCATCTATATTCTATTCAGGTTGGTAAGATAATATTGTTTCAACCTTCCCTTCATGTAGAAAATTCTTGAAATGTTCGATTGTTCCTTCACACAATTTTTTTGAGAGTATCTAAAATTCAATAGAGTTCACATACTATCAAACATACAATTTCCCACAACATATGTAAAATTTTCAAATGAAATGGATTATGTTGCCTTAGTATTACATCTGTATCTTTCCTTTCTATAATAAACAAATTATTCGCCATTGATGCTTTAGCAATCACGCTTCAAACACGATTGTTCATTGATGTTTTATCAATCACGTTTCAAAAAAAATAATATGACCATGAACAATTTCTCAACGATAAGCATAACATAAAAAATGTATAAGAAAATTAGTAAAATAATATAGATACAATTGGTTCACATAAAAAACTTGTTTATGAACGATATATAGAATCACAAAAAAAATGAACCATAAAATACCCAATACGGATACCGTAAAATCTGTATATGTTTTCAAAAATTGATATTGTGCGTAATTCTTACACTAACCAGCAAAACACATAATTCTCATAATAAGGTATCGATTCAGGAAACTATGAGAAAAATCATTAGGAACAAGCCGCACACCCCCCCCCCCCCCTCCCTGAGAAATATGAAATATACCAAAATGCATTGGAAATATCCATGCCAGAAAAATAATGCATGATCAACACCTGATTGTTGAGATTCAACAAGAAAAAATTTTGATCCTAATGAAAATTAAGCACCTACACTAGGGTGGGGCCCACAGACTATATTTAGTTGTATGTATATTTTTATTATCCCTTAATTTAGATGGATGTTAAACTATAATCTATTCTCAATGAGATATTTAAAATAGTTAACTAAAGTGGAAAATTAGTTAGCTAAGTGAATTTTGAGTTAAGTGGTTGGTTGGTGGGACATGCAGGTTGACTTTAGTTGTAATTGAGTGATTCTAGTTGTAACATAGTTGGAAGTGCTGTGGTGCAAGAGTTGTGCAAGTTGTAAGTAGTTTAACTCAGTTAAGTGAGTTAAACTCAGTTTTTCTAGTTGTAACAGAAGATACACTAGTGAGATATAAAGTGAATTAATTATTAATTAATTCACAATCAATGGCCTCACATGCAACTGAAGATTTACTATTATTATCTGCATGCATGTCAGATCCACTGGAGACCCAGTTGAGTTCTAGGTGAAAGCGAAGTAAACTATCAGTTGTGACATTATCTGCTTGCACCCATGAAAGAAGACACACATTGGATGTTCCCACGATACTTGCGCAGTCAAGGCAGGAAAGAAGGCATCAATTCAAGATTTCTTTCAGCAGGGATTGAGCAGTGAAGCCTGGCTGTCTGCAGACAGTAAATTGGCTAAGGGATTTGTCAATTTTTGTATTACAGCGTGATACAATTAGCTTATTTACTGAGGGATCTTGTGAGAATAGTTTTATATGTAATTGTTTCATGATCCATGATATAATATACAATAGAAGATAGTGGGGTTTTTAGCTGTAATCTTTCCCCAACAAATTATCTATGTTCTGTGTGATTGATCTTTCTTAATGCTTATGTAATTGGCGATTGTTTTTTTAATTCTGCAAAGATTTGTAGAAGCGATTCAGTATTTAACTTTAGCATATTGTTAGATTGGGTTAATCCAAGATATACATGCATATTGTATAATTTCTACACTAGCCAATGCAACTATCAATACATTACTTGTTAAGATTACACTATAAGAGGTTTATAAAACCTAGAAAAATTGATTTATGATTCTTAGGCTAATGAGAAAAACCTAATGACTTGTTACTTATTAAAATTATGTCAAAAAAGCTTCATAAAACTTTAGACCCTTTGATTTATGATTTACACAAAAGAATGAGTATGCACAATAAAAAAAATAATCTTTCTATGGAAACGTTTTGTACTTCCACATTCACTTTACTCCTGAAAATTTATCCATAACATTTTCTTTCCGTACAATACTTATTTTTCGACAATAGAAGCCACTTAATTTCAAGCATTTTGTATAATGTATCGCATGATTTCACGTTTATTTAATTTCCTATGTTTTTCTGATTCACTGTGGATATGTGTACATTATTTGTCCTCTCTAACATGTCACACGCAAAATAGTTACATGTGGTCATTATAAACAGAAATGAAAACTATAGAGTTAGATGACATTGAGAACAGTGTTGATTAAGAAATTAATTTTAAATACAAAACATAAAAGGCTAGAAATTTTATTTTTACACAATGCATTTAGAAAATGGAAGAACTATTCAATTTTCTCTTTCTTTACATGAGCTTTAATCTCCAAAGGGAAAAGTTGAACATAAAGCAGTAGAGTATAATGTTTCTTGAGTTTTGACATGCAGTTCGATGAACTATGTATTTTGCAACACATCACATACATGAAAGACAACCAACTCTTTAATGATTACAGTTTCCCCTTTCCATCAAGTTCGCAGATGACACAACTAAAATGATTCTTCCCCCTCCGAGTCACTCGAGTTTTTTCTTGGTTGAGCCATGTTTTCTCTTTTTAGTGAAAGAGCAATCTTATGACACCTATCTAGAAAATAAATTGCATAGAGCTATGAATCTATGCAAAATGAAGAATTTGCATAGGACATCGAAGCATAAATGAACACACCTTCGAATTTCAATTGTATCTGAATGAAATCTCTAAATATTGTATGAAGAGCACCAAATTTTTAACATAAAAAAACAAAAGAAAATACAAATTGGATATGTTTTTCATATTTATTATAGGTTCATGATCAGTTCATATAGAACGTTTTTTCTTGCACAAGATCGGTTTCAAATGTCCAACAATTATATTGTCATCATGGAACAATGTCATAACTTTCTTCACACAATTTTGAATTAAAATGCAATTGGTTTTTCATTCTTGTCTTTAAAAAAAAAATTATGGGAATTTTTGGTGAGTTCGACAACCAATGTATACAAAATATGACCCCCAAAGCTCTCGTTCTACCCCATCTATAGAATTTGAAGTTGATTTTGTCATCCTTTCCAAGTAAACACTTGGACTATTTTTACCATGCATATATATTAATGCATCTATATTCTATTCAGGTTGGTAAGATAACATTTTCAACCTTCCCTTCATGTAGAAAATTCTTGAAATGTTCGACTGTTCCTTCACACAATTTTGTTGAGAGTATCTAAAATGCAATAGAGTTCACATACTATTGAACATGCAATTTCCCACAACATATGAAAATTTTTCAAACGAAATAGGTTATGTTGCCTTAGTATTGCATCTGTATCTTTCCTTTCTATACTAAAAAAATTATTCGCCATTGATGCTTTAGCGATCACACTTCAAACACGATTATTCATTGATGCTTTAGAAATCACGTTTCAAAAAATAAATTGACTATGAACTATTCCTCAACGATAAGAATAACATAAACAATGTACAAGAAAATTAGTAAAACAATATAGATACAATTGTTTCACATAAAAATATTGTTTATGAACGATATATAGAATCACAAAAAAACGAACCATAAAATGCCTAATACAAATCCCGTAAATTTTTTATATGTTTTGGAAAATAGATATTGTGCATAATTCTTACGCTAACCAGCAAAACACACAATTCTCATAACAAGGTATCGATTTGGGAAACTATGAGAAAAATCATTAGTAACAAGCCCCCCCCCCCCCCCCCCCCCCCCCCTAAGAAATATGAAATATACCAATATGCATTGGAAATATCCATGCCAAAAAAAAAATGCATGATCAACACCTGGTTGTTGAGATTCAACAAGAAAAAATTTTAATCCTAGTGAAAATTAAGCACCTACACTAGGGTAGGGCCCACAGGCTATATTTAGTTGTATGCTTATATTTACTATCCCTTAATTTAGATGCACATTAAACTATAATATATTCTCAATGAGAACTTGAAAATACTTAACTGAAGTGGCAAATCAGTTAGCTAAGTGAATTTCAAGTTAAGTAGTTGGTTGGTGGGACATGCACGTTGACTTTAGTTGTAACTGAGTGATTCTAGTTGTCACAGAGTTGGAATTGCAGTGGTGCATGAGTTGTGAAAATTGTAAGTAGTTTAACTCAGTTAAGTGAGTTAAACTCAGTTGTGATAGTTGTAACTGAAGATACACTAGTGAGAGATCAAGTGAATTAATTATTAACTAATTCACAATCAGTGGACTCACATGCAACTGAAGATTTACTATTATTAGTTGCATGCATGTCAGATCCAGTGGAGACCCAGTTGAGTTCTAGGTGAAAGGGAAGTAAACTATCAGTTGTGAAATTATCCACTTGCACCCATGCAAGCACACAAAAATTGGATGTGCCCATGATACTTGTGCAGTCAACGCAGGAAAGAAGGCATCAATTCAGGGATTGCTTTCAGCATGGATTGAGCAGTGAAGGAAGGGTGTCTAGAGATAGTAAATTGACTAATGGATTTGTCAATTTTTGTATGACAGTGTGATACAATTAGCTGATGTATTGAGGGCTCTTGTGAGAAGAGTTCTTTTATGTAATTGTTTCATGATCCATAATATAATATACAATAGAAGATAGTGGGGATTTTAGCTGTAAGCTTTCCCTGGGAAATTATCCTGTGTTGTGTGTGATTGATCTTTCTTCATGCTTATGTAATTGGAGATTGTGTTTTTAATTCCGCAAATATTTTTAGAAGTGATTCAGTATTTAACTTTAAAATATTTTTATATCGGCTGAATCCAAGATATACATGCATATTGTATAATTTCTACACTAGCCAATGCAACTGTCAATACATTACTTGTTAATATTACACTATAAGAGCTTTATAAAACCTAGAACATTTTATTTATGATTTTTAGGCTAATGAGGAAAACACAATGAGTTGTTACTTATTAATTATGTCAAAAAAGCTTTGTAAAACTTTAGACCCTTTGATTTACGATTTACACCAGAGAATGAGTATGCACAATTAACAAACATAATCTTTCTATGGAAACGTTTTGTACTTCCACATTCACTTTACTCCCGAGAATTTATCCATAACATTTTCCTTCCGTATAATACTTATTTTTCGACAATAGAAGCCACTTAATTTCAAGCCCTTTGTATATTGTATCACGTGATTTCACGTTTATTTAATTTCCTACGTTTTTGTGATTCACTTTGGATATGTGTACATTATTTGTCCTCTCTGACATGTCACATGCAAAATAGTTACATGTGGTCATTATACACAGAAATGACAAATATAGAGTTAGACGACATTGAGAACATTGTTGATTAAGAAATTAATTTTAAGTACAAAACATAAATGGCTAGAAAATTTATTTTTACACAATGCAGTTAGAAAATGGAAGAACTATTCAAGTTTCTCTTTCTTTACATGAGATTTAATATCCAAAGGGAAAATTTGAACATAAAGTAGTAGAGTATAATGTTTCTTGAGTTTTGACATGCAGTTCAAGCCCATTTGGAGATGGACTATGTATTTTGCAACACATCATATATATGAAAGACAACAAACTCTTTAATTATTACGGTTTCCCCTTTCCGTCAAGTTCGCAGATGACACAACTAAAATGATTCTTCCCCCTCCAAGTCGCTCGATTTTTTTCCTGGTTGAGCCATGTTTTCTCTATTTAGTGAAAGAGCAATCTTATGACACCTATCCAGAAAATAAATTGCATAGAGTTGTGAATCTATGCAAAATGAAGGATTTGCATAGGACACCGAAGCATCAATGAACACACCTTCGAATTTCAATTGTGTCTGAGTGAAATCTCTAAATATCATATGAAGAGCACCAAATTTTGTACATAAAGAAACAAAAGCTAATACAAATTGGATATGTTGTTCGGGCTCAATTGAAAATCGAAGATGTAATTTGCAATGTATCATAAATATTCAAAATAACCAAAGCTTGAACGACCACATTGTTTCTCTTCTCAAAGTGAAAATTTTCCCAGTATGCATTTGCTAATAATTTTATGGAGACACAAACCCTTTACATGCTAGGGAAAGAATAACTTAGAAATTTTATAGATATAGATATACAGAAGAAAATTTTCACAAAACTAATTAATTAATGAAAGTGTTCACTCTTAGCTAATACAGATCCGAGGAAAACGTTTTCATTATCTGCAATGGAAAATGTGTCGAAGATAGAGTATGTCTCGAAGAACAGAGGTGCTTAAGGGACCCACATTGCTCATACATTTATTTTTTTCATTTGCAAAGTCTAGCATAAGAAAAATGGATAACCAGAGTGTTGAGAATGCAGAAACAAGTCAATACGTTAGTAAGAAAGGCAACATAATGAAAAATTTACGACGCATCTCTAGATAGATCGTAATTTATATAGACTATTATCTATATTTTTAATCGTCCCAATGCCTTCAATGCAATATTAATGGTGTATAACCAGGGGATGTGACAGTAGGAAATCTAATGCAACTCGTCTCCAAATATGATGCAATTACCATAATTATTATAATAATAACAATTAAATCGAAAGAAAATGGTCGACATTATTCCCAAATCAAAGTTTAATCGTCTTGATCACTATCGAGATAGACTTTACCTAGTCATAGTAATCAATATAACACAACTCACATCTGAATTCAAATAAATTACCATAATTGCTATAATAACAACAATTGAATTGAAAACAAAACAATTTTCATTGTTCCTAAAACATATGCTGACAACAACAAAAAAAACTCAAGCAAACAACCACTACAACTTATTGGGTATCATAATGATATAACCTAAAATTATTGCGGTAACATGAATTGGTATCAATTTCAGAGGTGGCATATGTTTACTACCATTTTTTAACTAAATTTAAAAAAATCATGCACTTTCCACACATAAGTGTATTGATCAAGATCTATAAATACTAATGATAAAGTAAATGTAATGATTTTTTATCAAAAATGGAAAATCATGTGAATATTCTAGATCTATAAAACATCATCCAATAGAACGAACCCAACAAAAGAACAAATAGATCAGCATAATAGAATAGTCTACAATTACAACAAGGAAAGTAGCGCTACAATTGAACCACAAATAGATAACGGCATGCTATTAGTTTAGAGAAAATTTAGAGGAATGACTACAATGAAGAAGAGCTTATATTTTTTACTAATATTCTATGATCCAATTACACCCGGAGGCCTGAAGAGAAGCCATACGCAAAAGGATATATTCGATCATAATTTTATGTGCTAGAAGTATGGGCAAATAATGCATTGCGAATGGACCAGAAATCATGTTGGAAGATAAGATGATCACTTTGATCAACTTATTATTAAAGGTGATATCATATGCCCATATTTGGATCACATAACATCAAAATCTAAAAAGTGAACAATTTGGTAAATGATCCATTATATTGATTGAATGGAAGTAAGTTTTATGAAATTGAACATTATTAATGATTAATAGTTTATATTTTATTTAAAATTAAATAGTGGTGTTTCTTATTTAATGTTTATTAAAGTCCTTATTGCCTCAAAATAAGTTTGTTTATTTAAAATAAAATTGAAATAATTTGTATTAGACTTTCTATATCCCCAAAGAAACCTCTCCGCACACTCAAATATATCTACAGGAAAGTTTTTTCATATGCACAAATGTCAATGAACACCTCTTGTAGACCGAGTGCAGCTTTTGCACTCTAAAAAAATCAACTTCCTCTACACTAAATACTTTGTTGATCAATTGATTAAATTTTGTTCTCTCGGCATAGTGAAAGCTTCGTTTATGTTTATCTTTGTGTAAATAGGCATACGTGAAGAAATGTGGAGGAAATATATTGTGTGGAGGAATCTTTCAAGCTTTCATCATGCAAATCACTACACTTCACACAATCACAGACCTTCTGCATAATTCATGCAATATTTCACTAATACACCTGTTTTTTAATCACAAAATTTACAAAAATAGTTTTTTTCATGTCAAAACCTATAAACAATGTTCTTCCCCACTATTATGTTATTAGCATACTTTAGGAGGAACTGTGGAAGTGTGGACAATAGTAATTCTTTTTCACCCCCGCAAATTAACTTATTTTGTGCTAAAGACTTTGCTAATTAATTCATTAAAGGTTGTGCTTTCATAATGAAAGCTCTCCACTTTTATATGTCTTTTCTTTCCACGCAGTTCTTCAAAATTATTATTTTTATAAATTACTGGTAATATTTTAATTCTAAATATTTCTAAATAATTTACTAAGAGTTGTACCGAGTGCGGAGAAAACTCCGCATAATGAAATATGTCTGAAGCACGAAAATTTAATCGAAACTTTTATTGTATAAAACACAAACTAGAAAATTCTTACCTTAATTAATATATATATTAAGAAAATTTGTATATATGTAATAACAAAATGTGAAATATCATTACATTATGAATTAAAGTTACAAAGTTCCCTTTGCACCTTCATTCTCTTGCAAATATCGCATTCTACGCACATCCTTCATTCTACATAGCTAAATTTGTAAAAGTTTTTTTTTTCTAAGTCTAATTTATATTATATGGTACAAAAGAGGTATATTTCAAAACATTCCCACCGGAACTGGTGTAGTAGCCAATTTTGGCAGGGAGAGTGTTCAGAAAATAAAATTTGGGACTGTCCCTTTTGGGGAAACTAGCCCAAAAAGTATACCAGGTCTTAGTATAAATTGCAAAACTCTCCCACACATACTTCGTCCTCTGCACACTAAAATATCTACACAAGGAAATCTTTTAAAATTAATTTCATCCTTATCGAATAAAGTTCCATACACATCCTCATTCTATTGCACATGTCACATCTGCACACAGTAAAATATCCACAAAATTAAATATAATAATAGTATTCCATGTTGTCCTGCACATACCCCGTCCTCTATAAACATTCATATTATATATGATATCTGATGTGGAAATTTCTAAAAATAATAGTCATATCCGCACAATGAAATAGTAAGTGGAGATTTGTTTAGCCACTCTCCCCACCTATGAAAAATACATATAACCACTTTAGTTGTTTCATAATTGAGAAGAGAAGTAGCATAATAGTGTTAGTGTCAGATCACTCACCGACGAAATGCCACAAATAAAATTAGTTTTTTTTTTTTTTTAGGAACTGCAAATAGAAAAAATAAAATTCTCTCCACTAGGGGAATTACTTCCCATCAAATGTTACTAGGTGAATCAAAAAATAATATTTCCATAAAATTAGAAAATTATTTTTGAATTTGTGGAAAATAGAAACATTTACCTTTTCCTAAAACATAGGTTAAAATTGCAAAAAAACAGCAAAATAATGCATGAACAATGCAAATTTACCACAAGACAAATGTTATAGTCCCTAACGAGGCAGAGTCTAATAACGAACTTAAAAAATTAGCAGAACCCCTACCCAAAAAGGTGTAGGATTTCATTGTTTTAACTTGGAAAATGCCCAAAATCAGCACAGAAGTATCAGGCCCAAGTCCTACATAATATGTAGGAAACATTTCAATTTTTCCTACTGAACATCAAGGGATGCCTTTGTATACCAACGTCAAGCATGTTAGTGGTTTCTTTGGTTTAAAACAAATAGTATGGTGGATAGGTATTTGACTAGTGCTCTAGAAAACCTATTCTTAATATATGTCTTTATCTTATATTTAATTATATAAATTTGAATGTAACTCATAGCATAATTATAATATATGATACAACAAGGAAATTGTTAAAAAGAATAAATATGAAAATATAATAATGTGTTAAAATGAGTTTTATTGAAAATTATAGTTTTAAACAAAATAATAGCAATTTTAAAAAATTAAGATATAATGTAAATAACTTAAATATATATAAATTATATAAATTTAAAACAAATCACATTTGTAGACACAAGGGATAGCTTGTTTATTTGATTTATTGTTGCTAAGTACCTCGCTTATTGGAAGAATACGGGCCAAATCTCATCGGCGCCTTTGGAGTCAGCGCTTGCTAGTTGGGTTGGCGGGTAGATCCCTTCAGGTTAATCTACCTGAATTTTCTCGTGGATGTAGAGACCTTTCAATATCTGTGAACTACCCTTAAAAATAAAAAATCACATTTGTATAAAAACTAAATTGATATATTAATGATAATATTGAACAATTATAAAACATTAAAACATGGAAGAAAACATGGTATATTTGAATATTGCAAATTATTAAAAAAATCGGTGCATTACAATGTAATATTTACTATACAGATTTAAATATATATAAGGCATGTTGTAGGGTTATCCACCTCACCAAGTATGAACTCGCTCAGGAGAAAATTTATAATAATGGTTCGAGTATAACCAAAATGAATGAAGGAAAATATAGTTCATAATTACAACGAAGGATGATGATAATAATAGTAAGAATATATATTATATAATATTGACTAATAAAACAATTCCAAATAACAAGTCATAGACAAGGATGATGATGATGATAATAATAGTGATAATATATATTATACATTATATAATATTGACTAATAAAAAATTGCCAAATAACAAGTCATAAAACCTTATTGTAGAATTCACATATGAAATATCCATTTACATAGGACCAACCTTGGATGCATTTCTTGTGAGAAAGCTAAGGAGGGATAAAACATATGTTTTGGAAGAACAAGTTAATGATAAAACACAAACTAGACAAACCTAAGTCTTTAATTCACCAAAGATAACATACACTTTTATCTATTCCACTAAACCAAGTACCTTCAAATTTCCAAAACAAGCACACATAATCTCCATATTTCCCTTTTAGTCCTCATCCTAACAAATTCTATTAAGATAATTAATCTTACTGCATGTTAGCTGTCATAGTTGATTTTAATTCACTTGAGGTTAGTTGGAAATTTCTCTTGTCATTTATTGTTGTTTATTTATTTACCTCCCATGTAGTTTTATTTAACTAATTTTGAATAATGAGAAGAGTAATTCGCTCCATTCTAGTTTCCAGTTCTTTCTTTGTGCATTTTTTCCTCTCCATTATTTTTCAAGTATCAGAGTGAGGTTACCCCAAAGCTCTCGTTCTACCCCAACTATAGAATTTGAAGTTGATTTTGTCATGCTTTCCAAGTAAACACTTGGACTATTTCTACCACACACACACACACACACACACACACATATATATATATATATCAATGCATCTGTATTCTATTCAGGTTGGTAAGATAATATTGTTTCAACCTTCCCTTCATGTAGAAAATTCTAGAAATGTTCAATTTTTCCTTCACACAATTTTTTTAAGAGTATAAAAAATTCAATAGAGTTCACATACTATCGAACATGCAATTTCCCACAACATATGAAAAAATTTCAAACGAAACTGATTATGTTGCCTTAGTATTGCATCTATATCTTTCCTTTCTATAATAAACAAATTATTCGCCATGGATGCTTTAGCGATCACGCTTCAAACGTGATTGTTCATTGATGCCTTAGCAATCGCGTTTAAAAAAAAAAAAAATTTGACATGAACAATTGCTCAACGATAAGCATAACATAAACAATGTATAAGAAAATTAGTAAAAGGGTATAGATACAATTGCTTCACATAAAACTCTTGTTTATGAATTATATATAGAATTACAAAAAAAATGAACCATAAAATACCTAATACAGATACCGTAAAATCTGTATACGTTTTTGAAAATAGATATTGTGCTTAATTCTTATGCTAACCAGCAAATCACACAAAGCTCATAACAAGGTATCGATTCGGGAAACTATGATAAAAATCATTAGGAACAAGACCTCCCCTCCCTGAGAAATATGAAATATACCAAAATGCATTGGAAATATCCATGCCAAAAAAATAATGCATGATCAACACCTGGCTGTTGAGATTCAACAAGAAAATTATTTGTTCCTAGTGAAAATTAAGCACCTACACTAGGGTGGGGCCCACAGACTATATTTAGTTGTATGTGTATTTTTATTATCCCTTAATTTATATGGACATTAAACTATAATCTATTCTCAATGAGAACTTGAAAATAGTTAACTCAAGTGGAAAATTAATTAGCTAAGTGAATTTCGAGTTAAGTGGTTGGTTGGTGGGACATGCAGGTTGACTTTAGTTGTAACTAATTTATTCTAGTTGTAACATAGTTGGAATTGCAGTGGTGCATGAGTTGTGCAAGTTGTAAGTAGTTTAACTTTGTTAAGTGAGTTAAACTCGGTTTTGATAGTTGTAACTAAAGATACACTAGTGAGATATCAAGTGAATTAATTATTAATTAATTCACAATCAGTGGCCTCACATGCAACTAAAGATTTACTATTATTAGCTACATGCATGTCAAATCTAGTGGAGACCCAGTTGAGTTCTAGGTGAAAGGGAAGTAAACTATCATTTGTGACATTATCCGCTTGCACCCATGCAAGCACACACATATTGGATGTTGCCATGATACTTGTGTAGTCAAGGCAGGCAAGAAGGCATCAATTTAGGGATTGCTTTCAGCAGGGATTGAGCAGTGAAGGCAGGTTGTCTGTAGATAGTAAATTGGCTAAGAGATTTGTCAATTTTTGTATGACAGTGTGATAAAATTAGCTGATGTATTGAGGGCCCTTGTGAGAATAATTTTGTATGTAATTGTTTCATGAACCATGATATAATATAAAATAGAAGATAGTGGGGCTTTTAGCTGTAAGCTTTCCCATGAAATTATCTATATTGTTTGTGATTGATCTTTCTTCATGCTTATGTAATTGGCAATTATGCTTTTAATTCCGAAAAGATTTGTAGAAATGATTATGTATTTAACTTTAGCATATTGTTAGATCGGGTGAATCCAAGATATTCATGCATATTGTATAATTTCTACACAAGCCAATGCAACTATCAATACATTACTTGTTAATATTACACTATAAGAACTTTATAAAGCCTAGAACATTTGATTTATGATTCTTAGGCTAATGAGAAAAACACGGTGACTTGTTACTTATTAAAATTATGTTAAAAAGGCTTTGTAAACTTTATACCCTTTGATTTATTATTTACAACAAAGAATGAGTATGTACAATAACAAACATAATCTTTCTATTGAAACATTTTGTACTTCCACATTCACTTTACTCCTGAAAATTTATCCACAACATTTTCTTTTCGTATAATAATTATTTTTCGATAGTATAAGCCACTTAATTTCAAGCACTTTGTATAATGTATCATGTGATTTCACGTTTATTTAATTTCCTATGTTTTTTTGATTCACTGTGGATATGTGTACATTATTTTTCCTCTCTGACATGTCACACGCAAAATAGTTACATGTGGTCATTATACACAGAAATGAAAAATATAGAGTTAGACGACATTGAGAACATTGTTGATAAAGAAATTAATTTTAAGTACAAAACATAAATGGATAGAAAAATTATTTTTACACAATGCATTTAGAAAATGGAAGGAGTATTAAAGTTTCTCTTTCTTTACATGAGCTTTAATCTCCAAAGGGAAAATTTGAACATAAAGCAGTAGAGTAAAATGTTTCTTGAGTTTTGACATGTTTTTCAAGCCCATTTGGAGATGGACTATGTATTTTGAAACAAATCATATATATGAAATACAACCAACTCTTTAATGATTACGGTTTCCCCTTTCCGTCAAGTTCACAGATGACACAACTAAAATGATTCTTCCCCCTCCGAGTCACTCAAGTTTTTTCCTAGTTGAGCCATGTTTGCTCTCTTTAGTGAAAGAGAAATCTTATGACACCTATCCAAAAAAAAAAATGGCATAGATCTCTGAATCTATGCAAAATGAAGGATTTGCATGGGACACTGAAGCATAAATCAACACACCTTCGAATTTCAATTGTGTCTGAATGAAATCTCTAAATATTGTATGAAGAGCACCAAATTTTGAACATAAAGAAACAAAAGCTAATACAAATTGGATATGTTGTTCAGGCTCAATTAAAAATCGAAGATGTAATTTGCAATGTATCATAAATATGCAAAATAACAAAATCTCGAACGATCACATTTTTTTCTCTTCTCAAAGTGAAAATTTTCCGCATATGCATTTGCTAATAATTTTATGGAGACACAATCCCTTTACAAGCTACGGAAAACATAATTTAGAAATTTTGTAGATATAGATATACAGAAGAACATTTTCAAAAAAATAATTAATTAATGAAATGGTGCACTCTTAGCTAATACGGATCCGAGGAAAAAGTTTTCATTATCTGCAATGAAGAATGTGTCAAAGATAGAGTATGTCTGGGAGAACAGAGGTGCATAAGGAACACACATTCCTAATACATTTATTTTATTCATTTGCAAAGTCTAGCATCAGAAAAATGGATAACCAGAGTGTTGAGAATGCAAAAACAAGTCGATATGTTAGTAAGAAAGGAAACATAATGAAAAAATTACAACGCATATCTAGATAGATCGTAATTTCGATAGACTATTATCTATATTTTTAATCATCCTAATTGATATCTAAATATACTATTATCTATATTTTTAATCGTCCCAATGCCTTCAATGCAATATTAATGGTGTATAACCAGGGAATGTGACAGTAAGAAATCTAATGCAAATTGTATCCAAATATGATGCAATTACCATAATTATTATAATAATAAAAATTAAATCGAAAGAAAATGGTCGACATTATTCCCAATTCAAAGTTTAATTTTCCTAATCATTGTCTAGATAGACTTTACCTAGTCTATATTGTTAATCGTCCTAATTCCTTCGATACAATATTGACAGCGTAAAACCAACGAAAGTGACAGTAATCAATCTAACACAACTCACATCTGAATACAAATAAATTACCATAATTTCTATAATAATGACAATTGAATTGAAAGAAGAAAAAAAAGTCGTTGTTCCTAAAACACATGCTGACAATAGAAAGAAAAAGAAAAAAAAGAAAAAAAAAACACGCAAACAACCATTACAACTTATTTGGTATCAGAATGATATAACCGAAAAGTATTGCAGTAACATGAATTGGTATCAATTTCATAGGTGGCGTATGTTTGCTACCATTTTAGAACTAAATTTAAAAAAATCATGCACCTTCCACACATAAGTGTATCGATCAAGATCTATAAATACTAATGATAAAGTAAATGTAATGATTTTTTATCGAAAATTGAAAATCATGTGAATATTCTAGATCTATAGAGCATCAATCAATAGAATGAACCCAACAAAAGAACCAATAGATTAGCATAATAGAATAGTCTACAATTGCAATAAGGAAAGTAGCACTACGATCAAACCACAAATAGATAAAGGCATGCTATTAATTTAGAGAAAATTTAGAGGAATGACTACAACGAAGAAGAGCTTAAATTTTTTACTGATATTATATGATCCAATTGCACCCGGAGGCTCCGAAGAGAAGCCATACCCAAAAGGCCATATTCTGTCATAATTTTATGTGCTATAAATATGGGAAAATGATGCACTGTGAATGCACCATAAATCATGTTGGAAGATAATATTATCACTTTGATCAACTTCTTATTAAAGGTGATATCATATACCCATATTCTCAGCACATAACATCAAAACCTAAAAAATTAACAATTTGGTAAATGATCCATTATATTGATTGAATGGAAGTAAGTTTTATGAAATTGAACATTATTAATGATTAATAGTTTATATTTTATTTAAAATAAAATAGTGGTGTTTCTTATTTAATGTTTATTTAAGTCATTATTGCCTCAAAATAATGTTGTTTATTTAAAATAAAATTGCAATAATTTTTATTAGACTTTCTATTTCCCCAAAGAAACCTCTCCACGCACTCAAATCTATCTACAGGAAAGTTTCTGCATAAGCACAAATGTTAATGAACACCTCTTGCAAACCAAGTGCGATTTTTTCACTCTAAAAAATAAACTTCTTCTACACTAAATACTTTTTTGATCAATTGATTAAAGTTTGTTCTCTCGGCATAGTGAAAGCTTTGTTTATGTTTATATTTGTGTAAATAGGCATACGTGTAGAAATGTGGAGGAAATATATTGTGTGGAGGAATCTTTCAAGATTTCATCGTGCAAATCACTACACTCCACACAATCACAGGTCTTCTGCATAATTCATGCAAGATTTCACTTATACACCGGTTTTTTAATCACCAAATTTACAAAAATATTTTTTTTCATGTCAAAACTGAGTGCAGAGAAAACTCCACATAATGAAATATGTTTGAAGCACGAAAACTTAATCGAAAAATTTATTGTATAAAACACAAACTAGAAAATGCTTACCTTAATTAATATATATATATTAAGAAAATTTGTATGTATGTAATAAAAAAATGTGAAATATCATTACATTATGAATTAAAGTTATAAAGTTCCCTCTGCACCTTCATTCTCTCGCAAATATCACATTCTGTGCACATCCTTCATTTTGCATAGCTAAATTTGTAAAAAAAAAAAATTCTAAGTAAGCCTAATTTCTATTATATGGTACAAAAGAGGTATATTTCAAAACATTCCCACTGGAGCTAGTGTAGTAGACAATATCAGTAGGGAAAGAGTTCGAAAAAGAAAAGTTGGGACTGCCTCTGTTCGGGAAACCAGCCCAGAAATTACACCAGGTCTCAGTAGAAGTATTTCCCCAGATGGGGAAACCAGCACGAAGCATAACCATCCAAAATTTAAACAAACTATGTAGAAAATAGTAAATAAAAAACGCTGCAGTGGATTTGTTACTAGGAGAGGTGAGAGACCTCGTGGCATTATTCCTTCTGTGGCATGTCATTCTTCATGTCTTCAGGAGGTGGCTCTTCGATAATGAAGCAACCATAATATTCTGATGTGTCGTCATCCTGCTTCGACAATTGGGTAGTCGGCTCTAGCGTGGAGGCAAAGCGTGCACCAGAAGCTGCATCATTTTCATCCTCAGCAAAGCTATCACCACATTCACTACCCGTAGAGTTCACTGAAAATTTTGTGGGAAGAGCCACCGATATTCTGGGTTGTTGGAAATAGAAAAGCGTCATGTTGGACTTCCTCATTCGTTTCTAAGACACCGAGCCAGAGGAGCTAGAAAGGACATTAGGGAGGCGCAGCGAAATGACGGTTGAAACTCATTGTTGTTCTGAAGCCTCTGTTTAATTCACATTGATGTGAGCTCAATAGGGCAGTATTCATGAAGGGGAATAGGAGGGCAAGAGAGCTGGCTGTGACCACGGCCCCGGCAACACCTCATTTTGTGGTGACGCGACATGGAGGCGTCGGACTGCTCAGGTGAGGAAGGATTGCAGGTAGAATTGCGAACAGAAAAAAAGGTAGGAGGCCTTAAGCAGGAAAGAGGGCAAGGGATGAAGAGTCGAATGCTCAGCACAGAGGCCAACCACCTGAACCAAGAGGCAAAATGAAGAGACTACGGGAATTTGATTGTCGGAGGCCATGAAATAATGGAGTGGGCATCTATAAGGACGGTTGTAAATGTCGGAGGCAGGAGGATGAGTAATGGCGTTGGGGTGGTAGCAGAAGGCCTTAAAATCTCCCTCACATGAGCCATGCGCGACCATGTGGCTGTGCCAGCTGCCGCGCGGAGGAGAAGCCATGTTAAACATTCGAAAAGACAGCTGCATCCGGGGAAATTTGTAAAAGTTTTAAATGGAAAATAGTTTTAAATTAATTTTCTATTTGTGGCCCCGTTATGGCGCACATTACCTATCCTTCACACAGTAAAAGCTTCGCACAAGGAAATAGTCACAAAAGGAAACATAGTCATACAAATTTGAAATTTTTACATAGTTAAATTAATTACACGTCAACGACATAAATTTCCTTATGCAACCCTTTTTCCTCACATATATTCCTAATGCACACGTCCTTCAAACAATTAATGTTTACATTGTGCAGAGTCAATTATGACATTAACGAAAAATATAGAGGCTTAAAATCAAGGAAAATTAGATAAATAGTATATTGACACTGCTAGAGCATCTCTACAAACATAGAGTCAAGGATTAGAACCGTAATTTGCCAAGTTTATTAGCAAGTGTGACATAGGTTGAACTTTATGGAGAATGGTTCTGGAGTTGCAGAGAAAGAGCTTAGTACTTCTTTAGTTAGAATCGTTGGTGCTATGGAATTTCACATAAATTTTGTCTCAAAGCATGTTGAATGATTTAATCTGAAGCATGGGTCCATTTTGAGCTTTTAAATTAGAAAATCACTATAATGGAATTGAATTTGGAGTAGTTACAATTGGAAAATGAAATTATGAGTTTTGGTGTGGATAATTTGGCTCATGCAAAGGACATCAATGTTGAGGAGGACGTTAATGAAAGAGATGATGATATTATGGCCATTGACCAAGATTTCCCCCCTTCTCAGCTTGAGGAAAAAGTTAATGAATCATGCATCACTTCTGATATCGAAGATATGTAGTACTTTAGATAGTTTTTATTTTCCTTTTTGTTAATAGAGAAAATCAGTCTATAATAGCTTCTATAGCCCAATTGTGAATAGTATTATTTGACATTAGAAAAAAAAATATTATTTGAATAAGAAAATAGAAAAAATAATTTCCATACATGACATTTATCTGTACTACTCTATTCAATCTATTTCCTATACCCTATTTCAAGTAAATTATTACTGATTTAGTTATTGTTTTATGCTTGGTAACTTAATTTCAAAATATTTTTGTAACTTAATTTGTGGAGTTGTCCATTTTCCTTTCCAGCTAATGTAATAATTTATTCAGGAAATCACCATAAATACACCATCTTCTTCACAGTAAAATATCCACACAATGAAACATAATAATATTCATTTGCACTTCCTTCATTTTGCAAAGATTCATAGATCTATAAAATTACAGCTCTAAGAAACTACTCTCATTAACAGTAGAGGAAACAACTATGTTTTTAATGTGCAACAAATTTCCCTCTCCACACAATAAAACATGATAATAATAACATATTAACATTAATAGTTTAACAGTAATTTCCCTATGCACCCCACATTTTCCTGAAAATACCCTGTCATAATTCTATCACTGCCGAATAAAGTTCCCAATATGAAATATCAACATAGTAAAATCTATACACAATGAAACATATTAATATTATTTATTATATTCTCCAGCATATACCCTGTCCTCCACAAAGATTCAATACTAAGATGAATGCCCAAAGAAATAAAAAATTGTTAGAGAACTCATGAAACCTCGTGTTCTCCAACACATACCTCGTTTTCTAGATACTTTATCATCCCCTTTTTTTTCATTTAATAAGTATAAAACCCATATAATTTCAATATAACACAAATGCATAGGTGTGAGACTACAAATAAAATCCATTGTGCACAAAAATCTCATAGATTGACATTAATAGTTTAACATTGATTTCCCTATGCACTAGCCGCTCTCTCACGCAAAACCTTTTCTCCCCATAATAAAATATCAACATAATGAAACATAATAATATTAGTCATTATGTTATCCCACATATACCCTGTCCTTGACAAAAATTCATAGCTCTAAAATAAGAGCTCTATGCAACTACTCTCTGGCACATACTTCGTCTTTCGCACACTAAAATCTATGCATAAGGAAATATTTTAACATTAATTTCATCCTTGTTGAATAAAGTTCCATACACACCCTCATTCTATTGCACATTCCATCTCCTACACATAGTAAAATATCCATAAAATTAAAGATAATAATAATATTCCACGTTGTCCTGCACATACCCTGTTAGCACCCAATCTGAACCTCAGGCTGAAAAAGGCAAATCAACGTAACAACTAAACCACGCTCAGCCTTGTAGCTAGCCCTACAAGGACAGGAGAGGGCTCTCTCCATAGAATAGATATTCAATAATACAATAATGAACTGATTTTAGACTAGGTATATGAATGTAAAAGGGGTTTTGATAAATTACTGAAATTTCAGGAATGTATGGGACAAGAGGACAATATGAACTGAGGAATTAAATCATGATGCAAGGTATTTCATGGGGCAAGATAGGCAGGAGACTTAGCAATCAAGTTTAAATAAGATGGAGTGGAAAGATTGTTGAGAAGATGAAAACGGCATAATAAATGAATCCTTTTCAAACAGAAGAAAACACACAGAGTGTGAATGATTTCCCAAGGTAGAGCATATAAAATGGATTCTACCTTTCTAACTTGAAAACATTCTACTGGAAATGTTTATGAAGGAATGTTGCAACATAACAATGTACATATGAAACATAAAGAAGAAACATATGCTAAAACTCATACCACATGAATCCCACAAATCAGAGCTGCATCTCTTTATTAATTCCCTGCCAAGCTGTACAACATAAGCACAGAGCTCACTGCCACACTATTCCCCTACTTCTGAGTTTTTAGACGTCAGAATTTCAGCCCTTTACAAATATTTAGCCTTTTTCATAAATAGACAGATTTTGTGGGAATATAGATCGATGGGAAGAGGAGAAAATCATAATTGAAGATGGAAGACCAAGAGCCAACAATCTCTCCGTAACGGAAGAATAGCGTAATTATTCCACTTGAAATCCACTGATAACCAATGGGAGGGTGAAACCTGTAGCGTGGATCCCTTTGAATCATAACTGAATACAAAATAGGCAATCCGATCCTATTTTCCTGATGTTGTAGATATCTTTATTTTATTTTGAGCTCTCGGCCTTTGACTGTTCCTTTTCTTTCCATTAGCTGTTTGAATAAAACTGACATTTCTAATAATATGCCTTTTGAATAAATTGAATTTAATTTGTGCATTCGTGAAGGGAAAAACATATTTTAAATGGGAGAAATGAAGGGAGATGGAGGCGGGACCCACATAAATCGCAATCGCAATCGGAGCAGGGCGGAGGGATATATATGAAATAATGGTGAAATCGCAATCGGAATCTAGGTCGAGGGGCAGGCAGAGTGATATTATATAATCTCAATCAGAAATCGGAGTTGGGGCGCGGGGCAATATGTTGAAACAACACCCAAAAAGATCGGATGTGATTAGCCTGGGTCCGATGGGGCAGTATACAATGTACTTTATACAAAGGGATGAATGGTATTTATAAACAGGCAGAGGGCTAAAGTGGGACCGGGGTGAATCGCAATCGGAAATCGGAGTCGGGAGAGGGGCGGAATGATATATATGAAACTGCCGATGCGATTGGGGGAGGTCTTTATATATAATCAAATATAACCAAAGTTTTGGACTAACAAAGGGTCAGACCTTTTATTTATGAACGGGCGGAAGAATCTGTGGTGGGGCCCAAGGGGAAATTGACTTTGCGATTGGGTTAATCAGAAATCAGAGTGATTGGTGATCGGAGGATGGTGCGATCAATCACATCGGGTTATATTGCGATGCGATCAATCGCATCGAAAACATTTGTGATCGGTACTTCAAATAAACCCGCGATTGAAAAGGTTGTGATTGCGATTTATAATAATAGAATTTTAAACTTTGTATTATAAAGTTTTATGATGTGCATGGTGGGGAAGTGGTTTATACGGTGGGGGGGTTATATAACATAAACTTTGTTTCTAAAGTTTACGGGGTATGGAGAGGGGAAGTGGTTTAGTATTTAAATCGCATATTTATATAAAATATTTATAATGCGATATTATAATCGGAAAGGGGAAAAGCGGTTTTTAAAGGAAATTTAAACTTTAATAACACAAATTTCAAAGGGAAAAATGGGGAAATAGGGGGTATAGGGAATTTTACTTCACTTAGGCATAGAATTCAATCCAAAAGTCAATTTTAAGAGTGTAGTATACCGTTGGAAATCTCTTTCCGAGATCTTTCTAATGGATCTACTTTGAAGATGATCTGGCACTGAATATGATGTGGAAAAATCCTCTGAAGGCAGGGACATCAATTTGTGGAGATAACAGCTTCTGAATTGTGACTGAAAGGCAAAGTATTATGTTTTCACCTCAAAACATGGTTTTTGAGGTGAAAATTACATCAAACTGAATGAATGATATCTCTGACCCTCCTGGTGCTATAATTTTGAGTTTATTGACTTCCTCATGACCTTGCTGATCTTTATTGACACTTGACTCATTAATTTGACCATGGTGAGACCTTAGAGACTAATGAGACCCATCCTATGACCTACTGATATGATTTTGAGAATGAAAGTGACTAACGAATGAAGACCATAGGGAGGAAAATCAGCAAGTACCTCATGAGGGAAAACTGATAAAAAAAATTGCTACCATCAATGAATCCATGACCTAACGGAATGGTGAAATTTGTTCGGTATGAGACGCCTAATATGCAAATGCAAAAGAGCAGTTTTGATCACTGATGGCAGTACGACTAGACTGACACTAACATTGGCTCCAATGGGGATGGTAGCTCCTTGGAGGTGCCAAGAGCACCGTAGACCAAGTAGCCTTATCCACTAGGCATGGAGTCAAAAATACTAAAAGACTGACACAATGCAGACTGACACTGACTCAAGACTAAAACTGAGAACTGAAATAAACTCATACCATACACATATCATCCAAGCTTTATAGCCTTCACCTTGGGCCCCAAACTTCAATGATTGTGTACTTTGAACTCTGATAAACATAACATTGTATATTCAATGGTGATGACATATTTCTGATCCTTTGTTTTCAACAATGGTAGTGCTTCAAAAGCCTACAATTTACTGCTCCTCCAGGGAAATCTTGGCCATCCATTTCTGAAAGCAAGAAGGCATTCTGTCCTCCATATGCTAAGATCCTGTATGGCCCTTTCCACAGATTCTCAAACATACCATGCTTCCCTTTGTCTTCATTTCTGGCATCCCATTTCAACACTATATCATCCAGTTGAAAATTTTCTGCTTTTTTCTTCCTGTCATAGATCTTTTTAATCTTCTCCTGCAACTGAATAGCGTTATGTGACACTTCCTCTCTTGTTTGCTGCAGGTGGATCATTTGATTGATTCTTCGCTGATTTTCATTGTCCTCGCTGCCAACTTCTTGCAATAATCTCACAACTGGGACTGTAAGAGATGTAGGAAAGACAACATCAGTACCATAAACCAGCTCAAATGGTGACATACCTATTGATCTTTTGCTGCTAACTCTGTCTGCCCACAGTGCGTTGATGAGCTTTCGGTGCCAGTTTCTTTTGTTTGCCTCCAGCATTTTCTTAATTATATTTACCAGTGATTTGTTAGATGACTCAGCGAGGTCGTTGCCTTGTGGATAATAAGCTGTCGAATGGCCCAGCGCGATGTTGTATTTGTCACAAAAGTCAATCATCTTCTTGGATCGGAACACTGCTACGTTGTCTGTTACGATTTTGCATGGGCAGCCAAAACGAGATAAAATATTTGATTCCAGGAATTGAATGATTACCGTGTTTGTTTCTTTCCTGGCTGGGATGGCCTCGATCCATTTCGTAAAGTAATTTGTCCCTGTCAATATCCATCGGTGCTGTGCTGAGGACGCGGGGTGAATTTCTCCTATGAAATTGAGCCCCCATTGCTGAAAGGGTGCATTCACTGAAATTGGTTTCAAAGGGAGTGGAAGCAATTTCTTCTTCCCTTGGAATATTTGGCATTCATGACATCTCATCACTGTCTTATATAAATCAGAGAATAATGTGGGCCAATAATAACCTACTCTCAATACCTTGTTAGTTGTAGTCTTCCAAAACAAGTGACCTCCACAGTCGCCTTTATGAAACTCATGCATTACCTTTTGCGCTTCTTCTTCAACCAAACAATTGGGAAAAACGCCTCCTGGATCTTTCCAATATAGAGTGTTGTCTAAAATGCAGTATTTTGTAGATTTTAGCTTCAGAGATCTACCTTTACTCTTAGACATGCCCGTAGGAGGTGACAAATGCTGAAGGACATAGACAATATCTGAATACCATGGGGACTGCAGAAAAATGTCTGAAATTGGAACCAATGAACCTTCATCTTCATCTTCTGTCACTTTTGTTATGAGGTTTATATCTAGAGCACGCAGATTTGATTGGGCCATCAATTTCTCCAAGCCTTGGCCTTTGATCAACTTCGTGGGCTTGATCTCCAGATCGTACTCCAACATAGCCACTATCCACTTACCTCTCCGACCTTCTGGATCAGTTTGCATCAACACATCCTTCACTGCTGCGTTAGGGACATAAGCTATAGTATGTGAATGCAAATACCAAAAATAAAATTCTCCCCACTAGGGGAATTACTTCCCATCGAATGTTTCTAAGCGAATCGAAAATTAGAAATAAGATTTCCATAAAATTAGAAAATTATTTTTTAATTTATGGAAAATAGAAATATTTAGCATTTTCCTTAAACTTAGGTTAAAATTGCAAAAAAAACAGCAAAATAATGCATGATCAATGCAAATTTACCACAAGAAAAATGTTATAGTCCCTAATGAAGCAGAGACTAATAACGAACTTAAAAAATTAGCAAAACCCCTACCCAAAAAGGTATAGGAGTTCGTTGTTTTAACTTGGAAAATTCCCAAAATCGGCGCAGAAATATCAGACCCAAGTCCTACATTGTATGCAAGAAACATTTCAATTTTTCCTACCAAGCATCAACGGATGCCTTTATATACCAACGCCAAGCACGTTAGTGGTTTTTTTTTTGTTTAAAACAAATAGTATGGTGGATAGGTATTTGACTAGTGCTCTAGAAAACCTGTTCTTAATATATGTCTTTATCTTCTATTTAATTATATAAATTTGAATGTAACTCATAGAATAATTATAATATATGATACAACAAAGAGATTTTTTTTTTAAATAAATATGAAAATATAATAATGTGTTAAAATGAGTTTTATTGAAAATTATAGTTTTAAACAAAATAATAGCAATTTAAAAAATTAAGATATAATGTAAATAACTTAAATATATATAAATTATATAAATGTAAAATAAATCACATTTGTAGCCTCAAGGGATAGCTTATTTATTTCATTTCTTGTTGCTAAGTACCTCGCTTATTGGAAGAATACATGTCAAATCTCATCGGCGCCTTTAGAGTCAGCGCTTGCTATTTTTGTTGGTGGGTAAATCCCTTCAGGTAAGACTATCTAGATTTTCTCGTGGATGCAGCAACCACTCAGTATTCATGTACCACCCTTAAAATTAAAAAATCACATTTGTATACAAACTACATTGATATGTTAACGATAATATTAAAAAAATATAAAACATTAAAACATGGAAGAAAACATGGTATATTTGAATATTGAAAATTATAAAAAAAATCAATGCATTACAATGTAATATTTACTATACAGATTTAAAAATATACAAGGCATGTTGTAGGGTTACCCACCTCACCAGGTATGATCTCGCTCGAGAGAAAATCTATAATAATGGTTCAAAATTTATAATAATAGTTCTAGTATAACCAAAATGAATGAAAAAAAATATAGTTCATAATTTCAGCGAAGGATGATGATAATAATAGTAAGAATATATATTATATAATATTGACTAATAAAAAAATTCCGAATAACAAGTCATAGTGAACGATGATGATAATAATAGTAATAATATATATTATATAATAGTGACTAATAAAAAAATTCCAAATAACAAGTCATAAAACCTGATTGTAGAATTCACATATGAAATATCCATTTACATAGGACCAACCTTGGATGCATTTCTTGTGAGAAAGCTAAGGAGGGAAAAAACATATGTTTTGGAAGAACAAGTTAATGATAAAACACAAACTAGACAAACCTAAGTTTTTAATTCACCAAAGATAACATGCACTTTATCTATTCCACTAAACCAAGTACCTTCAAATTGCCAAAATAAGCACACATAATCTCCATATTTCCCTTTTAGTCCTCATCCTAACAAATACTATTGAGATCATTTATCTTACTGTATGTTAGGTGTTATAGTCGATTTTAATTCACTTGAGTTTAGTTGGAAATTTCTCTTGTCATTTATTGTTGTTTATTTCTTTATCTCCTATGTAGTTTTATTTAACTAATTTTGAATAATGAGAAGAGTAATTCGCTCCATTCCATTTTCCAATTCTTTATTTTTGTATTTCTGTCTCTCCATTCTTTTTCAGGTATCAGAGTGCAGTTATCCAAAAGCTCTCATTCTACCCTAGCTATAGTATTTGAAGTTCATTTTGTCATCCTTTCCAAGTAAACACTTGGACTATTTCTACCATGCATATATATTAATGCATCTGTATTCTATTCAGGTTGGTAAGATAATATTGTTTCAACCTTCCCTTCATGTAGAAAATTCTTGAAATGTTCGATTGTTCCTTCACACAATTTTGTTGAGAGTATCTGAAATGAAATAGAGTTCACATACTATCGAACATGAAATTTCCCACAACATATGCAAAATTTTTAAACGAAATATATTATGTTGCCTTTGTATTTCTTGTGTATCTTTCCTTTCTATAATAAATAAATTATTCGCCATTGATGCTTTAGCGATTACGCTTCAAACACAATTTTTCATCGATGCTTTAGAAATCACGTTTCAAAAAAAATATGACTATGAACTATTGCTAAACAATAAGCATAACATAAACAATGTACAAGAAAATTAGTAAAACAATATAGATACAATTGGTTCACATAAAACTCTTGTTTATGAACGATATATAGAATCACAAAAAAAATAAACCATAAAATACCTAATACGGATACCGTAAAATCGGTATATGTTTTTGAAAATAGATATTGTGCATAATTCTTATGCTAACCAGCAAAACACACAATTCTCATAACAAGGGATTGATTCGGGAAATTATGAGAAAAATCATTAGTAACAAGCCCCCCCCCCCCCCTGAGAAATATGAAATATACCAATATGTATTGGAAATATCCATGCCAAAAAAAGAATACATGATCAACACCTCGCTGTTGAGATTGTTGGCTACCAAATCTGTATACTTTCTCTCCCATATTCACCCACCTTTCTATCTCTTTGTATCATTAATTGTTCTAAGACACATGAGGTAAACCCTTTTCCTTTATCTTACATGGAATATTTGATTTATGAAGTAATAGTCGTGGAGGTTTTACCTTTGCAAATATTAACTACAGTGTTTTCACAGATTCGGCAAAAGTAAATGGATTACAGCTGCGAGCCATGGAGCAATTCCTGATTCCCAGTGTTATCTCAACTTGCTGCAACAGCACAACAGACTATGTCTTATCCTAGCGCTATTTCGAGCTTATCATGGTTTCTTTTTGGCAACTAGGTTTTTGTTGTAGAAAAATGTATAATTGTAGACATTTAGTTGTTGAAGGAAATCTACGATTTCCTGAGCATTTGTATAAAGAGGGCCTTCGGGCTGTGAATCAGGGATAAGTAGGAAGACATAGATTTTGTAACAGAAGCATTTTTCTAATTAATTGAATGCATAGTATTTTGTTGTCCCACCTGTAAGCTGTGATTTTTGGCACAGCCCTGATTAGAGAGTTGGGCCCACTCTTCTGATTAGGTGTTGCGTTATTTTATTTTTTTTTAATTTCATATTTCAGTGTGGTTTTGTAACTGTTCCAGTATAAATATGAAATTCTTGTGAATGCCTTTTTAATTCTGCAGTCTACTTTAATTGTTGCTACAGTAGTTTTATTTTCTATCCATTAGTTGAACCCTATGATTCAATAACAAGTTATGTGATTGCTCTTGCATATACAATGCACGTTACTCTTGAAATAACTAATGCCCCCGGGTTGATAACTTATGTGGAAAAAGGGTTGAATATTTGTTCACATCCGGACACCAACATTTCAGCGTCATTGCCGGGGAAGGCTAACAAGGTACAAGAACATGATCTGAAATTGACCTAAGGGTCAATCTCTCGTCTTGGGGAGGGAATTTATTGCCCTGATCCAAGTCTTGAGACTAGTGTTTTTTTTTTTCTCATTTTTTTATTGTTTTTTTAGAACTGATCTCTCATCTTGGGGAGGGCATCCATTACCCTGCTCTAAGTCCTGAGCATAGCGTTTTTCTTTTCCTTTCTTTTCTTTTTCATTAGAACCAATCTCTCGTCTTGGAGAGGGTATTTGCTACCCTGCTCTAAGTCCCGAGCATAGTTTTCGGATTTTCTGCTTTTTGATTATTTTTTTGAAAGGGCCAACTTCTCATCCTTAGGCAGGTATTTGATTACCCTACTTCAGGTCCTGAACTTTGATTTTCTTTTTATTTTATTTGATTTTCTGTTTGAGCGTACTCTCTCGTCCCTAGGAGGAAGCTATCTATCCTGCTTCGGGTCCTAAGCTATTTTGTTATTTTGATGAATTATTCTCACCAATTTTATAAACAAAGATCTGAATAAGAGGGGCAGAGGAAGACCCCCAAAGAAAGGAAATGATCTGGGAAGGAAGACGTATATCTAGGAGATCATCAAAAAGGATAAATTTGAAGCATCCTCTCGCGTTGTTGTTAGGGTAAGGGTTCAGACAAAGTCTGAAGGGCAGTCGGTGGAGCAGCCAGTGCCATCCATGGTACCTGAGGAAATTCTTGCGACGGCGAAAGAAGAAATAAATATGGTACCGGTGGAGGATACATCCCTTCTGTCAGCAGAAGGGGAAGAAATATCAAGTAGAGGGTCGGAAGAACTGAGAAATTCTAATTGGGAAGAAGAACCTCCGGAAGGGTTTTCATCACCACGAGACCAAGGGAGTGTTGTAAAGCCTCCTGTGGTTGAATTAAGAAATTTCAATTTGGAAAGAGAGTTCCTGAAGGACTTTGCATCACCAAGAGACCAGCGGAGTGCGATTAAACCTCCTACAGTCGAATCACCCCGAGTACCAGTTGCAGAACCATTTTAAATCCCAGGTGATTATTGGATGATATTTATGGCACCTCCAAGTTCTTCTATTGATTTTCCAATTGGAAACATTATAGGTGATGCACCGATAAAGCCCATTCCTTTAACGGCTCTACCTAATTTTCATGGGCTTTCTCTTGATGATCCTGATACATTTCTCTTCGAATTTGACATTGTCTGTCGAGGGTATGATTATATCGTCGATGCTCAGAAACTAAAAATATTTCCTGCTACCTTAAAAGGGACATCCCTGAGATGGTTCATGGGTTTAGGAGGAAGGACTATTTCCTCATGGGATGCGATGAAAGAGGTCTTTTTGGAGAAATAACAAGACTACTGTAAGTCCCGTGACATTAAAGAGGAAATATTTAAGTTTGTACAGAAAGAGGACGAGAACATGGAAGACTATGTGGAACGATTCAAATATATATTACAGAGATCAGACCATAGTGACCTGGATAAAGATATTCTGAAGATCATTCTTCTCTAGGCACTTAGGGAAGATTCCCTGCAACTTCTGAACATAGTAGAAAAAGGGGAAATTTCAAAATAAGACTTAGACAATATCTGTGATTTTTGCATTCAGTGTTCACGGGGGGCTGCAAGGAGTGGAAAAGGAATTTGGTCATTAAAGACTTCTATTGGAGGGGTTACAAAGGTAGAAATCGGATATCTACTGGATAACTTAAGGACTGATATCCTAAGTACATTATCCGCCTAGATGGACACTCTGCAAGCAAAACAAAAACAAATAGATTTGGAGAAGACTATGGCTATATTTTTCCCACATTACAGAAAGAAGCATCCCTTGAAAGAATGTCCATTAAACACAGTGGAAGCCTGCGTAATCTGTGAATAGACTCATGCGACCAGATCATGCCCTTCCTTGCCCAAAGTGAAGGCAGTTTTTCAAGGGGAAAGTGAAGAAAATGTGGTAGACCAGTTGTACTTCATGAGGCCGAAAAAGACATGGAACCCACGACCACCAAGTATGTTTCAGGACCCATCCCAGTATTTTAATAATTTTAATATGGGTCCCCATTCTGCACTTTTTTCATCTATGTGGTCTCAATATCAATATTCCCCCTGGAAAAAATGGGCTCCCTAGACCAGTTTTAATCCTTCATGGAATCAAAACTGGCGTGGACCCTCTCCTACTTGTTAGTTTCCCCAATCTGTGCCTCAAAAACAACTTCATTTTCCCTCCAATGTACCTCCAGGTAACCTAGTCCTTCGAACCCAGCTTCCTATCCAGCCCAATCCAAATCCTAATAATAAAGGGGTCTAACAAACACACACTCTTAAACTTCCATATTATAGCATTTATACCGTAGGACTTAATGAGATAAACTTACGATCGGAGCGAGTAGTAAATGCTCCCACTTCATCTATTAACATAGAACAGATTGACAGTGAAGTTGCAGAACCATAACAGAGGACAGTTGGGGATAAACCAGACCAGAACATGAAAAACCAAACATCTCCCCAACCTGTTCTTAACAAGGGTCGTCCAATCACCCCGCCATATCCTGAAAGATCAACCCTGAGCAAACAAAACCCTCAAGAAGAGTTTGACTACCCAGGGGAATTGAAAAATATTTTTTGTCAAAATACCCCTGCCAGCCTATGAGGGATGTACCTATATATGAAAAAACTCTCAAATATTACTTCTCTAAGAAACATGGGAATAAACCAAGGGATCCATTAACCATTCATGTGATGGGTAGATTGTCTGAAATCATGCTAGGAAAGACCATGCCTGTAAAATATGGAGACCCAAGAAACCCAATTCTAACAATACAAATAAATGGGGTTGAAATCCCAAATGTACTGGTGGATTTGGGTGCTGCCATCAATATTATTACCTCCGAAACAATGAATACATTAGGTCTCGTAAATGGTAAGCCAACGCCTACTATCTTGAAACTAGCAGATAGGTCTAAAATTAAACCAGTAGGGAAATTGGAAGATGTGACTATTTCGGTGGATTCATGGCACTACCCAGTGGACCTCCTTGTATTACAGACACTATCCTCAGTTGGTTTTCACCCATTGACCTTGGGAAGACCTTGGCTCGCAACTGTAGACGCTTACATAGGGTGTCGATCTGGGCATATGATTATATCAAATGGGACAGTTACAAAGAATCTTACTCTCTACCCTCCTGTGGAACCTAGCCCATCTGAAAAATTATCAGCGAGTCAAAAACCTCTACCAATAGAAGAGCCAAAACCTAAAAATGAAGAAGTTATACCAATCCTCACTATTGGGCAATCCCTTCAATTCAAAACAGAAACCAAGGACGATGCCATTAACACTTTTATTAATGATCCCAGTTTTGTTTCCAATTTAACTCATTAAATTTTAGAATCTTCTATGAGCTATGAAACACAGGAAAACATCGAAACATAAGATGAAATTGAAGACATTCCTATAACCTCATCCCATGATAGTATTCTGATTAATATTGAACCAAGGAAAACACTTAATATCAACCCAAATCTGTCAAAATCCCAGACAGAGCAGCTTTTAAAAGTCCTTCAAGACCATCGGGAAGCTTTTTCCTAGGATTATACCGACATGAAGGGGATCCCTGCTAACTTATGTACTCATCATATTTATATTAAAGAAGATTTCCACCCTGTAAGACAGCCCCAACGGAGAATGAACCCTTCTCTAAAGAATATTGTCAAAGAATAATTACAAAAATTATTGGATGTAGGTTTCATTTACCCCTTGGCTGGGAAGAAGTTATTTTCCTTCCTAGATGGGTTTAGTGGGTATAACCAGATCTAGATAGCCCCAGAAGACCAGGATAAAACAAATTTTACATTCCCATGGGGGGCCTTTGCATACAAGGTCCTCCCATTTGGCCTGTGCAATTCTCCTACAACCTTCTAGAGGGAAATTCTAGGAATTTTTTCTGATTTAGTCGATGACAGTGTTGAAATCTATATGGATTATTTTACTCCATATGGAAACTCATTTGAAGATGGATTTGCAAATCTGGAAAAAGTAGTCAAAGATGTAAGAAGACCCATGTATCTCTGAGTACAGTCAAATGCCATATGATGAGGGAAGAAGGAATAGTATTGGGACATTTGCTCTTAGCTGCTGGAATTCGAGTTGTTCCGACCAAAGTAGAGGTAATATTACACTTCCAGGTACCTAATACACCCACACAAGTACGTAGATTTATTGGTTGTGTTGGTTATTACAGATGATTTATAGATAACTTTGCTAAAATAGCACATCCACTTTTTCAATTGCTAAAAAAAGATGCAGAATTCTTGTGGACTGAAGACTGGGAGACAGCTTTCACGAAAATCAAGGGGCTGGTTTGCAAGGCTCCGATCCTCCGAGGACCTAACTAGGAATTACCATTCTAAATACATGCTGATGCTTCTCAGACAGTAGTAGGAGTAGTTTTAGGACATCAGGTAGACAAAACACCATGTGCAGTTTACTATGTCATCAAGAATCTAATTCCTATTGAATTGAATTCCTGGCTATCATCTATGTTATCAACAAGTTTCAGCACTAAATCACCGGGTATCCTACTTTTGTACATATTGATCCTGCAAAAATAAGGTATTTGATAAATAAACCTATCACTCATGGTCGTATTACAAGGTGGTTGTTATTGCTTCAATAATTTGATATCACAATAGTAGACAAACCAGGAAAAGATAATGTAGTTGTTGATTTTTTGTCTAGAATGGATAAAAATGATGAATGCACACCTATGGAATATAGTTTTCCTGATGAGAATCTCTTTGCAATATCTACTAATCCTCTGTGGTATGCAGATATTGCTAACTATCTTGCTATAGGGAAGGTGCCCCATAATTTTTCATATAGGGAATTGCGAAACAGTATTCATCACAGTGCCTAATATTCTTGGATGGCAGGGTACCTCTTTCATACAGGAGTCGATAATCAGATCCGGCGCTGTGTATCTAAGGATGATATTTATGAAGTATTAAAGGTTTCCTATGATGGCCCTTGTGGGGGGAATTTTGCAGATAAAAGAACAGGCCATAAGGTGCTACAAATGGGATATTACTGGCCTTCTATATTTTGGGAGGCACAGAATTATGTCAGAAGGTGTGATAGTTTCCAGTGCATGGGGCAGCCTGGTCGAGCTAATGAAATTCCTTTGCAGGCACAGGTAGTCCTCGAACATTTTGAGAAATGGGCTATCGACTTCGTTGGACCCTTCAACCCACCCTCCCAGCAAAAGGTTCACATTTTGTTCTATACTAATGATGTGACTAAGTGGGTAGAAGCCAAAGCTATTGTGAAAGCAACAGAGAAGGTGGTTTCAGACTTTCTATTTGAAGAATTTTTTTCTCGTTATGGTACTCCAAGAGAGATTGTTTTAGGTGGAGGAGCACAATTTAAATCACACATGATAGCAAAGCTTATGCAGAAATATGGGGTCAAGCACAGGGTGACATCTCCATACCACCCTCAGGCGAATGGACAAGTGGAAAGCACAAACAAGACATTGGAAAATATCTTGACAAAAGATGTGGCATACCATCATCGGGATTGAGCTCAAAAGCTGCCTGAAATTCTCTGGGCATACAGAACAACATGGCGGAATACAACTGGGTTTTCACCATTTGAGTTGGTTTATGGGAAATCCCTATTGTTTCCAATAGAATTTGAAATCAGTATGCTCATAACAACTCTTGAATTTGGTTTGGATCTATCAGATGCCCATAAACACTGACTGGCCCAGCTTAATGAACTAGATGAAATCTATTCAATGGTTGTCCAGAGGAATACTGTTATTCAGCAGCAGAGAGTGAAATGGCATGATAAGTTTATCAAAAACAAGGTGTTTCATAGGGGAGACAGGGCATTACTTTATGACTCCCGTTTTAAGGATTTTAAGGGAAAGCTTTTAACTCACTGAATGGGACCTTACGAGGTGGACGTTGTATTTGATAATGGAGCAGTCAGGACAGTCACAATTGATGATACACGTGCTTCATTCATAGAAAATGGACATCACCTGAGATTATACCACCGCCCAGCCTCTAAGGATGCTTTCATCAAACATCT
Organism: Pinus albicaulis; assembly: GCA_034641835.2. Classification (NCBI taxonomy): domain Eukaryota; kingdom Viridiplantae; phylum Streptophyta; class Pinopsida; order Pinales; family Pinaceae; genus Pinus; species Pinus albicaulis. Next base: position 239,109,243 of record CM076573.1, read on the forward strand.
CTCTCAGAAATCTAGTTTGAAGGTTATCAGCGCAGAGAACTCTTCCTCTGCATCCTTGTTTTAAAATATATATATATATAGATATATCATAATAAAAATTAAATAAAGAATAAATAATAAAGAATTATATTGTTACTATTTTATTTTGTTGTCTTTTGTAGGAGCTACTACTAAGGAGTAATGTTTTTTTATAAGTATTGATGTTGTTACTCGGTTGCTGCTACTCATGATGTTTTTACTTGGTTACTGCTAGCCATGATGTTGTTACTCGGTTGCTGCTACTCATGATGTTGTTACTCCTTGGTTGCTGCTACTCGATGTTGTTACTCCTTGGTTGTTGCTACTCACTATATTGTTACTCAGGATGTTGCTACTCGTCATGATGTTACTCCAAATGTTGTTACTCTGCATACTGCTACTCGACATGCTGTTACTCCAGATGTTGTTACTCTGGATGCTGCTACTCATCATGTTGTTACTCCGGATGCTGCTACTCGATGTTGTTACTCCAAATGATGTTACTGCGGATGCTACTACTCGTCATGTTGTTAATCCAGATGTTGTTATTCAATATGCTTCTACTCGATGTTGTTACTCCAGATGATGTTACTCTGATGCTGCTACTCGCGATGTTGTTACTCGCACTGTTGTTACTCCATCCGAATCATTACTACATCGTTATTCTACCAACCGTCACTTCCTCCAAGTAGGCCTCCAGGTACGTCTCCACTTGAATTTTATGGATTTAATTAAATATTCCATGTAAAGAGATTAATGTCGCGGATGAAAACTTTTAAGTTGGGGGGGTGCCGTCAAAACTTAATGAATGCATAGTGATGATTTCGAAAGTCGTTATTACGACTTCATGTGTGGTACACCCTACAATCTCCGTATAATCATTAAATACGTATTGGGATCTGCAAAATGCATGTGATATAGACCGATCATTCCTTTCCACCTCACATGAAATAATTACTATTCCATTCATCACACTTACCATGTTTTTTCATGATTTTCATTGTTTCCCGAGAATTACCATCCGTATTTACCATTACTACCACTTGTTTTTCACCTTGTTTTTTTTCCAGATTTGGTACCCACCACTCCGTCCAACGGTCTGTTGCTCTAGAGTGTTGTTACAGTCTCCAAAATATGGGTGGATTGGTTGTGCGGCATGAACCTGAAAATACAGTCTCAGTCCGCAGTAATCCAGATGTATGGCAATTTTTTTTCGATGCATGATGGGATATCTACTTTGATATATTACAGAGGTTTGATAAAGGAATTAAAATGGACTTTGCGCTTAATTTGGATGAGAATTTCTTGTGGGTCAGAGGATTGGAAATTCTTGTTATAGAAGAGGTAATTATGGAAGTTAGTGGACTAAGACAATAAGGGCAGTAGTGGTTTGCTCAGACAATTCCTCTCCCGGAGTTTCTCGAACTATTCTTGCAAGCAGGAGAGAGCATCATTCCATATGGGAGAGGGTATGAGCACAAGTCTATACCATATCCATGGAACGAAGTAGCAGGTTTTGTAATGAAATACATAACTTGCGAAGAACGAGCCACAACTCTGTTTAAATATCATTTTAAAATTTTGACTCACCTTCGATTTCCACCGGCTCAAGTGCATTCCTTAAACATGCATTTCTTTATATTAAAACAACTGCAGCACATGGCATAGTCTACTCGGTGTTCGCACCAGATGTCGGCAGTTCTCTCCAATCATGGATTGGTTCATTTACTGGTCATGCATGCAATAGTCAGATTTCGAGTTTCTTGGAAAAAACTCTATGAATCATCAGAATAAGAGATAGCAGCTGTCATTACTGCTAGAGAAGAAGAACCAGTCTCTCTAGTTGGTTTAGAATAGGAATAACATTCAAAGGAAATGGAATTAGGCCAGGAAGAACCGGAAGAAATGGAGATGGAGATTGATCAGGAAGAACTTGAAGAAATGGGAATAAAGGAGACAATTGGTGATACAGTCGAGGCTACCACACAAGAGGCATCCTCACTTGAAGAACCCATAGATGAATGAATTATGGATATAGTGCATGAATTTGATACTGTCTTACATTCATTAACTTTTGTTAATGAAGAACGGGAAGGTGGAACATCAAAAAGAGGGATGGAAAGTGATGATGTTTTGCAAGAAATAGCATCACCTGCCCAAGTAGATATGAATATTGAAATAAGTGGGGGTGTTATACAAGAACCACCCCTGATTCATCCATAATAGGGAGACAGAGAAGAATTAATCCGTGAAGTCAGCATTGTTCCACAAGAACTAGTGTCGACCGCAGGAAAGGAAGCAATACATAGAGAACAAGAAGATAGAGGAGAAATGACCCACGAAGTTGATAATTTTCCACAAGAACTAGTATCGACCACAGAGGAGGAAGTAATGCACAAAGGGAAAGAGGACAGAAAGGAAATGGTCCTCAGAATTGACGTTGTTACACAAGAACCAGCGTCAGCTCCGACTGAAGTAACAGTGCATGGAAGTCCAGACCAAGTTGGAAATGAGGATGACGAAGCTATTCCCCATTCTCCGTTACATTCTATGATTCTTGGGGGGTGAGGGGATTCCTCTCGTCCCAACGATTAATGGAGGAAATAGCTATTCCACAAGTGCTTAATTTCATCGACCCAGGGAAGGACATGGCCAATATCGGCCTAGTAATTACTTAATCTCAGTAGGAGCAACCAGAGGCTCACAAGGGAGATGGAATTCTTGTGGAAACACTGGAACATAGGATGGTCGATGAAAGCGTTGAACAAGCAACAGAATTCCCTGAGGGAAATGCAGAAGAAAATTCCCTTGAAGACAAGGAGCCCAACCAGGAAGACCTAGCAGAAAAATTAGTTGATGACATCGGTAGCATTCCACCGCCTCTTGAACTTGTTACGGTCCTGGAAGGTGAATTTATTGTTAAACAGGAATGGATTGAACAGTATGAGAAAATAATATTACCTCTTAAGAAAAAGTATCAGTTGGAGTTCAATGAAACCATGCGATTGAAGAAGGAGGTTTGGGAACTGAAGAGGCAAGTTTCCTGGTTGAAAAAGAAAGTAAAGGTCTACAAATGGAAGGTAGTAAAACCAAAAATTGAGGTCTCCTACGCAACTACACAAACTAGTCTGATTGAACAGTTGTTTGAAGGGCGGGAATTCCTCCTGGCTACTGAAATCCAGAGATGGCAGTCTGTTGTGAATGGACATAAGAAGAAGACGATGTTAGTTCAAGAACAGGTTGTCGGTATCATTACAGGATACATAGACAAGTTTGATAAAGTGCGACAGAGGCAAGCAAAACAAAAGGCCAAGATAGAGGAGTTAGAAGAACAAGTGCAGTTGCTGCAATCAGATAAGGAGAAGATGTTTTCCCTGGTGCAGCAGGTAATGGCCTGTAGACCTCCTGCACATAGTTATGCCTTATTCTTTCATGAACAATTTCTTTTCTTTTGTCTTGAGAGTATATATAAGGAAATTTGTCACGATATTGAGGATCCAATCCAGTTTCTTTGTATCTTGAAAATTCACGATATCATAGGACAGCACTTAATGTGAAAACTCTATATGCATGGTTACTTCTTAAGGCATGATCAGGCCTTCAACCCCGTTCCATTCATGGGGAACATTCATTTAAGATATTTTTCCTCGTACACCATCAATCAGATTAATGGAGAAAGGCCTATAACATGTTTGAGGAAAACCAAGTCACAAGGCCCCTAATGATGAGGAGGGAGCATGGCCAGGCAGCCAATATTTATAACAAGCATTTTACTTTTCTATAGATTGAGGGGCATAGAGGAAATATGTTGACTACCCAGAAATGGTGTGTTGACCTCTGTGTCTGACAGATAATAACTCTCTGAGATGAAGCACTGAACAATCGTCAAAGGAGGTGGATGTTGTGATCTTTAGCCATCAGAAGTCGAGAGCCTTTTGGAGTACCTAACTTTGCACGAGCATGAGAAAGGGTGCCATGTTTTGTTGCATGCATTCAGACTTGTGGGGTCAGGTGGATGGGGCTGAGGTACCAATTTCCCCTTATTTGGTTACCAGCAGAGTAATATACTCCTGCATATAATGTTGAACCATATTGGTGGAAGGATGTTGTTCTGACGGAAGGTTGTAAAGCCCTTGGGACAGAGATGGTTGAAGAATATGATCACACACAGCTTCATGCCAACCACAGTCAGTCCAACCCAGATTTGAGGAGACAACGAAGTGCATGAGGACATGCAGATAGATTAGTTGGGGGGAGATGTTGGGTACAAAATATGTATACTTTCTCTCCCATTTTCGCCCACCTTTCTATCTCTTTGTATCATTAATTTTTCTAAGACACACGAGGTAAACCCCTTTCATTTATCTTACATGGAATATTTGATTGATGAAGTAATAGTCGTGGAGGTTTTACCTTTGCAAATTTTAACTCCAGTATTTTCACAGATTTGGAAAAAGTAAAGTGATAATAGATGTGAGCCATGGAGAAATTCCTGATTCCCAGCGTTATCTCAACCTGCTGCAATAGTGCAACAGACTCCGTCTTACCCCAGCGCTATTTTAGGCTTATCATGGTTTCTTTTTGGCAACTAGGTTCCTGTTGTAACAAAATGTATAATTGTAGACATTTAGTTGTTGAAGGAAATCTATGATTTCCTGAACGTTTTTATAAAGAGGGCCTTCAAGCTATGAATCGGGGTTAAGCAGGAAGACCGTAGATTTTGTAACAGAAGAATTTTTCTAATTAATTGAATGCATAGTATTTTGTTTTCCTACCTGTAAGTTGTGAGTTTGTTGCAGCCCTGATCAGAGAGTTGGGCCACTCTTCTGATCAGGTGCTACGCTATTTTTCTTTTTGTTGATTTCATATTTCAGTTTGGTTTTGTAACTGTTGTTCCAGTATAAATCTGCAATTGCTGTGAATGCCTTTTTAATTCTGCAATCTATTTTAATTGTTTTTACAGTAGTTTTCTTTTATTTACATTAATTGAACCCTGTGATTTAATAGCAGGTTATGTGATTTCTCTTGCATATACTATGCGCGTTAGTCTTGAAATAACTAATGCCTCAGGGTTGATAATTTATGTGCAAAAAGGGTTGAATATTTTTTCACATCCAGACACCAACAGAGATTCAACAAGAAAATTTTTTGATCCTATTAAAAATTTAGCACCTACACTACGATGGGGCCCACAGGCTATATTTAGTTGTATGTCTATTTGTATTATCCCTTAATTTATATGGACATTAAACAATAATCTATTCTCAATGAGAACTTGAAAATATTTAACTCAAGTGGAAAATCAATTAGCTAAGTGAACTTCGAGTTAAGTGGTTGGTTGGGACATGCAGGTTGAATTTAGTTGTAACTGAGTGATTCTAGTTGTAACAGAGTTGGAAGTGCAGTGGTGCATGAGTTATGAAAGTTGTAAGTAGTTTAACTCAGTTAAGTGAGTTAAAATCAGTTCTGCTAATTGTAACTAAAGATACACTTGTGAGAGATCAAGTGAATTAATTATTAATTAGTTCACAATTAGTGGCCTCACATGCAACTGAAGATTTACTATTATTAGTTGTATGCATGTCAGATCCAGTGGAGACCCAGTTGAGTTCTAGGTGAAAGGGAAGTAAACTATCAGTTGTGACATTATCCGCCTGCACCCATGTAAGCACACACATTGGATTTGCCCATGATACTTATGCAGTCAAGGTAGGCAAAAAGGCATCAATTCAGGGATTGCTTTTAGCAAGGATTGAGCAGTGAAGGCAAGCTATTTGGAGACAATAAATTGGCTAAGGGATTTATCAATTTTTGTATGATAGTGTCATACAATTAGCTGATGTACTGAGGCCTCTTCTGAGAAGAGTTTAGTATGTAATTATTTCATGATCCATGCTATAATATAAAATAAAAGATAGTGGGGTTTTTAGTTGTAAGCTTTCCCCAGGAAATTATCTATGTTGTGTGTGATTGATATTTCTTCATTCTTATGTAATTGGTGATTGTATTTTTAATTCCGCAAAGATTTGTAGAAGCGATTCAGTATTTAAATTTAGCATATTGTTAGATCGGGTGAATCCAAGATATACATGCATATTTTATAATTTCTACACTAGCCAATGCAGCTATAAATACATTACTTGTTAAGATTACATTATAAGAGCTTTATAAAACCTAGAACATTTGATTTATGATTCTTAGGCTAATGAGAAAAGCACAATGACTTGTTAGTTATTAAAATTATGTCAAAAAAGCTCCGTAAAACTTTATACCCTTTGATTTATGATTTACACCAAAGAATGAGTATGCACAATAACAAACATAATCTTTCTATGGAAACGTTTTGTACTTCCACATTCATTTTACTCCCGAAAATTTATCCATAACATTTTCCTTCCATATAATACTTACTTTTCGACAATAGAAGCCACTTAATTTCAAGCACTTTGTATAATGTATCATGTGATTTCATGTTTATTTAATTTCCTATGATTTTGTGATTCATTGTGGATATGTGTACATTATTTGTCCTCTCTGACATGTCACACACAAAATAGTTACATTTGGTCATTATACATAGAAATGAGAAATATAGAGTTATTTTTTATTAAGAAATTAGTTTTAAGTACAAAACATAAACGACTAGAAAATTTATTTTTACACAATGCATTTAGAAAATGGAAGAACTATTCAAGTTTCTCTTTCTTTACATGAGCTTTAATCTCCAAAGGGAAAAGTTGAACATAAAGCAGTAGAGTATAATGTTTCTTAATTTTTGACATTCAGTTCAAGCCCATTTGGAGATGGACTATGTATTTTGCAAAACATCATATATATGAAAGACAACCAACTCTTTAATGATTATGGTTTCCCATTTCCGTCAAGTTCGCAGATGACACAACTAAAATGATTCTTCCCCCTCTGAGTCACTCAAGTTTTTTTCCTCGTTAAGCCATGTTTTCTCTATTTAGTGAAAGAGAAATCTTATGAAACCTATCTAGAAAAGAAATTGCATAGAGTTGTGAATCTATGCAAAATGAAGGATTTACATAAGACACCGAAGCATAAATGAACACACCTTCAAATTTCAATTGTGTCTCAATGAAATCTCTAAATATCGTATGAAGAGCACCAAATTTTGAACATAAAGAAACAAAAGCTAATACAAATTTGATATGTTGTTCAAGCTCAATTGAAAATCAAAGATGTAATTTGAAATGTATCATAAATATGAAAAATAACCAAAGCTCGAACGACCACATTTTTTTCTCTTCTCAAACTGAAAATTTTCCTCATGTGCATTTGCTAATAATTTTATGGAGACACAACTCCTTTACGTGCTAGGTAAAGCATAATTTAGAAATTCTTCAGATATAGATATACGGAAGAACATTTTCACAAAACTAATTAATTAATGAAAGGGTGCACTCTTAGCTAATAAGGATCCGAGGGAAAAGTTTTCATTATCTGCAATGAAGAATGTGTCGAATATAGAGTATGTCTGGGAGAACAGAGGTGCATAAGGGACACACATTGCTAATACATTTATTTTTTTCATTTGCAAAGTCTAGCATAAGAAAAATGGATAACCAGTGTTGAGAATGCAAAAACAAGTCAATCCGTTAGTAAGAAAGGCAACATAATGAAAAATTTACAATGCATATCTAGATAGATCGTAATTTAGATAGACTATTATCTATATTTTTAATCATCCTGACTGATATCTAGATATACTATTATCTAGACTTTTAATCGTACCAATGCCTTTAATGCAACATTAATGGTGTATAACCAGGGGATGTGCCAGTAAGAAATCTAATGCAACTTGTATCCAAATATGATGCAATTACCATAATTACTATAATAATAACAATTAAATCGAAAGAAAATGGTTGATATTATTCCCAAATAAAATTTTAATCGTCGTGATCATTATCTAGATAGACTTTATCTAGTCTATATTTTTAATAGTCCTAATTCCTTCGATACAATATTGATGGCGTACAACTAGCGAAAGTGACATTAATCAATCTAACACAACTCACATCTAAATACAAATAAATTACCATAATTACTATAATAATGACAATTGAATTGAAAGAAAACAATTTTCGTTGTTCCTAAAACACATGCTGACAACAACAAAAAATCACGCAAACAACCATTGCAACTTATTGGGTATTAGAATTATATAACCGAAAAGTATTGCGGTAACATGAATTGGTATCAATTTCATAGGTGGCATATGTTTGCTTCCATTTTCAAACTAAATTAAAAAAAATCATGCACTTTCCACACATAAGTGTATCAATCAAGATCTATAAATATTAATGATAAAGTAAATGTAATGATTGTTTATCGAAAATGGAAAATTATGTGAATATCCTAGAGCTAAAAACCATCAGCCAATAGAACGAACCCAAAAAAAGAACTGATAGATCAGCATAATAGAATAGTTTACAATTGCAACAAGGAAAGTAGCGCTATGATCCAACCACAAATAGATAAAGGCATGCTATTAATTTAGAGAAAATTTAGAGGAATGACTACAACGAAGAAGATCTTATATTTTTTACTGATATTCTATGATCTAATTGCACTCGGAGGCTCCGAAGGGAAGCCATACACAAAATTCCATATTCAATCATAATTTTGTGTGCTAGAAATATGGGCAAATGATGCACTGCGAATGCACCATAAATCATGTTGGAAGATAAGATGATCACTCTGATCAACTTCTTATTAAAGGTGATATCATATGCCCATATTCTCAGCACATAACATCAAAATCTAAAAAATGAAGAATTTGGTAAATGATCCATTATATTGATTGAATGGAAGTAATTTTTACGAAATTGAACATTATTAATGATTAATAGTTTATATTTTATTTAAAATGAAATACTGGTGTTTCTTATTTAATGTTTATTAAAGTCCTTATTGCCTCAAAATAATGTTTTTTATTTAAAATAAAATTGCAATAATGTTTATTAGACTTTCAATATCCCCAAATAAACCTCTCCGCAAACTCAAATCTATCTACAGGAAAGTTTCTGCATAAGAAAAAATGTCAATGAACACCTCTTGCAGATCGAGAGTAGTTTTTGCACTCTAAAAAAATCAACTTCTTCTACACTAAATACTTTGTTGATCAATTGATTAAAGTTTGTTCTCTTGGCATAGTGAAAGCTTCATTTATGTTTATATTTGTGTAAATAGGCATATGTGCATAATTGTGGAGGAAATATATTGTGTGGAGGAATCTTTCAAGCTTGCATCATGCAAATCACTACACTCCACAAAATCACATACCCTCTGCATAATTCATGCAATATTTCACTTATACACCGGTTTTGTATTCACAAAATTTACAAAAAATAGTTTTTTTTATGTCAAAACCTATAAACAATGTTTGTCCCCACTATTATTTTATTAGCATGCTTTAGGAGGAACTGCGGAAGTGTGGAAAATAGTGATTTTTCTACACCCCCGCAAAATCAACTTCTTTTGTGCTAAAGACTTTGCTAATTAACTGATTAAAGGTTGTGCTTTCATAATGAAAGCTCTCCACTTTTATATGTCTCTTCTTTCCACACAGTTCTTCAGAATTATTATTTTTATAAATTATTGGTAATATTATAATTCTAAATATTTCTAAATAATTTACTAGGTGTTGTACCGAGTGCAAAGAAAACTCCGCAGAATGAAATATGTCTGAAGAACGAAAACTTAATAGAAACTTTTATTGTATAAAACACAAACTAGAAAAGGCTTACCTTAATTAATATATATATTAAGAAAATTTGTATATATGTAATAACAAAATGTGAAATACCATTACATTATGAGTTAAAGTTATAAAATTCCCTCTGCACCTTCATTTTCTCGCAAATATCGCGTTCTACGCACATCCTTCATTCTGCATAGCTAAATTTGTAAAAAAAAATTATTTCTAAGTAAGTATAATTTCTATTATATGGTACAAAACAGGTATATTTTGAAACATTCCCACTGAAACTGGTGTAGTAGCCAATTTCGGAAGGGAGAGTGCTCAAAAAAGTAAATTCGTGACTACCCCTGTTGGGGAAACCAATCGAGAAATTATACCAGGTCGTAGTAGAAGTGTTGCCCCAGATAGGGAAACTAGCACGAAGCATAATCATCCAAAATTTAAACAAACTATGCAAAAAAAAAGTAAAGAAAAAACGTTGCAGTGGATTTGTTACTAGCAGAGGTGAGAGAACCCGTGGCGTTATTCCTTCTGTGGCATGTCATTCTTCATGTCTTCAAGAGGTGGCTCTTCGACAATGAAGCAGCCGTAATCTTCTGAGGTGTCGTTGTCCTGCTTCAACAGTTAAGTAGTTGGCTCTGGCGTGGAGGCAGAGCGTGCACCAGAAGCTGCAGCATTTTCATCCCCAGCAGAGTTTTCGCCACGGTCACTGCCCACGAAGTTCACTGCATATTTTGTGGGCAGAGCCACCGATTTTCTGGGTTTCTGGAAATAGGAAGGCGTCATGGTGGATTTCTTGATTCGTTTCCAAGACCCCGTGCCAGAGGAGCTGGAAGGGACATCAGGGAGGCACATTGAAATGAGGGCTAAAACTTGTTGTTGGTCCGGAGCCTCTCTTGAATTCACATTGAGTGTGAGCTCAACAGGGTAGTATTCACAAAAGGGAATAGTAGGGCGGGAGGGTTGGCTGTGACCACAGCCCTGGTAGCACCTCATTGTATGGTGACGTGGCATGGAGGCATCGGACTGCTTAGGAGAGGAGGGATGGCAGATAGAATTGTGAACAAAAAGAAGGCAGGAGGCCTTAGGTGGAGAGAGGGCAAGGGATGAAGGGCCAAACGCTCAGCACAGAGGCTAACCACCTGAACCGAGAGGAAAAATTAAGAAACTGAGGGAATTTCATCGTTGTAGGCCATGAAATAACGAAGCGGGCATTTGCAAGGACTGTTGTAAATGCCTGAGGCAATAGGATGACTAATGGCACCAGGGTGGTAGCAGAAGGCCTTAAAATTTCCCTTGCGTGAGCCATGCGCGGCCATGTAGCTGTGTAAGCTACTACGCGGAGGAGCGGCCATGTTAAAAATTCGAAAAGACACTCACATCCGGAGAAATTTGTAAAAGTTTTAAATGGAAAATAGTTTTAGATTAATTTTCTATTTTTTTCCCCGTTATGGCGCACATTACCTATCCTTCGCATAGTAAAAGCTTCGCACAAGGAAACATTCACAAAAGGAAATATAGTAATACAAATCTGAAATTTGTACGTGGTTAAATTAATTACACGTCAACGACATAAATTTCCTTATGCACCCCTTTTTCCTTACATATATTCCTAATGCACACGTCCTTCAGACAATTAACGTTTACATTGTGTAGAGTCAAATATGACATTAATGACAAATATAGAGGCTTAAAATCAAGGAAATTTAGATAAATGGTATATTGATAGTGCTAGAGCATCTCTACACATGTAGAATCAGGGATTAGAACCGTAATTCACCAAGTTTATTAGCAAGTGTGACATAGGTTGAATTTTATGGAGCATGGTTCTGGATTTGTAGAGAAAGAGCTTAGTACTTATTTAGTTAGAATCGTTGGCGCTCTGGAATTTCTCATCAATTTGGTCTCGGAGCATGTTGAATGATTTAATCTGAAGCATGGCTCCATTTTGACCTTTTAAATCAGAAAATCACTATACTAGAATGGAATTTGGAGTAGTTGCAATTGGAAAATGAAATGATGAGTTTTGGTGTGGATAATTTGTCTCATGAAAAGGACATCAATGTTGAGGAGGACCTTAATGAAAGAGATGATGATATTATGGCCATTGACCAAGGTTTAACCCCTTCTCAGCTTGAGCCAAAAGTTAATGAATCATGTGTCACTTCCGATATCAAAGATATGTAGTACTTTAGATAGTTTTTATTTTATTTTTCGTTAATAGAGCAAATCCGTCTAGAATAGCTTCTATAGCTCAATTGTGAACATTATTATTTGAAATTAGAAAAAGAAATATTATTTGAATAAGAAAATAAAAAAATTAATTTCCATACATGACATTTATCTGTACTACTCTATTCAATCTATTTCCTATACCCTATTTCAAAGTAAATTGTTATTTATTTAGTTACTGTTTTGTGCTCGGTAACTTAATTTCAAAATATTTTTGTAACTTAATTTGTGGAGTTGTCTATTTTCCTTTATGGCTAACATAAGAATTTATTCATGAAATCACCATAAATACACCATCTTCTTCACAGTCGAATCTCTGCACAATGAAACATAATAATATTCATCTGCACTTCCTTCATTTTGCAAACATTCATAGCTCTATAAAATTACAGCTCTAAGCAACTACTCTCATTAACATTGGAGGAAAAAAAATTGTTAATGTGCAACAAATTTCCCTCTCCACACAATAAAACATGATAATATTAACATATTAACATTAATAGTTTAACAATAATCTCCCTATGCACCCTCATTTTCCTGAAAATACCCCATCCTAATTCTGTCACTGGGGAATAAGGTTCCCAATATAAAATATCAACATAGTAAAATCTATACACAATGAAACATATTAATATTATTTATTATATTCTCCATCATATACCCCGTCCTCCGCAAATATTCAATTCTATTGGCTCCCTGTAATTTGTAAGATTGGCAAGAACAAGTAGCAGGGAACCACATCGAACCACTTTGGAGTCCAGGACCTGGCCTTCCTGGGCTTAGAGAGGGCTCTCTCTGTATTTATGATTAACTTATTTATCTTTATGCTTATGTTTTCCTAATTTTAGGCTAGTTATGAATTTTGGGGTTGTTTGTTTGGTTGATTGATTGTAGGTTGGACAGGTAGATTGTGGGAAGCTTAATCCATTGGGCTATGGAGTCATAGAAGGGTTAAATTGTACATCAACATTTCAAGGGTTTTCACAAGGCAAGCTAACTATATCAGATGGATCTCTATGGCAAGATGAATATGTGATGATAGTGAGTTCGGTAAAGTTAAAGAGCAAACAGTCTCTGAATTATTTAACTATACTTCAACATAAAAGAAGAGCGGAGTGTTTCTGAATTCTGCATTCAGGTCTATAAAGGAAAAAAATGTAAGACAATAGTTCAGTAAAGGTAAAGAGAATTTAAGAATTCTTTAACTCAACATCATAAGAAATACCTTAAGATAACAGTTTAAGAGAAACTAAAGAGCAGACAGACTCTGAATTCTTTAGTTAAAATTCAAAAAGATAACCTTAAGATAACAGCTAGGTGAAACTAAAGAGCAGACAGTCTCTGAATTATTTAGTTAAACTTTGTAGAGGAAAACATTAAGATAAAATTTATAGACAAAATTAAGGTGCTCATGCAACATATCTTAATCTAACATTTTTTTTCTGCTATCAGGGAGATTGATGCATGGTATGGAAAAACAAAGGAAAAACATTAACAAAGAAGGATAACATCACCATTAAACATAGTTCAAGGATCCTGTGAAATTTCTTGTATTACTGATGTCCAGCTCAAAACAGTTACAGTGCTCCAATGCAATAATCTTTGCAATTCAGAGTCTAAGCGAAATCCAACCTAACAACCAACAATGATAATGAACCATGCATGCAGTATTTAACTGCAACTGAGGAGGTTGCCCTAATCTAGGGTGACAGTCTGTATTTACTACAGATTAAATGATGTTTGACAATTGAAACCATGCAAGGCCCAAGCCAAAAATATCCCTCACAGACCTACTCTAGTAATAACTTTCAAATTAACTCTGGAGCTAACTTTACGATATTTTATGACCAACTGCGTGTAGAATTAAATTTTAAAATAACTTCTGAATTGATTTCTAAAATATCTCTGACTGTAGTATTTGACTTTGGTGGCTTTTATTAAATCAAAATTTAAGATGGACGTGGACACTGTGATTGAGAAGAAGTAAATGTTGAGTGGCCTTGATATCTATCTTTGTCTTCCTTCGTTGATTTTTTCTCTAATTTGTCTTTAAACTCTGATCTGTCTTTATCTTTTTTTCTCTTTACTGTCACTGTGAATTTCTTTTTACCTTACACTTTCTCTGCTTTCTTTTTTGCCTCTATCTTCGCTGTAATTTATTTCATTATCTTTCTTCTTTATCTGCTTTCTTCTTAACTGTGTCCTTCATTTTGAACCTGTCTCCATCTTTACCCTAACCATTATTTTAATTCTTTTGCCTTTACTGTCCATTTTGAATTGAATAAACCTTTTTGTTTTGGATTAAATGTATAATCATTGATAATCATTAATGACTCCATTTATTCTTTATTGTTGCTTTGTTTATCTTCTGCGCATAACCCTCTAATGAATAAGGCTCATGAATTTGAAACTTGGAGGGCCTAGCTTTAATCAATTTCCTTGGAACAAGAACCACAAATTGTTTATCCCGATTTCTGATATGTGGATCACCTACAAAATCAAAACAATTTATTAATAAAATGGAGTTCCACAGGGAGGGGAGAAATATGTCTTGCAGGTAGTAGGGAAATCTGTGGACAGAGTCCAAATTTTTGGAGTTTCTACGATTTCAATGTTTAGCAAATGACCTTTTAGGTCCGTTAGACACGTTACAGGGGCTATCACAGTGTTTCAGGTTTTATCACAGTAGCATAGGGTGTCAATATTTTTTCAAATGGCCACCAGTTTCATATTATGGTGCGGGGGCAGTTTCAGGTTTATCACACGACGCGTAGGCGGTTAGGTGGTATTGCATGTAGGGATGCGATAAAACTGGAGAGCGACACGTGGCAGAAGGGAGGGGTTGCGAAACCGCTTATTTTTCAACCCTCTGAAGTTTTTAAACCTCGAGAATTTGGGTTTCTGAAAAGGCGCTAGAGTCGTCATATTAGGCGATGGGGGATCAAACGATGGTCGGGTGTATTTTATCGCGGGTTAGTTTGGAAGGTGGGATCGGGTGAAATAAATGAATTGGATGGTCTTTAAACATTAGCGTGGAGTTTTTAATATAGTGAGGACCCAGGGTATATTAGAGAAGAGGTGCTTAACATAAGGTGGGTCGAGTATTTTGATATAATGGGGCCGGGTAGTTTAATAAACAGAGTTTATCAAAGGGGCCCGATAGGTTTAAAATTACTTAGAAATAATGTAAAAAATGGGTTTTTTACATTGTTTTAAATGAAAGAAGGGGAATGGGTGAAGGGGAAGGGATTTTAGCAATGGGAATGGGGTTTTAGCATAGGGGAAAAGGCTAAAATGAGGGGGTTAGGGTCATAGATGGATTTTCAGAGCATGAGAGTATTGGAAAAGACAAAATGAGAGATAATGGATAGGTTAAATGAAAAATAATGAAGGAAGTGAGATTTTTGAAAATAAATGATAATCAGGGAATTTTATTTTCAACAGGTTGTGAGAAATAAACAGTCATCTGTTGATACTGTAGAAATACAGGGGACTAACAGTGGGTCCAGCTGGGGAGGGCATCTCCTTTAGGAGGTGTCAAGAACATTTGTAGACTAGTAGCCTGATCTATTTGGCTGATTTTCAAGCTGTAATTCTTATCTACTGCAACTTTGTGATTGTGACCTTCAAAGAACTAAAACCCATGCTTTGTGAAAACTTCTTCTGCTTACCCATTATTTATTCTAACATTTTTTCTTCCTTTTGGGATGCATTTAGACTTGCAAACCTTGACATCATTTTTTCTTTTGCAAAGCAAACTATCTATTTCCAACCTTATAACTTCTAAAGGCTCATATTAAACTGATGAGCTTTTTTATTCTCTACCTAACTACTGATCTGGCAAGATTAAACAGTTTGGCATATTTTTGTTCACTAACTATCAACATGAAATTTAAAGCATGAATGAATCAAGATTTAGCAGTTTGATCATCATGACTTGTGGCATTTTTGGCCAAACTGCACACAACATTTTTTGTAAAAAATAAACTACCATTGATAAGCCAAGATTAGATGTTTTGGCCAATCTTCATTTTCTAACTTATTAGCAAAAAATCAAAATTTGTACAATCATGTTTAAATTGTATGATTGAACGAGACCTTCTTAAAGTAGCGGCATTTTGACTTGCAACACTTTCATAAACATTTTCATTTTTTCTTTTGGTATGGGGCTTACATTTTTCTTTTATACCTACCCTCTTTTCTTCTTTTTTGTTTATTTTCTTTCCCTCTCTTTTGGATCATTTTCTTTTGATATTTGTTTAAGCAATGTTATTTACAATGAATAAAATTTAAACTGAGATTTCTAACTGAAATAATGTTTCAGCATCCTACCATTGACAGGACCTCCAAACAACTTTGTTTCATCTATTTCTTGTAAGAAGAGTGCATTATTACCTCTTGCTGAATGAATGATGTCTGGACCTTTACATATATTTTCCAACTTTCCATGCTTTCCTTTGTCCTCTCTTCTTCAATCCCACTTCAGCACTTTGCTTCCAATGTTAAAATCATTTTCTTTGGTCCTTTTGTCAAAGATTTTCTTGATGTTTTCTTGTACCAACTGTGTTTTGTTGTATACTCCTTCTCTCGTTTGTTGTAGTTGAATGGTTTGGATTATTCTTCTTTGTCTATCATTCTCTTCTGACTACACCTCTTGAATTAGCTTCATTACTAGCACCCCTAAGGTTCTTGGGAAGACTGCATCCATTCCGTAGACTAGCTGATAGGGTGACATATCAATTGATTTCTTAGTCATTAACCTGTCTGCCCATAGTGCGTGTACCAATTTGATGTGCCATGATTTCTTATTTTCCTCCAGCAACTTTTTAATGATGTTCACCAAAATTTTATTTGAGGATTCAGCCAACCCATTACCTTGAGGGTAATAAGCTGTAGAATGCCCCAAAGTAATGTGATATTTGTGCCAAAAATCCACCATTTTCTTGGATTTAAAGGAAGCAGCATTATCAGTAATGATTTTCCTAAGACAGTCGAATCTAGATAGGATGTTGGTCTCGAGAAATCTAATAATTATTGAGTTTGTGGTAGTCCTGGAAGGAATGCATCTATCCACTTAGTAAAATAGTCAGTTACAGTAAGGATCCATTTATGTTGGGCAGAGGAGGAAGGGTGGATTTCTCCAATGAAATCTAGACCCCATTGTTGGAAAGGAGCTTCTACAGAGATGGGTTGTAATGGCAAAGGTGGCAGTTTTCTTTTTCCCTCAAAAATTTAGAATTTATGACAGGTGACTACCATTTTGTGGATATCCTGGAAAATGGTAGGCCAATAGAAACCGACCCTAAGGATTTTATTCACAGTAGTTTTCCAATAGAGGTGGCCTCCACATTCTCCTTCATGAAATTCATGCATAATCCTATCTACACCTTCTTTAGGCAAACATTTAAGCAATACACCACTAGAATTTTTCTAATATAAAACCTTTTCCAAAATGCCGAAATTTACAGCGTTTAGTTTCAAGAATCTGGCCTTTTTTTTTGGACAAACCAAGAGGATAATTTAAGTTAAAAAGCACACACAATATATCTGTGTACTAGGGAGAGTTTACGAATGCTTCCTCAATAGGTGTAGTCACCATCTCCTCTTGTTCATCCAATGAGTGAATCATATTGATGTCTAATGCTTGAAAATTTGTTTCGGCCATCAGTTTAGCCAGTCCTGGTCTTTTGATTAATTTGGTGGGTTTGATTTCTAGATAATATTCCAAGATGACAACAATCCATTTGCCTCTTTTTCCATCAGGTTCTTGTGTTAGGATTCCTTTAACCACTGTATGGGGCACAAATGCAATGATGTGTGAATGTAGAATGTATACTCGGAAATCCTTTAGTGCCTTGATTAAAGAAAAAACCTACTTTTCCATGATATTATATTTCAGAGGTGCATCTCTTAAATATTGGCTAATGAATGCTATGGGTTGTTGTTGTCCTTTTGTATTTTTTTGTAGTATGACAGAAGCAACTATGTGTTCTGATGCAAAGGAGAATAAAAAGAAATCTTTAGTGAATTCAGGGCTAATTAGAACAGGTGCTTGTGTAAGTGTCTGCTTCACTAAGTAAAAATTTGTTTTTCTTCCTTGGTCCATTTGACTCCTGATTCTTTCTTTTGCATGTTGGTGATGTTCCTCAGGAGCTCTGCAAGATTTGGTATAAACCTCCTTAAAAAAGTTACATTTCCAATGAAAGATTGAAGTTCTTTTATATTTCTTGGGTAACTGATTTGCAATATTCCTTCAATCCTTTTTGGGTCAATATTGATCCCTTCTTCAGATATGATGTGGCCTAGGAGCTTTCCTTCTTGAAGGCCAAATAGATTTTTCTTGGGATTAAAAGACAGATCGTACTTTCTGCATTTCTCAAAGACCTTTCTTAAATGAGCTAGATGTTCTTCATCAATTTTTTAATAGACTGTGATGTCATCAAGATATATTACAATGAAGAAACATATTTCTTCTAAGAAAGAAATATCCATTGCTCTTTCAAAAGTAGCTCCAACATTCATTAACCCAAAGGGAATTTTTTCATACATAAAGGTACCACAAGGAGAGTGAAAGTTGTTTTGTGTTGATCATCTAGATGTACTAGCACCTGATTATACCCTGAAAACCCATCAAAAAGAGAGATCATTTTAGAGCTTACTACCCTTTGCAATATGTGATCCATTTTTGGTAAAGGGTAGTTGTCCTTCAGGGATGCTTTGTTTAGATTTCTAAAGTCAATGCAAAGCCTAATTTCTATTGTATTTTTCCTCACAAATACAAGATTTGAAACCCATTCTAAGTACTTGAGTGGGACTATTATCCCAACGTCATACATTTTATTTATCTCTTTCTCAACCAGTGGCATTTGGACAGGATTTTTTCTGCGCATCTTCTGTTTAAAGGGCTTATGTCTCTCTTTTAGTGGGATGTTGCGCTGAATAATATCAGTGTCATAGGACTTCAAGTCTTCATAGCTCTAGGAAAGCACATTACTAAATTATTTCTATAGCTCAATATATTTCTGTTTTATAGGTGTTGGCAGTTACTTTGATAGTCTTACCGTTTTGGGTTCTTGCTCACTTCCTATATTGCACTCTTCTACATTTGCTTCAGTGGATTCCATCTTCGGCTTTCTAGCAACATCATTGAAATCAAAAATTTCTTCTAGAGGGACAAGTCCTCTTGGCAAGGTATTATATCTGAACTGCAACACTCCAAACTCTTCTTTTTATGGATCTTCACACATTTCTATCTTATGTGGTTATTTCTTTGCTAACATATTTATATCAGCATCATGAGGGGACTCCTCTTTTTATTTTTGTTCCTCAGTAGAGCAGTCCTCCTCATAATCTAAGTCTTAATTTGGGATTTCAAACTCATTTTTGGATTGCAGGAAATATTCAATCTACTGGTAATCTTCAAAAACTTGCCAATATTTGATATTATCAGGGACTGCTAATCTGTATTTAACCTTTACTATGTATTGTTTATTAGTATGAGGTAGTTGATAAGTGCTGGCTGCAAATGCTAGTCCATTGGCCAGGATATTTTAATTTCTTGGGATATAGGCCAGGTCATATTCTTTGAATGTTTTTAGGAGGTCAAGGGAAACATTTCCGTATTCTCTTAGTCTAGGGTGTTTAGCTTAATATTCTTCCTTAATCTGCCTAATGACTAACTCAGAATCCCCATGGACAGAGATCCTTTTGGCTTCTAATTTCTTCAACAATTGTAGTCCTAGAAGGAGGGCCTCATATTCTGCTATATTATTTGTACATTGAAAATTCAGTTTGTAAGAGTGACCCTCTGCATGGTTGTTCTTGGTATTGTGTACCCAAACACCTGCTCCTGATCCATTTTTTCCACAAGAACCATCAAAAATCATGCTCCAAAGAGGTTCAGGTTCATATTTGTGTTGCTCATTTTCTATTTGGTCTAGTTGTTCTTCCTTTTCTTCTTCTTTCTCCACTAATTGGTCATTTACTGCTACTTGTTCATTAATGTTTTCATCATTGTAAAGGATAAATGAATCAAGGTCTGTGTGGATAGAATAGAGAGGAGATTTATCAGGCTTTTCTTGACTTCTCACCATGTATTTCAAATGAGTTTCCCTATACAATATTCTTAGCTGACTAAAGACTGGTATGGTATCATAGGTCATATCCATTTGGAGGGTGCCTTGAAGCTTGGCTCCCCATGAGAATGATAGAATCATGCCATATTTAGGGGGAACTTCGGCCACTACAATATCCATTACTAGGCTTTTGGCTGGTATTTGTGCTAAAGTAACACAGAGATAGTTGATTAGGCCTAGACATTTAACTCTACTGGAGTCAAAAGAGTACAGGTCTTTGTATGGTCTAGTTATCTCAAGGCCTAATTTCTCCATAATTACTTTTGGCATGAGGTTATGAGAAACTCCTGAATCTAACATGGCCTAGTGAAGGATTTTATCATGAATGTTCAAACTAACATAAAATGGGGGCACACCTCCTTCTTGGAATTTACCTTCTACTTCAGGCCCAAACAAAAGTTCAGGTTTTTCATCATTCAGATTTACAGTATCAGTATTTTCTCCTATGTTTAGTGCTTTCAAAACTTGGGATCTATACACATCTTGGCCTACCAATTCAGTGAGAGGTATGGAAATTTTTATCTTGGCAATCTCATTCTCAATACTAAATGGTTTCTGTGTCTTTGGCAGATTTAAATCATTTTTATCAGACATTGTTTTTGCAGCAATTTCAGCTTGCTGATTTACATTGGGGATATCAGTTAAATTAGTTTTGTTAGGGCTGCTAGTTGATTTATTAGTGTTGCTTTCTAGACTATTTTTTTTTTGTTTTTATCAAAACTTTTAACCATTTTAGTTGAACTTTATGTTGTACTTTTAGGATCATTTTCAGGGGGTTTTCTAGCATAATTTTCAGAGTTCTTTCTCTTGGGAATGTCTTGGGTTTTCTTGCTTTTGAGGTCATACTGTCTACGCACTTCCATGATGAAATTTTTGAATCCTTGTTTATAATCATCAGATTCTTCATATTCTCCTTCAATTTTATTTCGGGAAAATATGCCTTTTTCTTCCTTAGTGAGGGAAACAGTATTCTCTTCATTAACTCCCATTAGATTAATTTGACTTTCTTCTGGTTCTTCAATCATTCCCTCATCCTCATCAACGTAGTTTTCTTGGAAAGGATGCCTGATTTTCTGGTCAAGTCCTCTATGTTCCCTCTATTTTATTTGAGGGGGATTTCTCCTAAAATTTTGGTTTTGGTTCTGGTTTCTATTCTAAGGAGCTACTTGGTTTTCTCTAGGAAAATCTCTCTCATTTAGGTTGATTCTCTCCATCATCCTTTCCATGGTTCTAACAAGGTTATCAATATTAATATCAGATGTGGAGGCTACAGCCTCTTCCCTATATGTGACTCTCTTTTCATTTTTCATTCTAGCCCTTTTGGCAATCAGATTTGCTTCCACACTTAATGCACCCCTCTGCGTGTCTTTTAATGTAGGAGGGTCTCTTTCTCTTAGTTGATAAGCCATCTCTGGGTAAAAATCATCTGGAAATTTCATTAGGGCTAGACCTTGTGGAGGTTTCATGTGAGGAGGGAGGGCGTTATATACACTATTAAACCTAGTGCAGTAATCTTGGACACTCTCTCCAACGTTTCTCTTGATGTTTTCATATTCTGATAAGACTTGGAGAGGATTCTTCTTGAGTTCCCATTTATTTAGGAATAGTTGGTGAAAAGCAGGGAGGTCATGTATACTATTAAGAGATAGGGTTTTAAACCACTTTCTTGCTTCTCCCCCTAAGCTTTGAGAAAACACTCTTATCTTAATGATTTCACCATCTATCTCTTTTCGATCAAAAGAGTCATCCATTCTATGCACATGTTGTTGAGAAGTTGTAGAAATACTTGCATCAAATAGGGGGATTTTGGACTGATAGTCATGTGGTAGGGGTACTAGAGGAAATGGTAGGAATAATGGGGCATACCAGGTTGCCATGGCTAGTGGATGGGGAAACCCAGGGGTTTAATAAGTTAAGGGTTGACAACAGGAGGTGGAGGGTTGAATGGAGGAAGGTGAATAGTGGGTGTAGGACTTGGGGTTGAGGCTTCTACAATAGACTCTGTTGTAAAATGGATGGGTCCAAAATTATCTGGGTTATCCAATTCTGGGATCTAGTCCTGAACAGGATTTGTTCCAAGTGTGAGTCAAATTGGATATACTGCAAGTCTTTAAGGATTTCAAGTAGGGAAATTGCTTTTTGAATAGGCCTGCTAATAGTTGAACTCTTAGGTCTATGGGTTTTCCTTAGGATTTTCTATGGATTGTCAACTATTGCAGGAGGGTTTCAGTCAGGATGGGATCTGGTACAGATTCTTCCAGAAGCCAGAACTTAGACCCAAGGCGTAGATAGGTTGAAAGTTTTGTAATATATGGAAAACAAACCAATCTGTGAAAGAAAAATACTTTATTCACAGAGTATTTTGACTGGGTTTCTATGGGTTTTGATAATATCAAGTTTTCTCAATAACTTCCCTAGTATGGTCACCATTATGTTGGCTCCCTATAATTTGTAATATTGGCAAGAACAAGTAGTAGGGAACCACATCAAACCACTTTGGAGTCCAGGACCTAGTCTTCCTTGGCTCATAGAGGGATCTCCCTGTATTTATGATTAATTGATTTATCTTTATGCTTATGTTTTCCTGACATTAGGCTAGTTATGAATTTTGGGGTTGTTTGTTTGCTTGATTGATTGTAGGTTGGACAGGTATATTGTGGGAAGATTAATCCATTTGGCTATGGAGTCATAAAAGGGTTAAATTGTACATCAAATTTTCAAGGGTTTTCACGAGGAAAACTAACTATATCAGATGGATCTCTGTCGCAAGATGAATATGAGATGATAGTGAGTTTGGTAAAGCTAAAGAATAGACAGTCTCTAAATTATTTAACTATACTTCAACATAAAGGCAAAGCAGACAGTTTCTGAATTCTGCATTCAGGTCTTTAGAGGAAAACAATGTATGACAACAGTTCAGTAGAGGTAAAGAGAAATTAAGAATTTGTTAACTCAACATCATAATAAAGACCTCAAGATAACAGTTTAAGAGAAACTAAAGAGCAGACAGACTCTGAATTCTTTAGTTAAACTTCAAAAAGAGAACCTTAAGATAACAGCTAGGTGAAACTAAAGAGAAGAAAGTCTTTGAATTATTTAGTTAAAATTTGCATAGGAAAACATTAAGATAACAATTACAGAAATAATTAAGGTGCTCATATAGCATATCTTAATCTAACATTTTTGTTCTGCTATCAGAGAGATTGATGCACAATATGGAAAAACATTAACAAAGAAGGATAGCATCACCATTAAACATAGGTCAAGGATCCTATGAAAGTGCTTGTATTACTGATGTCCAGCTCAAAACAGTTGCAGTGCTCCAATGCAATAATCTTTGCAACTCGGAGTCTAAGCAAAGTCCAACCTAACAACCAACAATGATAATGAACCATACATGCAGTATTTAACTGCAACTGAGGAGGTTGCCCTAATCTAGAGTTACAATCTATATTTACTACAGAGTAAATGATGTTTGACAATTGAGACCATGCAAGGACCAAGCCAAAAATATCCCTGACAGGCCTACTGTAGTAATAAATTTAAAATTAACTCTAGAGCTAACTTTAAGATATTTTTTGACCAACTACCTGTAGAATAATTTTTACAATAACTTCTGAATTAATTTATGAAATATCTCTGACTGTAATATTTGACTTTTGTGGCTTTTATTAAATCAAAATTTAAGCTGGAGGTGGCCACTATGATTGAGAAGAAGTAAATGTTGAGTGGCCTTGATATCTGTCTTTATCTTCCTTCGTTGATTTGATCTCTGATTTTTCTTTAAACTCTGATCTGTGTTTATTTGTTTCTCTCTTTACTGTCACTGTGAATTTATTTTTACCTTACACTTTGTCTGCTTTCTTTTTTGCCTCTGTCATCACTGTAATTTCTTCCGTTATCTTTCTGTTTTATCTGCTTTCTTCTTAACTTTGTCCTTCATTTTGAACCTGTCTCCATCTTTACCCTGACCATTCTTTTAATTATTTTTCCTTTACTGTCCATTTTGAATTGAATAAACCTTGTTATTTTTTATTAAATCCATAATCACTGGTAATCATTAATGCCTACCTTTCTGTTGCATTGTTGCTTTGTTTATCTTCTGCGCATAACCCTCTGATGAATAAGGCTCATGAATTTGAAACTCAGAGGGCCTAGTTTTAATCAATTTCCTTAGAACTAGAACCACAGATTGTTTAACCCAATTTTTGATGTGTGGATCACCTGCAAAATCAAAAAAATTTATTGATAAAACGGAGTTCCACAGGGAGGGGAGCAATATGTCTTGGAGGTAGTAGGGAAATCTGTCGATAGAGTCCTGATTTTTAGAGTTTATTTTATTTCCATGTTTATAAAATGACATTTTAGGTATGTTAGACACGTTACAGGGGCTATCACATTATTTCGAGTTTTATAGCAGTAGCACAAGGTGTCAACATTTTTTCAAATGGCCATCGGTTTCATATTATGGCACGGGGAAGGTTTCAGGTTTATCGCATGGCGCGTAGGCAGTTAGGTGGTATTAGATGGAGGGATGCGATAAAATGGGAGAGCGACACATGGCGGAAGGGAGGGGTTGCGAAACCGCTTATTTCGCAACCCTCCAAATGTTTTAAACGTCGATCATTTGGGTTTGCGAAAAGGTGATAGGGTCATCGGATTAGGCGATGGGTGATCGGACGGTGGTTGGGTGGATTTTTTCGCCGGTTAGTTTGGAAGGTGGGGTCAGGGTAAATAAATGAAGTGGAGGGTCTTTAAAAATTAGCGCAGGGTTTTTAATATAGTGAGGGCCCGGGGTATATTAGAGCAGAGGTGCTTAACATAAAGTGGGTCAGGTCTTTTGATATAATGATTCTAGGTAGTTTAATAAACATATTTTATCAAAGGGGGCCGATAGGTTTAAAATTACTTAGAAACAATGTAAAAAATGGGTTTTTTACATTGTTTTAAATGAAAGAAGGGGAATGGGTGAAGGGGAAGGGATTTTAGCAGTGGGAATGGGGTTTCAGCATAGGGGAAAAGGCTAAAATGAGGGGATTAGGGGTTTTTTACATTGTTTTAAATGAAAGAAGGGGAATGAGTGAAGGGGAAGGGATTTTAGCAGTGGGAATGGGGTTTCAGCATAGGGGAAAAGGCTAAAATGAGGGGATTAGGGTCACAGATGGATTTTCAGAGCATGAGAGTATTGGAAAAGGAAAAATGAGAGATAATGGATAGGTTAAATGAAAAATAATGAAGGCAGTGAGAATTCTGAAAATAAATGATAATGAGGGAATATTATTTTCAGCATATTGTGAGAAATAAACATTCATCTGGTGATACTGTAGAAATACAAGAGACTAACAAATTCTAAGACCAATGCCTAAAGAAATAAAAAATTGTTAGAGAACTCACGAAACCCCATGTTCTCAAACACATACCTCGTTTTCCAGATATTTTATCATCCCCGTGTTTGTCATTTAATAAGTATAAAACTCATATAATTTCAACATAACACAAATTCATACGTGTGAGACTACAAATAAAATCCATCGTGCACAAAAATATCATAGATCGACATTAATAGTTTAACATTATCTTCCCTATGCACTACTCGCTCTCTCACACAAAACCTTTTCTCCCCACAATAAAATATCCACATAATGAAACATAATAATATTAGTCATTATGTTCTTCCACACATACCCTTTCCTCGACAAAGATTCATAGCTCTAAAATAAGAGCTCTATGCAACTACTCTCCCGCACATACTTTGTCCTTCGCACACTAAAATCTCTGCACAAGGAAATCTTTTAACATTAATTTCATTCTTGTTGAATAAAGTTCCATAAACACCCTCATTCTATTGCACATGCCATGTCCTGCACACAGTAAAATATCCATAAAATGAAAGATAATAATAATATTCCACGTTGTCCTACACATACTCGTCCTCCATAAACATTCATATTATATACGATATATGATGTGGAAATTTCTAAAAATAATAGTGATATCCGCACAATGAAATAGTAAGTGGAGATTTGTTTAGCCCCTCTCCCCACCTATGAAAAAGACCTATAATCACTTCAGCTTTTTCATAATTGAGAAGAGCAGTAGCATAATAGTGTTAGTGTCAGTCTTAGTGTCAGAGCACTCACCGAAGAAATGGCACAAATAAAATTAGTTTTTTTTTTTTTTAGGAACTGCAAATAGCAAAAATAAAATTATCTCCACTAGGGAATTACTTTCCATCTAATGTTTCTAGGTGAATTGAAAATTAGAAATAAGATTTCCATAAAATTAGAAAATTGTTTTTTAATTTATGGAAAATAGAAATATTTAGCATTTTCCTGAAATTTAAGTTAAAATTGCCAAAAAAAAACAAAATAATGCATGATCAATGCAAATTGACCATAAAACAAATGTTATAGTCCCTAACCAGACATACACTAATAACAAACTTAAAAAATTAGAAAAACCCCTACCCAAAAAGGTGTAGGAGTTCGTTGTTTTAACTTGTAAAATGCCCAAAATCGGCGCGGAAGTATGAGGCCCAAGTCCTACATAGTATGTAGGAAACATTTCAATTTTTCCTACCGAACATCAAGGGACCAACGTCAAGCACGTTTGTTGTTTTTTTTTTTTTTTTTTTTTCTTTTCGTTTAAAACAAATAGTATGGTGATAGGTATTTGACTAGTGCTCTAGAAAACCTTTCTTAATATATGTCTTTATCATCTATTTAATTATATAAAAGTGAATGTAACTCATAGAAAAATTATAATATATGATACAGCAAGGAAATTGTTAAAAAGAATAAATATGAAAATATAATAATGTGTTAAAATGAGTTTTATTGAAAATTATAGTTTTAAATCAAATAATAGCAATTTAAAAAATTAAGATATAATGTAAATAAATTAAATATATATAACTTATATCAATTTAAAATAAATCACATTTGTAGCTTTAAGGGATAGCTTATTTATTTGATTTCTTGTTACTAAGTATTTTTCTTATTGGAAGAATACGGGTCAAATTTTATCGGCGCTTTTGGAGTCAGCACTTGCTAGTTTGGTTGGTGGGTAGATCTCTTCAGGTTAATCTACTTGGATTTTCTCGTGGATGTAGCGACCACTCAGTATCCGTGAACCACCCTTAAAAATAAAAAAATCACATTTGTATAAAAACTACATTGATATATTAACGATAAGATTAAACAATTATAAAACATTAAAACATGGAAGAAAACATGGTATATTTGAATATTGCAAATTATTAAAAAAATCAGTGCATTACAATGTAATATTTACTATACATAATTAAATATATACAAGGCATGTTGTAGGGTTAGCCACCTCACCAGATATAATCTTGCTGGAGAGAAAATTTATAATAATGGTTCTAAGTATAACCAAAAATGAATGAAGGAAAATATAGTTCATAATTTCAGCAAAGGATGATGATAATAATAGTAAGAATATATATTATATAATATTGACTAATAAAAAATTGCCAAATAACAAGACATAAAACCTGATTGTAGAATTCACATTTGAAATCTCCTTTTACATAAGACCAACCTTGGATGCATTTCTTGTGAGCAAGCTAAGGAGGGAAAAAACATATGTTTTCGAAGAACAAGTTAATGATAAAACACAAACTAGACAAACCTGAGTCTTTAATTCACCAAAGATAACATACACTTCTATCTATTCCGAAAAACCAAGTACCTTCAATTTTCAAAAAGAAGCACACATAATCTCTATATTTCCCTTTTAGTCCTCATCCTAACAAATACTATTGAGATAATTAATCTTAATGTATGTTTAGCTGTCATAGCCGATTTTAATTCACTCGAGTTTAGTTGGAAATTTCTCTTGTCATTTATTGTTGTTGATTTCTTTATCTCCTATGTAGTTTTATTTAACTAATATTGAATAATATTGAATAATGAGAAGAGTAATTCGCCCCATTCCAGTTTCGAGTTCTTTCTTTGTGTATTTTTGCCCCTCCATTATACCTAGGTATAGAGTGAGGTTACCTAAGACTCCAAGGAGAGCAACATTTGAATTTTTTGTGAACACAAAGAACTAATAAACGTCAAGAAGAGCTTGAGGATATTTTTAGGTATAGAGTGAGGTTACCTAAGACTCCAAGGAGAGCAACATTTGAATTTTTTGTGAACACAAAGAACTAATAAACGTCAAGAAGAGCTTGAGGATGAAAACTTGAGGACGAGGGATCGAGAGGAGATCGAAGTCCAGAAGAAGGCAGTTTAAATATTTTAAAACAATTGCAGATACCATCACATTCTACAGAGAGAAAAATAGCGGCCCATCACACTTTGCAAAGGAAGAAAGTGCGATGATTTGTTTGCAACCAATCATATTTGGCATATTGGAGGAAGTGTGATTATCGTGGAAAACATACAAAACTCGAAAAAAGTGCAATCGAGCTTAGCGTGTCTATGTCACGGAGTGTGATGATGTGATCACAACATAAACGTAACACGAAAAGTGAAAAGGGCTAATGACAAATTTGTTAAAAGAAGGCCAACGTCAAAATCAAAGGAAGCCTCCATGTTAAAAGATCCACTGCCTCCACGAATTTTGAAAGGTCCATGCTTTTCAATATCTATTCAAAATGTCCATGTTAAAGGGTGATCCATTTTTAATGAGCCCCAAAGCCTCCTTTTGAAAGGGTTAAAAAACAAATTCTTTAAGAAAATTTGTTTATTTTAAGTGTGTAAAGGGATGAAGTTGTTTTTTAAAAGAAGGGGTTTTGTTATTGAAACCAAAAAAAATATTAATTTTTTTTTTAAAGGGCGATGCATTTTTTCCTTCAACGAATTTTTTTTTAAGACTTGAAAAGGAAGATTGAAAAAAAAAAGGAATGTACTTTCACAAAAATGGCTTCTTCTAATTGTTTGTCACAAACCATGATTTTTCTTGGAAAAAAATATGAATTATGGTATTTACGTATGCAGACTTTTTTGCAAGCCCAAGATTGTTGGGATATCTAGTAGAATGGTTATGTAGAACTGACCCAAGAAGCATTAGCAGCCATGAACAATAATCAGAGGAATGTTGTTGCAGAACTAAGAAAGAAAGAGCACAAAGCCAAAAGTTGGATTAAAAACTCAATCAATGACTCTATCTTCGACATGATAACCGGTGCATCAATAACTAAAGAAGCTTGGAATATTTTGAAAGTTGCACACTAGGGTAGTGATACAGTGAATACTCTTAAATTGCAGACATTGAGACCTCAGTTTGAAACCCTAAATATGACTAACATAGAGAATGTGGATTAGTTCACGACTAGAGTCATGGGCATAGTCAATCAGATCAAACTTATTGGTGAAACCATTACATATAAGAAGATAGTTGAAAAATTCCTTCGAAACCTATCAAAGAAATATGACATGGTTGTAACTGCCAGTTTTATCTGTGATAGAAAGACTTAAACTAGGAGAAGATTCCATAGAACAAGCTTTCAAAGCACAAATATATCTTAGAAGAGGTAGAGGCAGAGGATAAAGATTTAACAACAAGTAAGGATGAGGCGGATAAGAACATGATCATGCAACAGATCAGTCGAGACCTACACAAAACCAAACACGTAGAAGAAAATCATGGAGAAAATCTAGTCTCCAATATTTTTACTGTAAGAATTTTGGGCATTATGAACATGAAAGCAAAAAGAAACAGTTATATCAACAAAGAGGCAGTTTCCGTCTCTCCAACAATGAATGAGAATCCTCTAAGACCATGTTTCTTTCTCTCCATATTTCTGAAGACATGGGGAGGACCTTTGGTTGCTGGATATTGGTCGCAACAATCCTATGACAGGTAAACAAAATATGCTTTCTTGACTTGATGCTTCCATAACATAAAAAATTACTCTTGGAGATCACTTCTGTATAAAAGTTGAAGGGAAATGTATTGTCCTTGTTCTTACTAAACAAAATTAGCAGAAATATATACATTATGTGTATTTTATTCCACATCTGAAGCATAACCTCATTAGTGTAGCTCAATTGATGGAACATGATTATGATGTCATATTCCAAGCGAACACATGTTATATCTAAGAAAAACCTCCCAATAGAATACTGATAGCAAAGGTTTAAAAAACCAAGAATAGGATGTTTCCATTGACTCTTGGAAGTCAAAAAATTTCACAACCGTTTGCACACAATGTGTCAAGAATAAATGAGTCACAGTTATGGCATTCTAGGTATGGGCATATTACCCTAAAGATTCTATGTATGCTTCAGAAAAAATCTATGGTCATTGGTCTCCTTGTTATGAATGAAAAATATTGTAACTATGAAATTTGTATTCTAGCAAAGCATAAAAGAGATATATTTTCTACATCTTCCACTAGAGAAAAAGAGCCTTTAGGGCTAGTCCATACAGAAATATGTGGCCCAATGAAAACATAGTCCATTTGTGGTATTTTTTATTTTCTAACATCATTGATGATTATAGTAGGAATATATGGGCTTATTTTCTCAAAAATAAATCTGATACTTTCTCTAGATTAAAAAATTTCAAAGCAAAAGCATAAATGCAGAGTAGAAAGCCTTCAAAAGTACTTCAGTCTGATAGAGGAGGAGAATATAGTTCCAATGACTTCAAAGTTTTTTTTCAAAAATAAGGAATCAACATGCAGAACACAACAAGATATAATCCACAACATAATGGTGTAGCAGAAGGGAAAAAATAGTCAATCATGTTTATGGAAAAATGTATGCTTCGTGAGAAGAAGTTTTCCATTGACTATTGTGATGAAGCAGTTTCTACTGCAGTATATGTTCTTAACATATCTCCAATAACCAGTGTCTAAGATGCAGTACCTCAAAAAACATGGGATAGTTAGAAGGTGGATGTATCTCAGTTTAGAATTTTTGGATACGTAGCATTTTCACATGTTCCTAAGAAGTTGTGAAATAAGCTTGATGATAGAAGTGAAAGATGCATTTTTCTGGGCTATAGTGAACAATCTAAAGCCTATAGACTTTACAATATAGTCACCAAGAGGTTTGTTTTAAGCAGAGATGTTAAATTTTTTGAAAATAAATCTTAGTATGATCAAATTAATGAAGCTTTAAATCAGCATGTTCACCTACAACAACTTCCAATATAGCAAGTTTAGGAAGATCCATACCACTGAAAAATGGTAAATCATCCAATAGTGAATCCAAAAATTATTCAGCATCTTCATAAGACAATCTGAAAACTGGAAGCATCACAAAAATATATGAGCAAGAGCATTTGTTTGAACAAGAGAATATGTTTTCCTTTATTTCTTGTCAACCAACTCATTTTGAAGAGGCAGCAAAAGAAAAACATTTGGTGCAACAAATAAATAAATCACTTCCATAGAGAAGAACTAAACTTGGGAATCGGTTGATCTACCAAGAGATAAAACCAGCATTAGCGTAAAATCGGTACACAAAACAAAACTGAATGAAAAAGGAGAAATTGAGAAACATAAGGAAAGGTTGGTTTCCAAAGGATTCTCACAACATTTTAATGTCGACTATGGTGAAACCTTTTCTCTAGTAGCAAGGTTAGACATTGTCAGAACTATTTTGGCCACAACATCTCAACACAAATGGAAAGTATATCACCTTGATGTTAAATATGCTTTCTTAAATGGTATATTGTAGGAAGAAGATTATGTGAAGAAACCTCCTAGTTTTGAAGTTCTAAGACAGGAGCATAAGGTCTACATATTAAAGAAAGCATTATATGACTTGAAACAAGCTCCCCAATATTCATACAGTCACATAGACATTTATTTGATCAAAAGTGGTTTTTGCAAAAGCAACCATGAGACAAATCTCTATACCAAAACTCATGAAGGTAAAATTCTCATTATTTTACTTTGATTTGATGATATTCTTTATATAGGAAATACGATGTTAGAAGAATTCAAAGAAACGATGCAAATATAGTTTGATATGAAATACTTCTTAAGCATTGAAATTCAACAATCTGCTAATGGAATTTTTGTTTATCAACAAAAATATGCCACTGACATCCTCCAAAAGTTCCAAATGACCAATTTAAAACCCGTTGATACTCCAATTTCCCCAGGAACCAAGTTGATTAAACACGATGTAGCACCACCAGTTGATTCCACATTGTATAAAAGTCTAGTTTGTAGTATGTTTTATGTCACATCAACTATACCGGATATCATGTTTGTAGTTATTTTTTTCCAAGTTTATGTAATCACCCAGGTTTTCTCGTTGTAAGGTCTCAAATAGGATCTTAAGATATATTGAAGGAACAATTGAATAAGGATTGTTCTACATGCATTCAAAAAATCGCTCACTTTCGAGTTATACAAACAATGATTATGTAGGAAGTTTAGATGATCACAAAAGCCCCTCACAATATGTTTTTCACCTTGGAAACAATCTGATCTCATGGGCATCTAAGAAACATCACATCGTTTCAATATATTCTAGAGAGGTAAAGTATGTAGTTTCCATTTTAGCATATTGTTAAGCAATGTGGCTAAGAATACTACTAAAGTAACTTTCAAATGTTCAAAAGGAGCCAACTCTTATTTATTGTGATAACAAATCTGAAATTACTTTATCAAAAAATCATGTCTTTCACAAAAAGAGCAAGCACATTGACACACATTTTCATATCATTTTTTATCTTGTCAGTGATGGAGATATCTTAATTTATTTTTATGGTTGAAGAGATCAGCTTGCAGATATTTTCACAAATCCATTGGGAAAAAAATTTATTTGAATTTCAAAGAGATTAATTGGGCATTGCAAGTGCCAATACTTGTAATAATTGATATTAGGAGGGAGTGTTGAGTTAATTAATCTCATTATCTTCTAGGTGTCATAGTTGATTTTTATTCACTTGAGTTTAGATGCAAATTTCTCCAATCATTTATTGTTGTTTGTTTCCTTGTATCCTATGTAGTTTCATTTAATTTATTTTGAAGGATAACAATAGAAATTCATTCCATTCCAGTTTCAAGTTATTTCTCTTTGTATTTATGCCTCTTCATTATTTTCCAGCTACTTCTTTCATCCATTAATATGACATCTCCACAATCGATGATTTATATATAAAAAAATGGCAAAAGTTACTAAAATATTGAACTAGTATTCAAGATTTGGTAAATTAAAACAACTACAACAAATATAAAAATAAGAAATCCCAATTCAGAAATTTGATAATTATATCATACTTCTCAAGAAAACCAATCATGCATCTCGTCTTTACGATCAGCGTTCGAGGAATCTACCGATTTGAAGAATCAACAATATAGGCCTCTGAGGATAATCATCGCGCAATAAATGTCATGATGTTTATGAGTTAATGCACACAATCCAACAAAAGACGAGCGAAATTTATCACGCAATGTTCGGATATAAATTTTTAAGGATTTTGGAAACTCTTTTACCTTTGCTTGTGACCAAAACAAATTTCATATGTTTTAAATTCATGATATGTGTCAGGGATTATAATCAATCCCGAGGGAGCTATCAAAACCATATATGCTTAGGGATTAATAAGAAGATAAAATAATCAAGCTGAAATGTATAGACTTCTTCAAGATCTTCTCAATGTAAAAAAAAAAAGATGTGATGACCTCATTATTCTTAATGACTCCTTATTTCTGGTTCAACGTCTTATCAATGGAATGAATCCAAAGAAAATACTTTGGACAGGTTACTCTAGAGAAATAGAAGTATATTATCTTGGTTCTATTCTAATATTTATTTTCACATTCCCTTTAATATGGAGGCTGATGCGAAGGAAAATGAGGCATGCTCTATGTTAGAGTTAGAGCTAGAAATTTTTTTTTCTAATTTCATATGCTCAATTCCCTAATATATCAGTTACATATAAAGGAGAAAATATGTGGGCCTTGGTGTATTTTTGTTCTCTCTCTTAATAATATCATTTATTACCCCTATGTTATGATTATCTCATATATTAGATTCATAATGCTCTGTAATGATGGAATGCAACATTAAAGGATCCTCCCACGATGGTATGTGGGTATCCTATCTGGGGAAAATGTGTCAACTAACCTCACCCAACATTATAAAAATTCCTTAAGTCTCAATTCACATGATTGAGATTTCATCACTCATCTTTAGGAGTATTGGAATTATACTTCACTCAATTCAATGGTGGAATTCTCTGATCAATTTGCAGAAGCAATAAATGTGTGGGAGTTTGAATTCACGTGGATAGACATGATGGGGATATTTAAATCGGCTAGATGCACCATCACATATTCATACATATTGGTTTACCTAAATTTTAAGGCTCCGTCTTCTCATATAGATCTTAATTTGGTGTTTATTTCTCTCTCTCTCCCAATTGTGGAAATAAGGAAATTCCTCCTTGGAATCTCTGCAAAGAGATTCCCCTGAGGCTTTTTCAATTTTTAGGGTGGAATTCAGGGTGGACAAAGAATTTTTTTCATGGATCAATTAAATTTTAGGGCTTGTCGGTTCAAAATTAAATACAAAGAAACTAAGATGTTATAGTTTGGAGCACACCCGCTTGATAGTCTCACAAGGTACAATAAATTCCCACTTAATCTGCTTCGAGTTTTTTTGTTTGGTGGGTTATTCCTCAAAGATAGGTTCTTCTATGATTTTCAATTTCATGAATGGAAAGGTTCTTAAGTGGTTTTTGAGCAGTTGAGTTTCTCATCTATCTCATTTTGCAAAATTGGTTATTTCTAAAGGTAGAGGAAAGTTTCTTTAAGTTTTTCTTCATCTTTGGAGATTGCTCAGACTTTTATCTAAGATATTCCCTCCCTAACTCTATTCTGAACCTTCCTTTGGTTTATAACGGGAATATAAATTTTGATTTGGACTCTGGTTTATAACTGGAATATAAATTTTTATTCAGACTTAGAATCTCCATACATTCCATGCTCCGACTGTTTGGACACTCATGATGCTCTTCACAAAGTTGAATATGACTTGCAGGTGAAATTTTTTCAGATGTCACATGCTCGTATCGATATTTCAGATAAATGTATGTTCCTTCAATCCCAATTCTCGCATGTAAAGGATGAATTAAACACCTGCAGAAGTATTGTAGTTGATATCCAATTGAGAAGAAATGCTACATTGGTCTTAAACAAGCTATAAGATGCAAGGGAAGGTCGGTACATCGACCTGAAAAGTCCATCTCCAGTCAATGAATGACTTTGTCAACCCTCTACTTGGTAGTTTGTTTTGTCTTTTTGTATCATCCTATAGTTCTTCAGTCAAAATTTGGTTATGGTCATATATATGTTATGTTAGTGTATGTGCAGGTGTTAGTTATGTACAAATATTTATATGTAACCATGCCTCTTGGTTCTGAGACGATCTATATGGTCTTAGTGAGTCTGCCACTATGGATAGTGGTTCTATGATGTTTTTGATACTGGGTCAGATGAGAACACTGTGGATGTATCTCTCGTGTACCTTGCTGCGACCGGGCATCGATTTTATCTAATAATACTCATTTTTGTTTAAAAAAGCGAATATGCATTGGCAACAATTTGTTCATGGTTATCATTATTTTATTTATAGTTAATATAGTGTGATATTTGAATTTCTTAAAATAATTTCAGAGATCATGTTATGAATGTTGCAATTACATCCAAAAATTATTACAGAAAATGCATAAAATTAGTAAGAAAATTATTTACATGACATTGTATTATGCATTGCAAAAAATTAGTAATACATTTATTCACATATTTTAGCAATGCATAAAATTACTAAGACAATTATCTACATAACATTGGATTATGTATTGAAAAAAAATTAATAAGAAATTTATCCACATAACTTTAACTTTAACTTTATATTGTGTAAAGAATACACAATTTTAAATTATTTTTTTCTTAATAAATAATATTAAAAAAAATACATATATTTAACAAAGTTAAACATCATAATGGTTCAACTCTAAACTCTTAATTTAGTATTGGTAAATTAATAAGATTAATTTTTTAATAACTTATTAATATGTTTACTTTTGAATGTCTAGTTAGTCAATAAACATTGATATTGACACTATTTTGTATATTACTTAATCAAAGCTTTTAAAAACTTATTGTCTTTAAATCAATATAACGAACAAAGTAGATAAGGTATTCAATATGCATCATTATGGGTCATAATGGTTCAACCCTAAACTCTTAATTTAGTCTTGGTAAATTAATAAGATTAATTTTTTAATAACTTATTAATATGTTTACTTTTGAATGTCTAGTTAGTACTATTTTGTATATTACTTAATCAAAGCTTTTAAAAATTTATTGTCTAAATCAATATAACGAACAAAGTAGATAAGGTATTCAATATGCATCATTATGGGTCAATAAGTTTAAGGACTTCGTCTTTGTGAATTTCCCAATGAATGAATTCACGTCTTTGCTCTTAGTGGTGTAAAATACTAAAATCATGTTATTGGTGTAAAGTGTATAGAGTTTGGAGCATATTAATAAGATTAATTATCAATAAGTCGCTAAATGTCAATCCTATTTCCTCTTTCTAATACTCTTTAACATATTCATAATTTATTTATTGCATTATTAGTCTTACGTGTTTAAGCGTTCAGATTCATCAAATTTTTTTGTTATGTTTTGGAGACTTTATTAATATTAATATTTTATTAATATATTAAATATTGATAGATTTATCAATTAAATATTGGATAATTTATAGTATTTTACTAATAAAATAATGAAAACCAAAATTATGATTAAGAATTTAATGTAAATGTTTCAACAAATTTTGAAGATTAATATTACTAGCACAATCACATTTACCAATGTGATTGATATACGCCGATAGGCTTATATGAAATAGATTTACAACCACATTCACCAATGTGGTTGATATATGCTGATAGGCCTATATCCACTACCTAACACATATATTTCACCAAAATAAATATTATATATTTATTATTAAAATCACAAAAATATTTTATATATTTACTTATAATATATTAATAATATTAACTATACGCATACTATATATTAACTTTATATATATATATATATATATATATATATATATATATATATATATATATATATATATATATAAGAATATAAAATATTAGAATATATAGTATTATGTGTTAATAATGCTAAAAATATATTATTAAATTATTTCAATACATTAATAGTTTTAACTCAAACTATAATATAATGCTATTATAACATAATAATAATATTTTATTAATATTATAATAAGTTTATATCTCTTACCAATATCTCAAGAGATTATTAATATTTTACACCAAAAGAACTAATAAACCCAAGGGTTTAATATTATAAACCGAAGTAATTGGTGAAGCAAAGGATAAATATTAATATTATAAACCAAGAAATAAAAAAACCCTAAGAATAAATAATTTAATCTAAGAGATTAAAAAACCCTCAGAAATAATAATACTTTAAACCCAAAAACATAAGAAAGTAATAAACTCTAAGAATTAATATATTAAACTAAAGAGATTAATAAAGCATATGAAATAATATTTAAAAACAAAAAACCTAAGAACTAATAAACTCAAGGGTTTAATATTATAAACTGAGGTAATTGGTGAAGTAAAGGATAAATATTAATATTATAAACCAAGAAATAAAAAAACCCTAAGAATAAATAATTTAATCTCAAGAGATTAAAAAACCCTCAGAAATAATACTTTAAACCCAAAAACATAAGAAAGTAATAAACTCTAAGAATTAATATATTAAACTCAAGAGATTAATAAAGCATATGAAATAATATTTAAAAACAAAAAACCTAAGAAATTAATAAACCCTAACAATTAATATTTTAAACTAAAGATATTAATAAACCCAAGAGATTATTAATAATACAAACCAAAAGAACTCATAAACCAAAGGTTTAAATATTAAAAACCAAAGGAATTGGTGAACCCAAGGGATAAATATTATAAACATAAGGGATCAATATTAAAAACACAAGAGATTAATAAACCCTTAGAATTGATATTTTAAACTAAAAAACCTAATAAATTAATAAACCATAAGAATCAGTATTTTAAACATAAGATATTAATAAACCAACGGGATTATTAACATTATAATCCAAAAGAACTAATAAACCCAACGGCTTAATATTATAAACCAAAGGAATCAACGAACCTAAGGGATAAATATTATAAACCTAAGGGATCAATATTAAAAATAATAGAGATTAACAAACCCTAAGAATTAATATTTTAAACTCAAGAGATTAATAAACCCAATGTGTGATTAACATTATAAACCAAAAGAACTAATCAACCCAAGGGTTTAATATTATAAACAAAAGGAATCGATGAACCCAAGGGATAAATATTAAAAACCTAAGCGATCAATAAGGCTAAGGGCAATATTAAAAACAATAGAGATTAATAAAACCTAATAATTAATATTTTAAAATAAAAAACCTAAGAAATTAAAAAAGCCTATGAAAAAATATTTTAACTCAATAGATTAATAAACCCAATGGATTATTCATATTATAAACCAAAATAAAACTAATAAACCCAAGAGTTTAATATTATAAACCAAAGGAATTGGTGAATCCAAGGGAATTGATTTAAACATTGAGACAATTGTTCTTACAATGCGACGTTTGACCAACTATGACCATGGTTGGCCATGGGTGATTTTCATATTGAGACAATATTTGTCAGAATGTGACATTTGATCATGGATGACATTGATCGATTATTCATATTATAAACCAAAATAACTAATCAACCCAAGGGTTGAATATTATAAACCAAAGGAATTGGTGAACCCAAGGGAATTGATTTAAACATTGAGACAATTGTTGTCACAATGCGACGTTGGACCAACTATGACCATGGTTGGCCATGGGTGATTTTCATATTAAGACAATATTTTTCAGAATGTGACATTTGATCATGGATGACATTCATCGATTATTCATATTATAAACCAAAGGAATTGGTGAACCCAAGGGAATTGATTTAAACATTGAGACAATTGTTGTCACAATGCGACGTTGGACCAAATATGACCATGGTTGGTCATGTGTGATTTTCATATTGAGACAATATTTGTCAGAATGAGACACTTGATCATGGATGACATTGATCGATTATTCATATTATAAACGAAAAGAACTAATAAACCCAAGGGTTTAATGTTATAAACCAAAGGAATTGGTGAACCCAAGGGAAAAATATTATTAACCTAAGGGACCAATAAGGTGGAGGATCAATAAAATTAATAAAAAAATACTCAAGTTGAAGAAATTAATAAACACTAATAATTAACCCAAGGGATTATTCATATTATAAACCAAAAGAACTAATAAACTCAAGGGTTTAATATTATAAACCAAAGAAATTGGTTAACCCAAATGAATTGATTTAAACATTGAGACAATTGTTGTCACAATGCAACGTTGGACCAACTATGACCATGGTTGGCCATGGGTGATTTTCATATTGAGACAATATTTGTCAGAATGTGACATTTCATCATGGATGGCATTGATCGATTATTCATATTATAAACCAAAAGAACTAATAAACCCAAGGGTTTAATATTATAAACCAAAGGAATTGGTGAACCCAAGGGAATTGATTTAAACATTGAGACAATTGTTGTCACAATGCGACGTTGGACCAACTATGACCATGGTTGGCCATGGGTGATTTTCATATTGAGACAATATTTGTTAGAATGTGACATTGGATCATGGATGACATTGATCGATTATTCATATTATAAACCAAAAGAACTAATAAACCCAAGGGTTTAATATTATAAACCAAAGGAATTGGTGAACTCAAGGGGAAAATATTAATAACCTAAGGGACCAATAAGGCGAAGGATCAATAAAATTAATAAAAAAATACTCAAGTTGAAGAAATTAATAAGCACTAATAATTAACCCAAGGGATTATTCATATTATAAACCAAAAGAACTAATAAACCCAAGGGTTTAATATTATAAACCAAAGGAATTGGTGGACCAAGGGAATTGATTTAAACATTGAGACAAATGTTGTCACAATGCGGCGTTGGACCAACTATGACCATGGTTGGCCATGGGTGATTTTCATATTGAGACAATATATGTCAGAATGTGACATTTGATCATGGATGACATTGATCGATTATTCATATTATAAACCAAAAGAACTAATAAACCCAAGGGTTTAATATTATAAACCAAAGGAATTGGTGAACCCAAAGGAATTAATTTAAACATTGAGACAATTGTTGTCACAATGCGACGTTGGATCAACTGTGACCATGGTTGGCCATGGGTGATTTTCATATTAAGATAATATTTGTCAGAATGTGACATTTGATCATGGATGACATTGATCGATTATTCATATTATAAACCAAAAGAACTAATAAACCCAAGGGTTTAATATTATAAACCAAAGGAATTGGTGAACCCAAGGGAATTGATTTAAACATTGAGACAATTGTTGTCACAACGTGACGTTGGACCAACTATGACCATGGTTGGCCATGGGTGATTTTCATATTGATACAATATTTGTCATAATGTGACATTTGATCATGGATGACATTGATCGATTATTCCTATTATAAACCAAAAGAACTAATAAACCCAAGGGTTTAATATTATAAACCAAAGGAATTGGTGAACCCAAGGGAATTGATTTAAACATTGAGACAATTGTTGTCACAATGTGACGTTGGACCAACTATGACCATGGTTGGCCATGGGTGATTTTCATATTGAGACAATATTTGTCAAAATGTGACTTTTGATCATGGATGACATTGATCGATTATTCATATTATAAACCAAAGGAATTGGTGAACCCAAGGGAATTGATTTAAACATTGAGACAATTGTTGTCACAATGCGACGTTGGACCAACTATGACCATGGTTGGCCATGGGTGATTTTCATATTGAGACAATATTTGTCAGAATGTGACTTTTGATCATGGATGATATTAATCGATTATTCATATTATAAACCAAAAGAACTAATAAACCCAAGGGTTTAATATTATAAACCAAAGGAATTGGTGAACCCAAGGGAATTGATTTAAACATTGAGACAATTGTTGTCACAATGTGACTTTTGATCATAGATGACATTGATCAATTATTCATATTATAAACCAAAGGAATTGGTGAACCCAAGGGAATTGATTTAAACATTGAGACAATTGTTGTCACAATGCGACGTTGGACCAACTATGACCATGGTTGGCCATGGGTGATTTTCATATTGAGACAATATTTGTCAGAATGTAACATTTGATCATGGATGACATTGATCGATTATTCATATTATAAACCAAAAGAACTAATAAACCCAAGGGTTTAATATTATAAACCAAAGGAATTGGTGAACCCAAGGGAAATGATTTAAACATTGAGACAATTGTTGTCACAATGCGACGTTGGACCAACTATGACCACGGTTGGCCATGGGTGATTTCCATATTGAGACAATATTTGTCAAAATGTGACATTTGATCATGGATGACATTGACCGATTATGCATATTATAAACCAAAAGAACTAATAAACCCAATGGTTTAATATCAGAACCAAAGGAATTGGTGAACCCAAGGGAAAAATATTAATAACCTAAGGGACCAATAAGGCGAAGGATCAATAAAATTAATAAAAAAAATACTTAAGTTGAAGAAATTAATAAACACTAATAATTAACCCAAGGGATTATTCATATTATAAACCAAAATAACTAATAAACCCAAGGGTTTAATATTATAATCCAAAGGAATTGGTGAACCCAAGGGAAAAATATTAATAACCTAAGGGACCAATAAGGCGAAGGGAATAATATTAAAAACACAATAGCTTAATAAATCGGAGGGAATATTAATAATATAAACCAAAAGAAATAATAAACCCAAGGGTTTTATATTATAAACCAAAGGAATTGGTGAACCCAAGGGAAAATTATTAATAACCTAAGGGACCAATAAGGCGAAGGGAAAAATATTAAAAGCACAATAGCTTAATAATCCCGAGGGAATATTAATAATATAAACCAAAAGAAATAATAAACCGAAGGGTTTAATATTATAAACCAAAGGAATTAGTGAACCTAAGGGAAAATTATTAAAAACCTAAAATGAAGTAAATGATTTACAACAATTTCCATAATATGAGGTTAGCATGTTACTAATAGTAATAGTAATAGAAATAAAACATAAGGGGGTGATCATCCCACAATTATTGTGGATATATTTGTTTTTTTAATACAAAGGAGTTATTATTAGTGTTACAATTTTTCTTAAATTATAAATTTCTTATTAGAATCACTAGAGGAACTTTTCAAAAAAAAACGTGATTGATTGAGTGTTGAAATAATTTTTTTTTAAATGGATTAACACTATGAGGAAAATCCAAAACCTTGAAAATAATAACTTAAATTTCCAAAATTTTAAACTGGATTTAGCTAAAATCTTACCAAATTTATCATTATCTTCTAAACAAAATTATGACCTCACTAAACTACTCTCAAATATTCATATAAAATATAGTTTTAGGAAAAATATTGTGATGTGCATAAGAGTAGGGCTTTTATTAGCATATTGAGATCATCAAAGAGATTTCCATAATATTTCATTCCTATTTATTTTTCCATTCTCAAATAATTCAAGGAACATGCATGCATGAGCAACTCAGTTGTATAATAATTTGTGTGGAGTTTATTATCACATAATATTATATATTTATAAATCAAATTAGGTTTAAGATAAATTAATTATATTAGTGTACTAATTTAATATTTGAGTAAGTATTTTAACTATACCTAAAACAAAAAGCTAATGGACAATTTCCTCACAAAACATCACATAAAAATTATAATAACCAATACTTTTATGATAAAAAATATTACATATTAATTACAAAAAATTAATATCTACAACAATATTCATGGAGAAGTATAACATTGTATTTTTCTATATTATTATTTATAACTAAATATAATAATACAAAATAAATATTAACCATTTTTTAATTTAATTACATCTATTTATTAACTTGACATTTTAATTTTTATATTATGGATTACATTTTTCGGTGAGATTTTTTTTTGTAATGATTGATAGATTAACGTTATTTTCCACCTAATTTTTTGTTTCAATGTGCATTTTCTTCTTGTTTTTATTTTTCTTATTATTAGCCTCTGTATATTAAGGATTAAACTTTTCGTTTTTTGGGTGAGATATCTTTTAAAACGATTTGTAGATGAACATTAATTTCCACCTAGATTTATTTTGATGTACATTATTTTTTTTGGGGTAATTGTTAGTTTTCTTAGAGGCTAAAATGACACTAATAATGGTATATAAATAAAATAAAAAATAAATATTGGTATATTTCTAAAAAAATAATAATATTATTATATTAAATATTTTAATTAATTAATTTTAATTCCAAGTGATACCAAACGTGTCGAAGTCTTGAGGGAAACCAGTCAGTGTTATCGCACCACTTTCAAGCAGTGAAGTGGTATCTCTTGAATGGACGCGATGAATTATGAAGGCGACACGTAGCCCTCCAAATCAAATACAAAACCACCTATTTCGCGTCGCATCACCCTGACAACTTTGTTGGAGCCTAGAAAGTGAAGACCATCTGATCGATGGATGATAGAATCTAACGGTTAGATCTGATCGGTTGAAATTTGAATTTGCGTGGGATTTAAACCAAGGTATGGATCCGATTAATTACATCTATTTATTAACTTGACATTTTAATTTTTATATTAAGGATTACATTATATTATATAACCAATGCGCGAAACTATTCCACGAACTTATTCGAATGGAAAATAATTACTGTAAATATGATCGACCTCACTCAAACAATTGAATTGGTTTTTTCTTATCAGATTAATATTATAGAAATGGATAATTAAAATCTATAATTAAATCAATTTTTAAATATCATATAAATATTCCACAAATTTAAAATTCAGCTTTTAACTATTAAAAGCAACTTCAACTTTCGAGAACTCTAGAAACTTGTTCTTTCCTTACCTTAATGTAAGATAGGTATATCTGCAAAAGAAAATCTGTGTACTGTGAAACAGTTAAATCAGAAGAATGAAATGGGAATCAATAATAGTTTTTAACGAAGTCATTTGAACCAATTAAGAATAAATATATGCCTCATTCAAAATAATTGCAGCTCGTTCTTCTCCCACCAACCCTACCAATCTGATGGTGTATTCTTTGAAGTAATCGACTTGCTTCCAAAATGGTATCACATTCTACACTTAAAGCTTTAGACATTAACCTCAATTGTCCTAAACATTCATGCCTGAAAAAATAACACCATCAACATATAGAACACAAATGCATGAAATAAAGATCTAGAGGTTTTCATGGTGTGAT
Source organism: Pinus albicaulis (assembly GCA_034641835.2). Classification (NCBI taxonomy): domain Eukaryota; kingdom Viridiplantae; phylum Streptophyta; class Pinopsida; order Pinales; family Pinaceae; genus Pinus; species Pinus albicaulis. Next base: position 239,153,784 of record CM076573.1, read on the forward strand.
TTCCTTTGAATTTGAATAACTCAAAGGGAATATGAATACCAGACACCGCAACTATCTGGCGTTGAAGCATGAACTGTTTGGGCGTATTAATCATAGGTTGAGACAGTAACATTACAACTATCACTGGGTGGAAATGCGGATTAATAATCAGATTCAGATGTTGTCATTCAATCCAAAAATATAGACAGAAAATTTTCACGCTAAGTTTGAAAATTAAAACCGGGTAAACATGTCCCTGTGGCATCTTTCGTCTGTGAAAGTGGACTCTTTATTTCATTGTCAAATATAGAGAGGCCTACCAACCCAGCTTTCGCTAGGGGCCATTTTCTCCCTCTGTAGGAGCATCATTACTGCCATCACTGAGCAAAGGTATTAACTCTAGAAAGGAAAAACTATAACACATTATTCACGCAGAGACATAGGGTTACCATAATAAAACCATGAAGTTTTGCAAAGAAAGGAAATAATGATTTCAGTAGTGGTATAGCATACCTCATCAAGTTGGAAAGGATGAGAGACGCTGCAGGAGCACTTTCATGAAAATCCGGGTTGCAGAGGCAAGTTTGATCGGGAGAGTGGTAGGCACCATTACCCTAAACTCCCCCCAAACATCCTCGTGCGTATTCAAACCTCGCCATTTCGTATTCAAACCTCCAGAAGTAGGTGGGCTTACCTCCATCCCCTCCACCACCTCTTCTTTCCATTTCATCTTCCAGGCTTAATACATTACACATTCCCACTACACTTATCCATTCCTCCACCGTTACCCGATTTGAAACCACCAGGGTGCCCAGGACGTTTCCTCCCATGACCTATCCCTGTCCGCAGGCGAGATTGACAGTGAAGCCTTCAAACACGTTGCAGAACGGTTTCACACACGTTGGAGAAGGGTTAACATTTCAGTTTCATTCTAGTTGTTAATCTTGATAGGTGGAAATTAATAAATGGTATAGTAAATTTTTAATCAAGATTTATAATTTTTTAATTTAAGTATGGTTTAATCACATGTTTTAGATATGCAAGTAAGTTAGTGGTGTAGATTTGATCCATTGATTTTGTGGCGACGACCAGAATATACCGGCATCTTTCAATCTAGACCATTGGATGAAAAAGATTAATAGCAAAATGATTAATGAAGCCAATTCCAATAGGGGGGTACGCCTATCGGCATAAATATTAATAATAATAATATACATTAGAATTTCTGCACTTTTGCGTAATATGATTGAAGAGCTTGACATTTCGAGTGAACACTTCACCCATATTCTAATCATATTACACAAAACTCCAAAATTCTTAATCTACATTATGTATCTAACTGTGAAAACGTTCAAGCCTTAATTAATATTAATATTATTATTATTAATATCAATATCAATATCAATATCAATATTTTATCAATATTTACTATATTGATAGATTTATCAATTAAATATTAGATAATTTATGGCATTTCACTAATAAAATAATAAAAATCAAAACCATGATTAAGAATTTAATGTAAATGTCTCAGCAATCCACTGAGATGAAATTCATCTCAATGAAATTTTCTAATTTATATGTTATGAGTTAAGTTTAGATACAAACTTGTAAAACATGTGCTTTTTCAATATGACATAACTTAAAATCAAGATTACAACAACACTTAACCTCTGTAGTTTTAATGCTAGAACAATATTTTTAAATCTGGTTTGGGTTACTAAGAAAGTTGAGAAGAAGGTAACATAATTTGTATTATCATCAAATTTATGTATAAGGGATTATATGTACAAGGGATCATGTTGTAATATAATTATATTTAGTACATTTTCACTTGGATTAAGAGATATTGTAAATATAATCAATGCTCTCTGCAAAAATAACATATTTTGAAGGTTTTGGTGATAATTTCTTTTAATTTTGGGCCTTTATAGATCTTCCTAAGCTCCAAATCATAAACATCTCATGATAAATAATAACCAATGAATGCAATGATGCTACATTGTCATGTTCCTATAGTTTTTTAAGAAAACAAGGTATCTTTATAAAACTATTCGCCACTTTTCAATAGAAGCCCCAAGATTTACAACAATTTCTTATATTATAATGAGTTGTAAAATTATTATAATTTTATAATTATATGAATATAATATGTAATGCTCAAACATGATATAGATATGTTAGATATAAGGCTTTTGTGATCCATAATTTAGATAAAAGAACTTTCGGATTGATGATGATGATGATGATGGTTAACGTCCACTGAGACCAATCTTTGGTCTATCGAACCTAAAGAAAGGAGTTATTTAATTTGATTTAAGATTTTATTCCTATGCAGAAAAATCTTAGAGAGAAGCCTCCCGAGCGCACTATAATTTTGGCTTCTTAAAAGGCTAGGAAGGTTAGTATTGCCACAACGATTATGAAATTGAGCTCTAATGTGGTTGTACGCGGGGCACTCTAATAGGAAGTGATTTTCATCCTCGATGTTCATATTCTCACAGAGATGACAGATCCTTTCCATCCATGGAGTTTTAGGAATTTTCCAACGACCTGTTTCACTATGGAGCTCATGAGAGTTCATTCTAATCTTCGCTATATTAATTTTCTTTTTTGAGCTAGCTAAAACAGAGAGACAATTTTGATCTTCTAAGGTGGAGTTGATGACCTCCTTATAATATCTTAATTTTCTTTTAGCTGCTAGATCTTTCTCACACCACATTTTTTCTTTAAACTTAGAAGTAACAATTTTTTTAATGTTATTAATGTTTTGCAATGCAACATTATCGTCGATCTCCCAATGGTTTAGCCATGCCTTTGTGTCTTTATACCAACCTCATTTGAGCCTTAGGTGGTTTTGGCTGGAATTCAAAGCTAGCTTAGGAAGTCTATGGTCTCCTATGCTATTGAGCTTGTGCTTGTACAACAAAATCCTAGTCATAGCTAGGCTCTCGATAGGGGAAAGATCCACTTCTATAAGGAGAATAGGATAGGGTGTATTGATTTTAATTTTAAGGTTATAAGTTATAAAATGCTTCTGGATTTTCTCAATCTTTCTCCAGGATTCTCTAGAGATGCTACAACCCCAAACCTCACATCCATATAAGATAACAAGAGTGACTAAAGTTTCAAAGAGTAACTTCTTTCTATCCCACATTACGAGGTTTGCCTTTTTACAATTATTTTCAAGACCAAAATAATCTTCCCACCCCCTAAATCCTTTTCTGAATGCTATAGTTCCAGTTGAGCTTGTGATGAATATCAATTCCTAGGTACTTGTAAGAAGACACTTCCTCCAAGTTACTATTGTCATACAAAAAATTAGCGTAAGTGTCCTTCTTGGATTTCATAATCATAACTTTTTTTTTGTCATTGTTAACATACATACCCATGGTAGAGCAGAAATCCTTAAGAAGTCTAAGTTGCTTATCAAGATCAGATGGGCACCTTGCGAGAAGAACAATATTTTCAACGTAGAGAAGAAGGATGATGACTATCCCACCTAAGATCGTGCCAGCACATCCTACTTCCTCTAAACAACCTTCTAGCTTGTCGATGTAAATGCCAAATAGGGTAGGGGAGAGGGGGAAACCTTGTTTAACTCCGATATTACACTTAATATCTTTCGACCACCCCTCATTAATCTTTAACTTGGAAATTACATTCTCGTATGACCTTATAGCAGCCGCTCTTAGCTCGAAAGGAACATTTATCTCTTCTAATCTATTCCATAGGTTATTTCTAGGAACCGTATCGAAAGCCTTTCTAAAGTCCACAAAGAAACAGAAGAGATTGCATTTATCATTGCGGAATTCCTCCACAATGATCCTAAATGTAACGAGGTGGTCCGTTGTTGAGTGTTTCCTTATAAAACTTGCTTGGCCTTTAGCCCGCTTACCTTCATGTTCAAGCCAAATGCTCAACTTCTTTTCCAAAATAATACCATATAAATTGGCTAAGAGAGGGCTGATCATAATTGTTCGATAATTAGAGGGGTTATTTGTATCCCCACTTTTAAAAATAGGGATAATGAGGCTCTGAGTCCAAGGTTTAGGGAACCCTTGCTTGACTGCTTGGTTCAAAATCTTGTGGATGTCGGGGATGAGGATAGGACCTCCAATTTTTAATATTTCTGCCTGGTAACCTTCAATGTCTTTAGCTTTCCCATTTACCAGGCGCTTAACCCCAAAATCAATGTCTTCTAATAAGAAAACTTCTCTCGTTGTGAGCAAGGTTTCAAAATCCCTGGCAAATGGGAAAGCTACATAGATACATAAATTGCATCTTCTCTCATATATATTTCAAATGGGATTAATCACATGATATAGATACATAAATTACATCTTCTCTCATATATATTTCAATGTTTATAAATTATTATTATTAATATTATTGTAAAACACATCAAAAAATTAATTGTGAAATTATAATATTTATTACTAGTTCTAATTAGGATTTCAACATATTTATTTAATATGTTAATATTTTAAATAATTTTAAAATTTATAATCTACACATACATATATCGATAAACTGAAATACAAGTTTTATTTATTTATTTTATATTAATTACAATGAAAAGTGCTCTATACCTCAATATGAGCGAGATGTTTTCACTGAAAGTTACATTTAAAAATAACAAAATAATGCTTATATTATCAAAATATAAAAAAATATAATAATACTCATATTTTATTATAATATTTCTAATGAAATAATACTTATATTATTAAATTAAAAAAATAATGTAAATCATAAATAAAATATTTCAATTTCCACTTTAAATTTATATCAATTTTATATAAAAATAATAATTAAAGTATAATTTTCTTTTAAATATTGGAAAAATATGTAATACACAACTTAATACAAAGTTAAACAAGTAACATGTAAAAACATTATTTTTGATATTACATTGTACTCCATATTATGTGTACTCCATTCTATGATCTATTAACGAGTAATATTTAAAAAAAAGATATCCATATTAAATAACGTCATATTAAATGAACTTTATACAAAGAAAAACGAAGTCTAGTATACAAAAGAACTTAATTGTGAAACATCTAATAGGATATAATGTAGAGCACTAGGTTTATCATCTATGTAGAGTTACGCACAACACCGTCGAGATCACGACATTTTTGGGGAGCCAAGGCTCAAGGATCTTGAGTTCAAACTCTAATATGGTGTCAGATATGCATGGTCACAAAATTACATCTATGTGACATTGGTCCACCAAGAAAAGCATGGATTTGTCTTTTCTGAGTCCCCCCATGTTATGACCTATCCTAAGACATTAAGCCCAAATCAAAGTTTTAAATATCGATCCAAAAACCTCTGTGCAATGAAGGAGAGGATGTAGAGAAAAGGTCCAAAATCTTTCATTAGTGGTGGAAAACCTGAGATCGGTGGAAGAGTGGTATTTACTAGATGGATATGCCAAGTGTCCTACGGGATGGTCATATAGAGCATTCTCTCCCATCTGCAGAGATCCCATGTATTCATTGTTCTAGAAGATATACATTCATTCTCTTGTGGTTGATTTGGCTTAGATGGGGATTCTTTACCCCCTGATCTGGTTAAAAGACATGCAAAGATTGAAAAATTTTAGATTTTCATTAAAAAAATTTAACTGGAAGAATTCTATTTAGTTTTCCATTTTTTTGGATATGGGGGCATGGATTATTTAGAAAACATGAAACAAAGTATTTAGAACAAACTAGGTATATCAACAAATTTTCAAGTTTATTATAGGAGGGGAAATTGCTACAAGATTCCTTTCAACTAAAAAAATGGCATTTCCAGGAATTCCACCATAATATTAAATCTAAGGTTTCGTGGTGGAGCTACATTCCTCAGAAACCCTAATGGATATATCTCTTCCAAGGATGCAGTGAAAGAGAAGGTTGTCATTCCTACTTCCTATCTCCAAAATATGCAAAGACCCTACATTATCGAATAAACAGAACAAGCACCAACCATGGAAGTTAAACATCGAGAGGTAAATTCACTTTTTCCTGACCTTCAATCTAAGGTGTTAATATGTAGGTTTAATGGACTTTTGTCGAGATATGATGACTTACACCAGTGGGTATTTTTTTCTTGGACACTCAACTGTGATATCTACTTATATTCCAAAGGTTTCTTCATAGTTCAATTTGATACACTGAAAAATCTCGAGAAAGTACTAAATGATGAGCCATGGTTTTGTGGTAGACTTGGGTTTTTAATTACCCCATGGTTCCTAGATTTTTATGCCACGAGGATGGCGGTCACAACAATGTTGGTTTGGGTGAGATTACCAAATCTCCCTCTATCTTTTTGGAACCGTTAGGTCCTTGAGGATATTGGAAATGCTCGATGAAATTCAAATGGATGGACTTTGACATAACATAAAAGTATATTTCAAAAAGATTGAATTTAACATAACATAAAAGTATATTTTTACTTTTGCTAGAATTTGTGTGAAGATAAAACTTAATAAATGTCTACCTGATAGTATCCAATTGAAACATAAACAAATTCAATGGACCCAAGTTTAATATTATGAGAATACGCCTGAATCTTAACTCTAGATTGACCAAAGTCAAGAGGAATCAAAATATCAAATATTTTGAGGTATAAACATTTCTTTAAATTTTACACTTAAAAAAAGATTTGTATCTTAAGATATTTGACCTCCCTAAACAGTTGATAAATTCAAAATTAACATAAATCAATAATATTAATAAATTAAATTATATATATTTTTTCAATTTTTATTTATAAAAATAAAATAAAAAATATTTTTTTTCTTTAAATTTTACACTTAAAAAAAGAGTTGTATCTTAAGATATTTCACCTTCGCTCTTTTTAATAAGTACCACACCCGAAGAGGGAGAGGAGAGGACGGCTCCCCCAATGGATCATTACGACAGCCTTAAATTCGTTTGGAGAACATCTTGGCAAGCCACGTGGGCTGTCAGAGAAAGGTTGGAAAGGTTATTCCTTGGAAGTTCATTATCTGCAAAGTGGTTGTTCAGTGCTTGGTTTGGTTCTTTGGTATCTTTCGCGACCAGCCCTGCAAAACTCACAGACTGCGTCAGAGGCCTGCAGTTGTGAATTGGTATGTACCCAATTTTCCTTTCACCATAATGATGAAATGGGTTTCTACTTATCGATGCATGCGAAGGAAAATTATTATTTTTCTGGATTATATTTACTTGGTCTGCAATATTGTCAGTTGTTGCATAGATTTGGTTCGAATTAGGTTGTTTACTGAAAATTATGAAGGTTGTATGAGTAGTCGTGGCCTGGTAGGAATTCTGAAAGGTGCTCGTACGTCCTTGTTTGCAAATTTCCTGTTCTGCATGTCCTACATGTTAAACACAGTTACGGGAGGGTACTGTAAAGCCAAAACTATTTATCCTTTTACTGCGAATTGGAAAAGTTTGAATTTGCATGCTGGTCATTCTGTGTATCCCTTGAATTCATGAATTCTGGAATGGGAAACCACTTGTATGGCTACTAATGATGTAAATGCCGGAGGGGGAGGGCATCTGAGGTTTTATTGTGACCCGGTATGCTATTCGTCTTACTCTGCTACACTACCTTCCTTCAGTTCTTCTCAGAAGGGTGATTGGGTTAGTAATAATAGGGGTATTGGGATTCTGTTTATGGTTATATTTTGGTCTTTTCATTTAATCAACTCCTTCGGGTCTGGGTACACTTTGTTTTTGGATAGGTATGATGCATGCACTCATAATTCTAAGGGTCGCGTAAAGTAGAATTGTCCTATTGCTGAAGGTAGCAACCTGCCCATCTCTAATTTCTTGATTTTTAATCTACTGGGATGTTGTAAACATGTTTCCGCTACATGTATTGTAGGCAATCCCTTCTGCTAGATATCTCTGTTGGAAAACTATCCTAGAGAACTTATGGCCAAAGGGAACATCGGAAAGAAAGACACCAAGAACAAAGGCAAGGCCAAATTTGTTATAAAGTTAAATATTACACAGCAATGAAACACATAAAATATGTGGAAAACACAAGCACACAAAACACATAAAACCAGAGAGACACAAATATACGTGGTTCACCCAGTTTGGGCTACGTCCACCCTGAACAGCCAGTCCTTCCTTTCTATTATCCAGCAAAATGAAGAGACACAACCTACAGCAGATCCGCTGTAATATCCTCTGTTCTCTCTCACATTCTCCCTCTTTGTTTCTCACTCCGAGAATACACATGCATAACATAGCCGCAATACAGTACCCTCATAAAAGCGAGGGGTTGCCTTCTTGGGCAAAAAACCCTAAACTAAACATAACTTCTATCGTCATATCATCTGCCTAATGAACGGCCCAGATTGACTAGAAATTACTATACTTTTACAAGGCAATTTTACATCGATTTTTAGCTTCGGGGGCGCTGCCCACCCCCCCCCCCCACCCCCCCCGGGACCCCCCATGGCAGCGATTAATTTACGGGTGGCGTTGCCGCCCCATTTAAGGTACAGGGGTCCAATGCTGTGATACAAAGTAAACAAGATAATCAGGCTCCACACCCAACAATCTCCCACTTGGAGACTGATTGTAGCAACTCCACCATTGCTTCATTTGCTGGACAATGACTCCTCTTTGGACCTGGCTATTTCTCATCTTCATCATCATCCTTGAAGACCGATTGAAACTGAGCACATTCTCAGTTTCTCCCTGGTTACAACTTTTTTTAGCATATCTGCAGGATTCTGGCTAGTGTGTATCTTTTCTAGCTTCAACTCTCCATCTTCCAATACTAACCGTATGAAATGGTACTTGAGATGTATGTGTTTAGTCCTGGAATGAAATGTTGAGTTCTTTGCAAGATGAATGGCACTTTGGCTATTAATGTATAGTGCGCCCATATCATGCTTCTTACCCAATTCATCCCTAAACCTTTGTAACCAAATAATTTCCTTACTAGCCTCTGTAGCAACAACATACTCTGCTTCTGTTGTTGAAAGTGCAACAACACTTTGGATTTTTGAAACCCAACTAACAGTTGTTCCACCTACAGTAAATACATATCCTGTAGTGCTCCTCCTGTTATCTCTGTCACCTACCATATCTGCATCAACATATCCCTGTAGAGAAATTTTTGAACCACCAAAGCATAATGCTTGATTTGTGGTACCTCTAAATTATCTGAGAATCCATTTTACTGCCATCCAATGTTCTTTTCCTGGATTGTTCATGTACCTGCTCACAACTCCCACTGCATGTGCAATATCAGGCCTTGTGCAGACCATTTCATACATTAAGCTTCCAACTACTGATGCATATGGAACTTTAGACATATATTCCATTTCTTCGTGGGTCTTGGGGCACCTCTCCTTACTAAGCTTGAAATTACTAGCAAAAGGTGTACTAACTAGTTTTGCATTCTGCATATTAAATCTTTTCAACACCTTTTGTATGTACTCATTCTGAGACAGTGTTAATTTGTGATTTTTTCTGTCTCTAGTTATTCTCATACCAAAGATTTCTTTCGCAGCTCCCAAATCCTTCATTGCAAATGAATTTGCCAATTTTATTTTGAGCACATTTATTTCCTGCATGTTAGACCCTGTAATGAGCATGTCATCTACATACAATAACAATATAATATAGCTGCCATCATTTTGCCTTTTCAGATAAACACAATGATCAGAGGGACATCTAGTATAACCTTGTTCAGACATAAACTTGTCAAATTTTAGATACCACTGCCCTGGAGCCTGTTTTAAGCCATACAAACTCTTCTTTAACCTGCACACTAATTTTTCTTTCCCTTTGACCTCATATCCTTCTGGTTGCTCCATATAGATCTCTTCCTCCAAATCTCCATGGAGAAATGATGTCTTTACATCTAACTGTTCAAGATGTAAATCTTCCGCTGCTACAAGACTTAAAATAGTTCTGATTGAAGTCATCTTAACAACAGGTCAAAATATTTCATCAAAATCAATACATTTCTTTTGCGCAAACCCCTTCACCACAAGTCTAGCTTTGTACCTTTTTTTTCCTCCATCTTCTTCCTTTAGCCTGTAAACCCATTTATTCTGCAATGTAGTTTTACCTGCAAGCAACCTGACTAAGTCCCAAGTCTGGTTATGAATTAAGGAGTCCATCTCTTCTTCCATGGCTAGCTCCCACTTCTTCCTTCTTTCAACCTGCATTGCTTCTTCATAACATTCGGGTTCACCAGAATCAGTCAATAATAAATAATATAATGAAGGAGATTATCGTTCAGCGGGTCTACTTATCCCAGTAGATCTTCTAACACCACTTTCAGATGTTTGAGGTGCCTGTTGATGTTGTGGTGGTTGTTGTTGTTGTAGCTGTTGATTATTATTATTTGCAGGCACCTTTATTTTTATGTGATCTCATCAAGAACTGTGTATTCTTTGTTTTATTTTTCTTGTTTCTTTTCCTGCAACTGATTCTTATACAAGACCTTTTCATTGAATATTACATCTTTGCTCCTAATGATTTTGTGATTTTCATAATCATATAAGCAATAACCAAAATCATTAACACCATATCCAATAAAGGTATATTTCTTTGATTTTGCCTCAAGCTTTGTTATGTTTTCTTTATTAATATGGACAAAATCCTCACAACCAAAAGGCTTTAAAAAAGAGTAGTTTACCTTTTTACCTGTCCATGCTTCCTCTGGAATACCACCATCCAAGGAACTTGAAGGCCCTCTGTTTATTAGATAAACATCAGTATCTACAGCATCTGCCCAAAATTGTAAAGGCAATCCTGCATGCAATCTCATGCACCTTGCACGCTCCATGATTGTTCTGTTCATCCTTTCTGACACACCATTTTCTCGTGGTGTTCTTGGAACTGTCTTCTCTCTACGAATTCCATGCTCTGAACAGTACCTATCAAACTCTTTGCTGCAATATTCACCTCCATTGTCTGATCTGAGACACTTCAACTTCTTTCCTGTCTCAATCTCAACCAAAGATTTTCATTTCTTGAAAGTATCAAATACATCAGATTTATTCTGAATACAATAAATCCATGTTTTTCTAGTTGCATCATCAATAAAAGTAACATAATAACGAGAGCCACCGAGAGATGATACCTGAGCAGGTCCCCATACATCTGTATGCACAAGCTCTAATTTTTCTCTCTTCTTTTCTTTCCCAACTCTAAGAAATCTGACTCTATTCTGTTTTCCATAAATGCAATTCTCACAGAAATCCAAATCAACATTCTTCAAACCTAGCAACAAATTTCTTGAGTGAAGAATCTTCATCCCCTTCTCACTCATGTGTTCAAGCCTATGATGCCATAATGTTACATCTTCTCCTTTGGAAGTTAAAGCATTAACAGAGTTAGAAATACCATTGCATAAATAAAATGTACCAACCTTTTCGCCTTTTGCTATTACCAGGGCTCCTTTGGTGACCTTCCAAGCTTTATCTGTGAAATTTTTCACACAACCTTCACCGCCTAACTGCCCTATTGAAATCATATTTTTCAACATGTCTTACCTCCTCTAATAGCCATTGGTTTCCATTCTGTTGTTTTACAAGACCCTTACCCATTCCAACAATTTTACAGGGTTTATCATCACCCAAATGAACTTGTCCAAAATCTCCTTGAACATAGTCATGAAAATATTTCTTATCAGGTGTGGCATGGAATGAAGCCCCTGAATCTACAACCCAAGAATCAATAACATTTTCGAAAGAAAGAATCAAAGCATCTTGTAACACATCACCTGTCACATTTGCTTCATGATTTTTTTCTTGCTGTGTGTCTCCTTCTTTTCCCTTCCGATGTTTATAGTCTTTCTTTAGGTGTCCTTTCTTTCCGCATTTCCAGCACACTATCCCCGATCTTGACTTGGATCTGCCTTTCCTTGATTTACTGCGATATCCCGAGCTCTTTCCTCTTTCCATTCTTCTTCCCCTAGACTCTGCACTCAAAGCATTACCCAATGTCTCACCGGAGCTTTTCCATCGCATTTCCTTGCTAAGGATAGCACCGAAAACATCATCAAACTTTAAAGTACTAGATCCAGAGACAGAGTTACTAATGGCCATTACTAAACCATTCCAGCTCTCTGGCAATGAGCACAAGAATAACAGAGCTCTAACTTTATCATAAAATTTTACCCGTACAGAACTTAACTGAATGGTAACTGTATTAAAATCATTTAAATGGTCTGCAATAGATCCACCTTCCGACATCTTCATATTAAATAGTCGTTTCATAATAAATACCTTGTTTGAGGCCGAGGGTTTTTCATATAGTTTTGCCAACGTCTGCATCAAACCCTCTGTTGTTGTTTCCTTCGAAATATTGAAGGCGACTGATGCTGCAAGGCATAACCGTACTGTTCCGAGTGCCTTTCTATCGAGAATGTTCCATTCCATGTCTATCATGGTTGTCGGCTTCTTTGTTTTTCCACTCAATGGTAGGTACAGATCTTTCTGATACAGATAATCTTCCATCTGCATCTTCCACAGTGGGAAGTTTTGGCCGTTAAATTTCTCGACCCTAAACTTACCATCTTCTGCCATTACTCCCACTCGAACAAGGAACCCTTCCTTCCTGTGAGTTTATCAACCAAATATACCTTCGGCTCTGATACCAGTTGTTAGAAATTTGAATATTACAGAGCAATGAAACACATAAAATATGCGGAAAACATAAGCACACAAAACACATAAAACCAGAGAGACCCAAATATACGTGGTTCACCCAGTTTGGGCTGCGTCCACCCCGAACAGCCAGTCCTTCCTTTCTATTATCCAACAAAATGAAGAGACACAACCTACAGCAGATCCACTATAATATCCTTTGTACTCTCTCACAGTCTCCCTCTCTGTTTCTCGCTCTGAGAATACACATGCATAACACAGCCGCAATACAATACCCTCATAAAAGCAAGGGGTTTCCTTCTAGGGAAAAAAACCCTAAACTAAACATAACTTCTACAGTCAGATCATCTGCCTAATGAACAACCCAGATTGACAAGAAATTACTATAATTTTACAAGGCAATTTTACATATGTTTTTAGTTTCAGGGGCACTGCCTCCGAAACCCCCTACCAAGGGGGGGCTCCATAAAGTCGTTGTCGCCCCCCCTGGACCCCCCATGGCAGCGATTAATTTACAGGCGGTGTTGCCGCCCCATTTAAGGTACAAGGGTCCAATGCTATGATATAAAGTAAACAAGATAATTAGGCTCCACACCCAACAAAAGTGTCGAACCCTCCGGCCAAGCGTGGCAGGAGGTCCAGCAGGGAAGTTATGGAAACCTTATTTCAGGCTTATTCTGAGGAGACGCCTTGTTTTTTCAAATCTCTCATTCATGGATGGGAGACCGATGCCAGAACTAAGATGGAGGAAGAGGAAGACACTACGGAGGATGAACTTACTCAAATCATTACTGACCTGGGTCAAACTTGAGGTAGAAATTTTATGTTTCATCATTCTATTAGAACCTATTGGTTGATAAAATGCCTTCTCGTCAAGGTAATAATTTCGGTACAGGAGGTTGGGGGGGATCCCAAGGCTGCAACAACTCTGTCTGAAATCAACATAAGCATTCAGGAAATGAACCTTCTTCAGCACCATCAGTATGTGTGCCTCGGCGGAATCAAGAAGGAATTACAATCCATCCACCAGGTTGATATGCCTGGCTATAGTGTCAAGGACCCGGCTCCTGTCGAGTCAGATGATGATTGAGCAATGATTAGCCTAAGTTTACTTTTTGATAATGATAGCAGATAGATTTTATGTTTATGTTATGTACATTCTTGCAAATACTAATGTCGATATTAGTTATTTGAAGACAAACGAAGTAGACTCAAGATGTATATGTTTTGGATGGCGTATAACTCGCTAAGACGGCGAACAAACCTGGTTTCCTACGGGCAGTTTGAGGCCTAATGCCGTATTTTCAAACCTTCTTTTTGTTATAAATAGAAAATAGAAAGGACCTACTAAGCTTACAAAAAAAAATAGTCTTAACAAATAATATTTTAATTCCCTAATAACTAACTAGCTAACTAATAACGGCTAGTCGGCTATATCGGGGCATTGATGCATCTACACTATTTATTCATTAAGATCGATTATCTTTTTCACCTAATAATATTTTAATTCCCTAATAACTAGCTAACTAACTCACTATTAATAGCTAGTCTTCAATGGATATATACGGGCATTGATGCATCCACACAATTTATTCATTAAGATTGATTATATTTTTCACCTTGTCCTAAGGATGAACCACATTAGATAGATCTAAAAATGGACCAAATCTTAATGATGTGATAAATTCAAAATTAACATAAATCTATAATATTAATAAATCTATATATATATATATATATATATATATATATTTAAAATATTATAATTTATCATAATATAATAAAATATTAATCATAGTATTCCATTACAAATGATACTTGCATTCCTCAACCTAAACTCAGCCTCGCTGAAAATAATAATAATAATTAATATTCATTCTAATCATCGATGCCCACTTTCCTAAAAATTTAATGTATTTTCCACCTTTACAAAACAAAACACTGTAAGTGATGGAAGCCTAGAGTTTGACATCGCTTGTCGGTGCCCACGAGGTCAAGAGTTTTGGATCGTGACGACATCTTGGTTCCCAGATTCGCTTGACCTTGAGGGCAATTTCCATTTACAGGCATTTTCCACAAACTTGCTCTCAAAGTATACATTTGATATTTGAGGCCACGTGTTGTCCTTTCCGAGTAAAGCCCGATGATTCTTCGCTGAGTTGCTATAAATTGATGTGTCTATGAAACGCATAAAACACAGACCCAGGTCACAATTTTGCTAATTCTCCATGGCTTTTATTGGGAATGAAGGGTTTTCAAAAGCCCCACATCATAGCGGTTCCATTCCCGACGTTGGATCACTCCATATCGTTCCTTGACCTTGCAAAGCTCCTCGCTTTGCAGGGCGCCATAGTTAGCTATGTCACGACTCCTGCAAACGGAAACCACCTAGAAGGAGGTCTGGCCGAAGCTCAATCTGCCGGTTTGGATATTTGGGTTGTTGTCCTCCCGGCACCGGTCATGGAAGGGTTGCAAGAAGGATGCGAGAGCGCCAATGTAATTCCCTCGTCTAATGTCATTTTCAATCTTTCCCAAAATCTTGCAAAGCCTTTCGAGGGCTGGTTCCATCAACAGTTCCAAGAAGACAAATTCGAGCCTTGCCCAGTTTTTATTATCAGCGACACGTTCATGCTATGGACTTTACACACCGGTGAAAATTAGGGTATCCCCCGCATTCTCTTCAATACATGTGGGGCCTTCGCCATGACCCTTCTCGACTCTGTGACGACTTTGATAACAAGCAACGCGTTGCAAAAAGAGGGGGACAACGTTGTTCTGGGCATGAATCTGCAGAGTCCTATCAGACTCAATAAGAGAGAGATAGCTACAAGCTACTTCGAGCTCGACAAGTCGAACGCCAGGCAACAGTTCGTCATCCAGTGCTTTCGATCTCTGACTTGTGGCTGGGGAGTGCTCATCAATAAGTTCGAGGAGCTCGAGGCTCCATATCTAAGGCATTCATGGAGCCTCACCGGGAATCCCATCTGGTCTATAGGCCCGCTACTTCCAGCAAGCTTTACAGGGAAGGCGGGCAGGGGGGAAATGGCAGATGTCAGTGAGGACGAGCTGGTTCAGTGGCTGAACTCTCAGAGGCCGAGTTCAGTTTGTACGTTTCGTTCAGAAGCTAGACCTTCTTATCGGAACTACAGACTACTGCGTTGGCGAGGGGACTAGAAGCCAGTGAGCAGCCATTCGTTTGGGCCATCAAAATGTTGGAATTTTTGAAAAATTCCAAACACACAGTGGAAATAAAATTCCTCAACTTCAACACAAATATTAATGGACAGATGTGGACATATATGCACAAAAAAAACAACTTCTACTTCATTAAACATAAACTCAGTTACAAAATGAAAGCTTTCCTCAGAACTGTTGATGTTCTGGTTTCACAAAAATTACCCCAACTGCTACAAACACAGCGTTGCTCTTTTGTTGTCTCTGTCTCCCTTTTTAAAAATGCACACACATAGTGCTCGCTATCTTTTTTTTGCTTTCTACTTTCTGGCATTACAACACAATCACTATTGTTTCTGTTTTAGCCTTCTGGCTTTTTCAATACATAGTTCACTCTTACCCACAAAAATCTTCCGCCTTTTTATTTTTATATATGTCATATGACATAACAAAACCTTTTTAAAATAAATATATTAAAATAAACTAAACTTAAATATATTATAAACATTGAATATTTTTATAATATATATATTACAACGCATATATATATTATCCTAAGTCTTTAACCAAAAACTTTGCCACAGTGCATATAATCAACATAAAACACTAACCCAAGGTATTAAACCTTATTATATTCTTTTCGCGGACTTTAAGCCTCTTTATAAAAAATGATTAACCAGGATTTATCGCATCAAAAATTGTTCCTGCTGACTGGACAGCTGAACCATGCGATCGGATTCTGATTGGTCACTGGTAGACCCCACGGCGGACTCCAAAACAATTTAACCGGAATGCATAAGATCTTATTGCATCCATTTCTGGGGTTGTTGACTAGGATTTGGAGTTGTGCGATAAGACGTTGGTTGGTTCACAGCTTGGTGATGTGGAGGAGATGGGTTCCACAGAAATTTACGTGGGAAATTTTAAATCAAATCAAACTGGCGGTAAATACAAACAAGGTTGGTGGTGTTTTAAATGCAGGTATGGCAGGTTGGTGCGGAAGTTTGAATTCGGAGGTAGCGTGGAGTTGGAGTGAAATGTTTGCAGAGTTTAAAGATAGGGATGGTGTGGTTTGAAGAGCGGTTCTTCAATGTAGAATACAGGCTACGGCCTTAAACAAAATTTTGGTTTTGTAGGCTCATTTAAATCAGGAATTCATTGCGAGATGGAGTGTAAACGTAGCAAAAAAATTTGCCTATTGTTCATTGTCCTCTGGTGTTCCATCTACGCTGTTGGATTTAATATTTAAACACTCCCCCTTAAATTCAATTGCTTCATTCTCTTGCATACCCAAACACTTTTTGAGAAAATTAAAACTCTTTTGCCCCAATGGTTTTGTCAAAATATCAGCAAATTTCTCTTCAGTTCTGCAATGTTGCAAAACAATTTCCCCATTGTTCATAAGCTCTCTAATGTAGTGATACTTGGCATGATATTGCTGAGTTATTATCACAATAAATTGGTGTGTATTTTACTTGTTCATGACACAAACTCCTCAACATTCTACTCATCCATATTGCTTAACATGTTGTTGATGTAGCTGCCACATACTCTACCTCTGCTGTTGATAAAGCCACAATTGGTTGTATCTTAGAAGCCCATGCGATGGCTCCTGATCCCATATGAAAAAATATCCAGAGGTTCTTTTCATGTCATCTATACTCCCAGCGCAATCACTATCAGTATATCCAATTAATTCAGAATATTTTTTAGTGGTGTATAAAATACCATACCTCTTTGTTCCTTTCACATACCTCAGAATTCTTTTTACTGCTTGCCAATGTGTCTCCTTTGGCCTTTCCATAAATCTGGAAATTAAACTCACAACATGCATAATATCTGGCCTAGTTGCAGTCAAATACATGAGGCTACCAGCTATGCTCTTGTACAAACTTGGATCAAAATCCTTGCTAATGTCTTCTTTGCTTAATTTTAATCCCATCACTGTAGGAATAATCGCTACCTTGCAATCATGCATGTTGAATCTTTCCAAAACTTCATTTACATATTAAAAATTTTATTTTTATTTTTCTCTACTTCTATTCCTAAGAAGTATCTCAGCAATCCCATGTCAGTCATCTCAAATTCTTCTTTCATGACTATTTTAAAATTCTCAATGAGGTAAACATCATTACCTATGAATATCACATCATCAACATACAAAACAACAATCAACATCTTACCATATTTTTATTTGATGTATAATTTGGGTTCTCCTTCACATTTCTCAAACCCATTTTCCAATGGATAGGCATCTATCCTACTGTACCATGCTCTTGGTGCTTGTTTCAGCCCATAAAGAGCTTTCTTCAATTTTCATACTTTGTGCTTTTGGACTTCTTTCTCATAGCCCAGAGGTTGTTCAACATAAACCTCTTCCATCAATACTCCATTTAAGAATGTTGATTTCACATCCATTTGGTAAACTTTCCACTTGTGTTGTGCTGCTATGGACAACACTGCTCTTACTGTTTCCATTCTTGCAACCGGTGCAAAAGTTTCCTCATAATCTCTTCTTTGTTGTTGCTTGTAGCCTTTGACAACAAGTCTAGCCTTGTGCCTTTCAATCTTACCTTCAGCATTTCTTTTGGTTTTATAAACCCATTTCACTCCAATTACTTCTTTGCCTTTTGGGAGATCAATCGATTCCCATGTATTATTTTTCTCTATGGCATTCATTTCTTCATCCATAGCATCTATCCATTTCTTATCTTTCATAGCTTCTTCAAAATGAATAGGATCATCTACATGAAAATATAATCAAAATAAAGATTTCATACCTTCATTTGTTGCCTCTTGCTCATAAATTTCATTCAGATTTCTGAACCTGGCTCCTCTTTCACTTGCTGAACTTGTGCTTGTAGAAGCACTCAAATTTTCTCCTTGTGATGTGCTTGGAGAAGCATTGTTATCACTTCTCAAGGGTGTTCTCATACCTTTTGTGGTGTCCCTTGCTATCCTTGTGTTGGTGGAGGTGATGTTGCTAATGAGGGATGTATTTCATCCATTTCTTCCTCATTATTATCATGAGACAAACAACTTTTTACATTCACCGTTTTCTCAATGCTTCCATCCCAAGCTTCTTCTTCAATAAATTGCACATCTCTGCTTATAAAAAACTTCTTGGTGGATGGGTTATATAATATGTATACCTTTGATTCTTCACTATATCCAATAAATATGCACTTCTCCCCCTTACTATCTAACTTCTTCCTTAGTTGATCTAGAATGTGTGCATAAGCCACACAACCAAAAAACTCTCATGTGGGTGACACACTGACTTATGCCACTTCGTGCTTCTTCCAGAAATTTGTTCATTACACTCTTTGTTGGGCATCTATTTAAGATGTATGTTGCATAATGTACAACTTCAACCCAATATTCATTTGGCAAATGTTTTTCCTTAAGCATACTTCTTACCATGTCCATGATGGTTTTATTTTTCCTTTCAACAACTCCATTTTTTTGCGGTGTATACCTTGCTGTAAATTGTTTATGTATCCCATTTTCTCTGCAAAAATGCAAAAATTATTTTTAGATATATTATCCTCTTCTATCTGTTCTTAAGACTTTAATATGCTGCCCACTTTGGTTCTCAACAAGAGCCTTAAAGTGGTAGAATTTCTCAAACAGTTCACTCTTAAATTTCAAGAAATAAACCCATGTTTTTCGTGTGTAATCATCAATGAAGGTCAGCATATAATGGTTGCCTGCTAGTGATGGTGTTTTCATTGGTCCACACAAATCTGAATGAATAATTTCTAAGGGTGCCTTTGCCCTTATGCTCTTTCCTGATGGAAAGCTTTCTCTTTTTTGTTTTCCCAATATTTAGCCTTCACATAGGTTGTCTGGTTTCTCAATCAATGGTAATCCCTTTAATATTCCTTTCCTATGCAAAAAATTCAAACCTCCAAAGTTGAGATGTCCAAATCTCAAATTCCATAACTAGTTTTCATCTTTTGATTCTCTTTGGAATGTCTCTTGTGTCACTGCTGCAATGGCATCTCCTTTCTTCAAATCTGCTCTCATATTGAGAGGGAACATTGTGTTCCTTGTCATCTTCACTTGTGCAATGCATTGCTTGCTTGGTGGTTTATCCATGATGGTGCATAGATCATCTTCAAAGAAAACATTGTAGCCTTTCTAAATGAGTTGTCCAATGCTCAAAAGGTTACACTTCATACCAGGCACATAGTAAACATCTGATATGGTTTTTCTTTCTCCTTTCTTTGTCAAAACACTCACTCTACCTTTTCCCATGACAGATACCTTACTGTTTGTCCCCAATGTTACTTAAGACTTTACATTTTCATCTAAAATGGAAAACATGGAAATGTTTCCAGTCATATAGTTGCTACATCCTGTATCTAGAAACCATTTATCTTCATTCTTTTCTTCAACCATATTACATGTTAAAAACAACTTCTCTTGACTGATATTTTCTTTTGTAAAAATAGCACTGTGTCTACTACCCATGTCACTCTGTTTTTTCCTACATTCATTGGCATAATGGCCATACTTCTTACAATAATGAAATTGGACTTGAGATTTATCATACCTTTGTCCATGTGCTTGATTTTTTCCACCTTGTTGGCTGCTGCCTTGGCCTTGGTTTTTATTTTGATTTTTGCCCCTTCCATTTGTATTTTCAGGGTTGTTTCTTCCTCCTCTGTTTTGGCTTATGCCTATTCCTTTTCCTCTGTAGTTTCTTCTGCCTTGACCCCTTCCTCTTCCAAAGGACATTTTGGTCTTGAAGGCATGCTCCAAAGATTATTTTGCTATTCTACCCAATTTTTTTCATGTGTCATCAATGATGCATGAAGCTTATCAACTGAAAACTTTGAGAGATCCTTTGTCTCATCAATGGTTGTGACTATCACATCAAATCTTGAAGGTAAGCTCCTCAACACTTTCTCCACTATTCTTCTTTCTTCTACTGTCTCTCCATGAGATCTCATTTGGGTAACCAACCCAATCAGTAGAGTAAAGAATGAGTCTATTATATCAGACTCTTTCATGCAAATGACTTAAAAATATCTTATCATTAATTGAAGCTTTACTATCTTTACCTTCTCCATACCTTGATAGGTTTTCTGGAGGGCATCCCATGCATCCTTGGACTTCTTTGCTGCTACAATCCTTGGAAATACACTTTCATGCACTGCTTGATAGAGATAGAAGAGGGCTTTTGAGTTCTTCTTCCTATTGCTCTTCATCAAATCCTTCTTTGCCTGTGTTAAGGCATTAAATGCATTTTCATCTGCTGGTTCTTCTAGACCATATTCAACTAGCTCCCATAAATCTTGAGAGGCAAACAGGGATCTCATTGTGATTGCCCAATAGTCATAGTTCTTCCCATTAAACTGTGGGAATTGAGTATTTCTTATACTCGTGCTTGTGCTGGCTCCTGCCATGGCTAGCTTTCTAAACTATGCTTTTTAAAACTTTACTATGTTTTAAATAAACCTTCTCACTGCTTGAGAGTTAAACTCTGTCTTTTAAGGACTTCTCTGGACTACACTTTTTAAACAAACAAAAAACAAACTCTATTTTGGTAAATACCTTGCTTGCTGAACTTTTACAGTGCTAGTCAAACGCTGCAACAAACTCCTTCCTTCAGCTTCTTTGACAACTTCAAAGAGCCTGGACTAGCTCTGATACCATGTTGGAATTTCTGAACAATTCCAAACACATAGAGGAAATAAAATTCCTCAACTTCAACACAGATATTAATAGACAGATGTGGACAGAGATGCACAAAAAAAAAAACTTCTATTTCATTAAACATAAACTCAGTTACAAAATGAAGGCTTTCCTCAGAACTGTTGATGTTCTTGTTTCACAAAAATTACCCCAACTGCTACAAACACAGTGTTTCTCTTTTGTTGTCTCTGTCTCCATTTTTAAAAATGCACACACACAGTGCTCTCTAAAAACTATGCTCTCTGTCTTTTGTTTGTTTTTTTCCTTCTGGCATTACAACACAGTCACTGTTGTTTCTGTTTTAGCCTTCTGGATTTTTCAATACACAGTTCACTCTTACCCACAACAGTCTTCAGCCTTTTTCTTTTTATATATGTCATATGACATAACAAAACCTTTTTAAAAGAAATATATTAAAATAAACTAAACTTATATATATTATAAACATTGAAAATGTTTATAATATATATATTACAACACATATATATATTATCATAAGTCTTTAACCAAAAACTTTGTTGTGGTGCATATAATCAACATAAAACACAAACCCAAGGTATTAAACCTTATTACATTGCTTTTCGTAGACTTTAAGCCTCTTTATACAAAACTATTAACCAGGATTTATCGCATCCAAAATTCTTCCTGCTGACTGGATAGTTGAACCATGCGATCAAATTATGATTGGTCGTTGGTAGACCCCACGTCGGACCCCAAAAAAATTTAACTGAAATGCATAAGATCTTATCGCATCCATTTGTGGGGTTGTTGACTGGGCTTTGGAGTTGTGCGATAAGACATTGATTGGTTCACGGCTTGGTGATGTGGAGGAGGTGGGTTCCACGGAAATTTACGTGGGAAATTTTAAATCAAGTCAAACTGGCAGTAAATACAAACAGGGTTGGTGGAGTTTTAAACGCAAGTATGGCCGGTTGGTGTAGAAGTTTGAATGCAGAGGTATCGTGGAGTTGAATAAGAATGGTTGCAGAGTTTAAAGACAGGGATGGCATGGTTTGAAGAGTGGTTCTTCAATGAAGAACACGGGCTATGGCCTTAGACAAAATTTTGGTTTTGCAGGCTCATTTAAATCAGGAATTCATTGTGAGATGGAGTGTAAACGTAGCACAAAAATTTTCCTATTGTTCGATGTCCTCTTGTGTTCCATCTACAGTATTGGATTTAATATTTCAACACAAAATCCCCCCCAAAATCGAAACCATGGCTGCAGACACTCTAAACAACATTCAAGGTTATCTTCCTCATGGGTTTACTGAGAGGATGAAAAGCAAAGCGTTAGGGTTAATGATATGGGGATGGGCGCCTCAACTTCTTTTTCTTTCCCACCCGTTGATAGGCATCTTCATGACCCACTGCGGTTGGAACTCCACACTGGAGAGATTATCTCTCGAAGTCCCTATGATCACATAGCCAATGTTTGGAGATCAACACTTCAACTCTAAGCAAGTCACGGACCAATTTGTAACAGGACTCCAGTTTTGCGAGCACAGAGATGGGATTCCTGAGGAGGAAAGAGTGAAGGAAGTTTTGAGGGTTGTGTTGACTGAAGATGAGGGCGAAGAGATGAGGAAACGTGCAGTTAAATTGAAGGAGATTGCTTCAGAAGCTGTTGGAGACAGAGGTTCTTCTAAAGTGAATTTGCGAGCTTTCGTTGGTGAGATGCAGAAATTGATTAAAACCCAAAAATACTAAAAGCGAAACTTCTGATACAGAATTCATACCAATGATTCACTGAGAAGTTGGGGATGTGTTTATTATTAAAAATATATATTCAATAAAAATAAGTCGATAGAAAGGGTATTTTTTTCATCGTTCGATAGCTCCCACTCTGCTTTTTTGTTTTCTCAAAAAACACAGTGGATTTTGGATATCAGATGAGCGGAGAGTAAAAAAATTGGCATAGTGAAATAAATAATATGCGAGGAGTAATAATCATTTTAAAATAATATGCAAGGACTAATAATCATTTTCAAATAATATGCAAGGACTAATAATCATTTTCAAATGTGACATTTTACATTTATTGTGTGGTTTATATTGGAATCTGGGTAGAAGAATATTAATTCCTTTAATAGGGATGGTATAGATTTCATAATCATAGATGGATGGTTTAGATTTCATAATCATAGAATATTTTTAGTGGAACACATGAGATGAAAAATTGTTTGAATAGTTTGTAAGTTTAGAACCAAAGTTTTGGATGAGATAAAAAGTGTTTGAATTTATTTTCAGTTTTGAACCATAGTTTTCAAAATTACTGGTCCTTTCTCATCGATCATCACGTCCCTCTTGGAAGTAATTACTCCTCACAATGCACCACACCGCCTCACTGCACATCGCCCTCACGTCACTAACCTGTCGTCATTGCCATGACCTACTCATACTCGAAGAGGTGCCACCACCATGTCCTTTTGAGTTTCGAAGGGCCATCACCGCCATAACCCTTTTGAATCGAAGAGGCAATTGACTGACTTAAGTCTGTATAGATTGAGAAGAGAAGCATAGTATCGAGGTAGAGTCCAAGTTGTTCTAGCTGCATACTTCGTTTCTTGAAATTCTATAAATTTATGTGTGGTCTTATGTTTAATGTAACAATAGTAGCTTTGTTTCGAGTTGTGTTTTTAACTGTTTGAGTTATGTAATCGTTGTTTACTCTGCCCAATATTTCAATTGGTATCAGAGCCAGTGAAGTGAAGTTGTTGTTAACTAAGTTTCGCTCTGCATAGCATTGTTTGGACGTGAAGCAGAGTTGTTCACGTACCTGGGAGAGGTAGACAGTTTGAAACTAGAGCTGTTATTCCAAGGGACCCCTCCTTATTGTTAAGAGAAGTTTTTCTTCACTTTTTTTTGCACAATCAGTGTCTTTTACAATTTACCATGCTGAATAATGGTACTTTTACCTATGAATTGGTTTTCATCTGAAGCTATTAGGTAGTACACTTTTCTCTGTCGGATCTATTCCACAAAATTGACCACCTATGCATGTGGTGGTGAGCGCTGAGTCTTAGCGCTATAAGAAACCTCCTCCTTTGAGTGTTAATTGTGTGGCCAAGAAGAAAAGCACAGCAGCTAAGCACATGTACGGTTATTTGTTGCCTAAATAGGAATTGGTTAGGGGCATTTGGAGCAGTGTTTTCGATTGCAGTGCATAACGTCCCAGAGTGCCAATAAATTTTTACATTGAAGCTTGCAAATGAGGTGAAGGTTGGTTCACTTAATCGTTGTTTTGCATATCATGGAGCAAGTTTTAAGTGTCAAGTCAAAGTTTTAAAATGTCGTACTAAAGGTTTTTTTTTTTAAGTGCATGGACATAGTGTATTTTGAAAGTTTGTTGAAAGAGTTATATTTTTCAAAATTAATATATGGTGAGGCTTCAACGTTATCCGGGCACCCTAAGTAAAGGAATTTTTTGAGGTTTTAATTTCTTTAAAATTCTTCTGTGGAAGAATTTTTCTTTTAAAGAGTGGAAAACTAGGGAGAAATTTAAAGTGATTTTTTTCCACTCGGGAGAATTTTATGTGAAGATATTTTAAAAGGAGAACTATAAAAAAATAGAGGTTTTTAATTGGAAAATGTTTAGGGCTTTGTAAAGTTTGTATTTACAAAAATTAGTTGGTGTTTGTTCAAAGCATGAAAGTGTTTTGGGTGAAGTTCGTGCCTTACAGGGACACATATTGAAAATCACATTTTTTTCGAGGGCAATATGGAAGATAGCCACATGCGATCATGTAAAAAACTATACAACAGAGGAAATACAGTTGCATATAAAAAACTATAAGACAGAGGAAATACAGTAGTCATGGGTCGCAAAACATGACTAAAGTTGATTAAGAAAATGAATCGAAAAGAAATGGAAAATATCGTTGTGGTTCAGGCCGGCACCAAGGAACTAAGAAGTCTAGCAGAAGATGGAGAAGAGATCGAGGGTGAATGGTGTAGCTTTGATCTACTACCACCACCTATGTTTACTGGTAAAAATTTTGATCTTTGGGTTATTATAATGTTAAATTTTCCTCGAGCTAAAGACTTAATTGAATACCGGTCTAATGACCCATATGATGAAGTTTGTGATGCTTTAGCGTTGGATTTTATCAAACATGGATTGGATGAGATGTTTTTGGATGAAATTTTTTTGTGAAAGGTAGCAAAAGCTACAACTTTCAAAGAAGCATGGAAGATCCTGGAAGCAGAATTTGATGCAAGGGGGAGTAATCAAGTCGAAGATCATAGCATCGTACAACCTATTGAAGAAGTGTTTGAAGATGAAATTGCATATGGAACTGTAGTAGCAAATCAACATAAGGAGGAAGATTTTGGTGAATCTCACTTGAAAGTGGATCACAATATTGATGGTGTGTTACGAGCACAAGTTGATTTTGTCATAGATAATGCTGCCAATGGTGAAGAAATTGATTCAATGGATCCAGCAATTGAAATTGCTAATGTTAACTTTGATGAAGACGAATGCACTAGTGATGAGTGGTTTCAGATGGTGCAACAGAAACATCTTATTGATATATTTTTATTCGGAGACAAAAACCCACTTGTGCCTCGAAACCAAGTGGATGAAAACATGTTTGTAGAAGCAGATGTAGAGAATCAAGATTATGAGGCATCGACCAAGTCAAAGAAGGAAGAAGGGGAGAAAGCTCTTATTCTAGAGCAGAATGAACATAACCAATATGGTTCTGAAGATGTTTTTTCATATAAAATTAATTGTATTGATTTTTTATGTGTAGATGTTAGATGCAACCAAGAAGAAGCAAAAAAATACGAAGAGGAATTAAAGTTCCTTGAAACATGGATTGCAACACCATGTGTTGATGATGTTATTATAGAAGATGCAGCAATGAATGTCGAAGACAACATGGATGATGTTGAAAATGAAAATGTCAATGAAATTTTGATATATTGGAGTCATGAAGAGATAAAATTTTATTATGAACTTTTTTTGTAGCAAATTGATAATCATAAGATTGATGATGAAGAACAAACTATAGAAGATGAGATGTGGCAGCAGTCCACATACAAGCATATTTTTGAAGAAGTAGATGACATCCATAAACATCCTAAAATTATTTTTTATGTTTTTATGATAAACAAAGATATCGTGATGGAAGAGCTGCAACATCAAATGAAGAAATTGAAATTTGGAACCTACACCAAAAAGGAAAAGATGAAGCAATTCAAAGAATACAAGATCTAGAAGAAAAGGAAAAGAAATTGAACTAAAGAGCTCATGTCAAATCATAGTTCATGAGTCATTGTAAGCCTAGTTGAGACTTAGACTAGCAGGCATGTTTAAGTTATCTTAAGGTTAAGTTGTCATTCGTAATTAAGGGAGAGTGTTGGAAGTAATTACTCCTCAGAACGCACTGCACTGCCTCACTGCACACCGCCCTGTCGTCACTTCCATCACATACTCATACTCAAAGAGGCGTCACCGCCATGTCTTGTTAAGTTTCGAAGGGCCATCACCGCCATAACCCTTTTGAATCGAAGAGGAGATTGGCCGACTTAATTCTGTATAAATTGAGAAGAGATGTATAGTACCGAGGTAGAGTCTGAGTTGTTGTAGCTGCATACTTCGTTGCTTGAAGTTCTGTAAATTCATGTGTGGTCTTATGTTTAATGGAACATCAGTGGCTTTGTTTTGGGTTGTGTTTTTAACTGTTTGAGTTATGTAATCGTTGTTTACTCAGCCCAATCTCCCAGTCCCTCCTCTTCCACTATTGAGCCCCTGCACCAAAGAAAAGAAGAGGCTCCGTCTGCGTTTCAATCATTAAACTGAAATAAAAATTGAGGAACTACGACATATGAGTTTAGGTTCAGATATCCTCTATTGTAATTTTCATATTTGTATTTCTATACATTTTGTATATCATACTGTACAAGGATGACCTTGTATGAGTTTTATCTACCTCGTCCAAAGTGCGTTCTTAATGCAGTTGATGAAAGCTACTTCATATGCTGCTGCTACTTCATTTGGTGCACAACAACTGAGGCACTGAGGGTACCGGACAACAATGGTGTGAATCTCACACATTAAAATGCAAGGTTTTACATTTTACTTAAATAAATCAAATTCAACAAAGTGTGCTGTAATTTTGAACATCATTTATAATTGGACAATTATATATGGACAGACTGTACAAATATAAATGGAATAAGACACATTATGCAAATAGAAAAGAGACCATTAAAACTTTATCCAATAAACCAAATAAGTTCAAAAGCTATTGACCTGAAAAATGGGCAAGAGTAACATAACCGTTAACAAAGGATATAACATCTGATAATCAAGCTATAATTGATAGATAGACTCAACCCACTAGTATACAAACTGTAATAAGCGATGTTCTTTAGCAAAATTCTGTAGTTTCTTTGTTGGTTTAGAAAAAATTGCATTTTCTTTGGTTTCAAAATTTTGTATTTGTTTTAGTTCCTAGATTATCACTAAAACAAATAATTCTACTTTGGATCTGGGATTATAAGATTTTGATATCAAACCTCTGCAAGAGGCCGGAAATAGGTGGTGGATACATGTAACACAAGAGCACAAAAGGGAAACACAAACGCTGAGAAAAGAAAGCGAGTATTATTGGAGGATAATCACCCTCTCTGGTCATGTTCATTTGCCTTATAGTTTCTCCTTGACAAACTCAAACATTAATTTATTTTTGGTAATGACTGAGAAAAAAAATTCTATTACGAGAAAAGAGAACGAATCATGTCCATGTTTGAGCCAATTCCACGCCAAAGAATCCACAAATCTGTGAACTAGAATTGATGGAATTTGTAATATGTAATAGAATAGTTGAGTTTCAAAATTCCAATTAAGTTATTACGCGAACGAATCATGTTCATGTTTGAACGAATTCCACGCCAAAGAATCCAGAAATCTGTGAACTAGAATCGATGGAATTTGTAGTATGTAGTACAATGGTTGGGTCTCAAAATTTCCAATTAAGTTGGCGAATTGATAATTCGTATTCATAAGTAATCATTAGAGTAGCTTGTTGGGCCAGAAATGTCTACCTGATGTGTTATTATTGAGGAAGGTAAATGAAAGGATTTTTAACGAGCAGCAGATAAGATACATCGATAAGACAAAAAATGAAACCTATGCCAAAATAATATAATGGATGACAATGATCAGATAAGGATGTTACTAGAATGTAGTTTTCACGGTCTTTAAAATACTTACACAATTTCGCATCCCATAAAGCCAAAAACATACGTAGCAAGATGTGAATTGTTTTTTAATTATTCATTTAACTAAAATAATAATGTTTATGGGGCATTTTCCAAAAAACTAATATAACATTTAAAATGCTTTCAATATCTAATAGGCAGAAATATAATTTGACTTTATTTATTTAAAAATAAAAGTTATATTCACCAACAATATATTAGTTTATTTATATATATTAACTACATTTACTATGTGATTAGTTTATTTATATATGTTAATTACATTTACTATGTGATTGTGTATGTGTTTGATGTAGGCATATGGACAAATATCAATGGCATGTATTAATGTAGTTTTGCTATTAATAATATTATTATTGTTGTTAATTCGGTAATTAGAAGGTTAATCATTATTTTCTTCATTAAGTTAAATTTTTAAAAATAGTGAATCAATATAACAATTTAATAAAGCTAAGAAGGAAATAATAGGTAAATATTTGATAGCTCGCATTAGAGGGTAATGTCTAGATTAATATATTTTCTAGTTAGATTGAGTCTAAGTTGGGTCAACTCTAATTTTAAATGGAAAATCTATCTAGAGTGGGATATTGGGGCGAGTCTCAATGTTGAATGAAGAATAATTTATCTAATTATATAATATTGTCACCAAAATAGTGTAAAACTAGATCAAACATAAACATTGAAACTATTTTTATTCCATAAACAATTCAGACACTCAACCCCTCCATATTTCCCTCTTTTATGAGTGAATTAGTAAAAATTTTACAACTCTAACATCTTGTGGAGCTTTATGTTCGTATATAGTCTCTACTATCTCGAGAGTGAAATTCATTTCCTTTCCATTCTCATTACAACAATCATGAAGGTTCTCTTCTTTCTAGATTACCAACTCATGGTTTCTTAAATCCTGTTGGAAATACTCCCAACCACCGCCATCAATAAAGTGGTAGCAACCCACACCTGAATTGAATTTTTGTGCAGGGAAGGACAAAGCCTAGGTTTCAAATCTGAAGGCGTTTCACGAAAAATCTGAAAACAGAGTACCCGAGCCTACTCTGCATTTAATTTCTATTTCCCGTCGTTGACTTACCTATTTCCCATGGATTACAACCCGCAAATTTTAAAGTTTAACTCTTAAGCCCTTCACCGAAAGTTATATTTCCACCGATGTGATATCGGCGGGACCCACCAACCTTGCCGCATTACCAAGACCGCCCATAAACCTTTGCATTTCCGTTTATTCCTTACCTTTTTGCATTTCGTACTTCCCACGGTTTATCGCATCGCAGCCCTTGCTTCACAAATTTTACCATTTAACTTTAAGACCTGCACCGAAACCGTGCAATGTTGCAATGCAGCATTGTCATTGCACATCGCACAACTTACCGTTTACCTTTTAGTGCGTCCGCAACCCACACTTCACACATTTTTTGTTTTACCTTTTTATCCGCTCGCACTTCGCAAGATTTATGTTTTACCTTTTTGGCATGCCCGCACTTCGCATTTGTTACAATTTACCTTTTAGTCGTCTGCAAGTTATGTTATTTGAGTTGTGATGCGATCGCAATCGCACGTGGCAAGCTCGGGAGGATAGCACACATAAGCGCCCGCAAGCTCAGGAGGATAGCACCCACAAAGTAAAGGATTTAAGTTGTGATGCGATAAGAGCCATGTCACATCATAATCGAGAGTTCTTAAGGTTTCCCGTATCGCGCCTAGTTAAAAGTTATAATCGTCAGTATGCGATTTGCGATGAAGGCATGGATGTGATGTGGTTTCACGGCTGAAATCCATAATATTTCAAGTCTGGTTTATGATTTTTTTTACATTGTGTCGTGTATAAACAACAAATCAAAGCCGGAGGACATTTGTTTGTTATACGCCCATTCCTGTATTGAATTACATTAAAATATTCAGCCTCGGCCAATTTTGTATTAAAGCAATGTAATCTCATATGTTTTTAGAATGTAGAGATGAATGAATAGAGAAGAGTTGAATAAATTAAAAAAAAATCCTCTCTTGTGTGTTTCTCACTTAGTCTGCCTATGTATGATTTTATTTCCGCACATATTTGCATTCTCTGTGTTGTGGGGGAAACACATTCCTCTATTGTTTGTTTATTTCCAATTTCCAACATGGTATCAGAGCAGGTTTAGGCTCTCAGTGAAATAACGAGCAACTCTTTATTGAAGAAGCTGAAAAATTGTTTTGAGAAGCTGATTCTCCAGCAGTGAGAAGGTTTTGTTTACACAATCAAGATGGCAGTAGCAGGCACAAACCTGACTAATCCCAAACTACCACAATTCAATGGGAAGAATTATGATTATTGGGCCATTACAATGAAGGCCATGTTCTCCTCACAAGATATTGGGGAGCTGGTAGAAAATGGTTTCCAAGAACCAACAGATGCAGTAACATATAATGATTTCGCACAAGCACAAAGAGATTTGTTAAGAGAAAATAAGAAGAAGGAATCCATAGCCCTCTTTTATATTTTCCAAGCAGTACATGGGAGTATTTTCCTAAGGATTGCAGTAGCAACGAAGTCTAAGGAGGCATGGGATACCCTCCAGACAGCCTATCAAGGCATGGAAAAGGTGAAGACAGCAAAACTTCAAATGCTGAGAAGAGATTTTGAAACTCTTTCTATGAAAGAGTTTGATAACATAGACTCATTCTTTACACATGTGATTGGGTTGGTTACCCAAATCAGGTCTCATGGTGAGACACTTGAAGAAAGGAGAACAATGGAGAAAGTCTTAAGAAGTCTACCATCAAGGTTTGATGCCATGTTTGTGGCCATAGAAGAGACAAAGGATCTCTCACAGTTTTCAGTGGATGAGCTTCATGCATCACTGATGTCCTATGAGCACAGACTGAACAGAGGAACAAACTCCTCAATGTAGCATGCATTTAAGACACAAATGTATTTTGTTCAAGGTAGAGGTCGAGGAAGATCAAACTACCGAGGAAGAGGAAGAAGCCCACACAGAGGTGGAAGAAGTAGCCCTACAAGCACAAGTGGAAGGGGCAGCAATCAGAATCCAAGCCAATGCTCAATCCAAAATCAAGCACAAGGATAGAGGTATGATAAATCTCAAGGCCAATGTCATTATTGAAAAAATTATGGTCATTATGCAAATTAATGTAGAAAGAAGCAAAATGACATGGGTAGTAAACCAAGTGTAAATTTTACAAAAGAAAATCAGAACCAAGGAAACATGCTTTTAGCTTATAATGTCGCACAAGAAAAACAGGAAGATTTATGGTTCTTAGATTTAGGGTGTAGTAACCATATGAATGGAAACATAGCAATTTTTTCCTATCTAGATGAGAGTGTAAAATCTGAAGTGACAACGGGGACTAATAGCAAGGTCTCTGTCATGGGAAAAGGAAGAGTAAACATACTGACAAAGAAGGGAGAGAAGAAGTTTGTGCCAGATATCTATTGTGTCCCTGGCCTGAAATGTAACCTTCTAAGAATTGGACAACTTTTACAAAAGGGCTACAATGTGTTTGTTAAAGATGATGTGTGCAAAATCATGGATAAACCTCCAAGTAGACATCTCATTGCAAAAGTGCATATGACAAGAAAAAGAATGTTTCCTCTCAAGATAAGATCAAACTTGAAGGAAGGAGGTGTTGTAGCAGCTGTCACACAAGAAATCTTTCAAGAAGAAGTGAAAGATGAGAACTGGTTATGGCATTTGAGATTTGGACATCTCAATTTTAGAGGTTTAAATTTGTTGCATAGAAAAGGCATGGTAAAGGGATTACCACTCATAGAGAAACCAGTCAGCCTATGTGAAGGCTGCATCTTGAGAAAACAGCACAGAGAATCATTTCCACCAGGAAAGAGTATAAAGGCAAAGGCACCTTTGGAGATTGTCCACTCAGATTTATGTGGACCAATGAAAACATCATCATTAGCTCGCAATCATTATATTTTGACATTTATAGATGATTACACAAGGAATACATGGGTCTATTTCCTAAAACAGAAAAGTGAACTATTTTAACAGTTCTACCACTACAAAGCGCTTGTTGAGAAGCAAAGTGGACACTACATAAAAGTCTTGAGAACTGATGAAGGTGGAGAATATATCTCCAAAGACTTCCTACGTTTCTACAGGGAGCATGGAATACACAAGCAGTTACCTCAAGGTATAGACCTCAGAAAATGGTGTAGTAGAAAGAAAGAATAGGACCATCATGGACATGGTAAGAAGTTTGTTGAAGGAAAATTATTTTCCAAATAAGTATTGGGAAAAATTTGTCTCTTGTGCGGTTTATATTATTAATAGATGTCCCACCAAAAGTGTTATGAATAGAGTTCCAGAAGAATCATGGAGTGGAACAAAGAAATTTGTCACTCACATGAGAGTGCTTGGATGTGTAGCATATGCAAATGTCCCGGATCAGTTAAGGAAGAAGTTGGACAGCAAGGGGGAGAAATGTATATTTCTTGGATACAGTGATGAATCCAAGGCTTACAAGCTCTATAATCCATCAACCAAGAAATTAATAATCAACAGAGATGTTCAGTTCATAGAATAAGAATCTTGGGATGGAAGTTTAGAGAAAACAATCAATGTGAAGACATGTATTTCACATGAAGACAAAGAGGAATTGATTGCAGGAAGTAATTCCTCAACAATAGCTCCTCCTCCACCTACACAAAATCAACAAAGCACACCACAAGCACGCAATAGAACAGCATTGACAAATCAATTTCTTCTCCAAGCACACCACAGGGATCAACAACTCCCTCGAGTTCAAGTGAAACTCCGAGAACATCTTCAGCAAATACAAGAAGACCAAGATTCAGAAATTTAAGTGAAATTTATGAGCAAGAAGAAGTTGATAATAGTGTTGGTCTGAATTCTTTATTTGCATTATTTTTTCATGTTGTTGACCCAATCCATTTTGAAGATGCAGTAAAAGAAGAGAAGTGGATTGAAGCGATGAATGAAGAGATAGGAGCAATAGAAAAGAATGACACATGGGAGTTAGTGGACCTCCCACAAGGAAAATAATTTATTAGAGTAAAATGAGTCTATAAGACCAAAAGAAACATTGAAGGAAAGATAGAAAGGCACAAAGCAAAGCTAGCTGCAAAGGCTACAAGTAGCAACAAGGAAGATACTATGAGGAAACATTTGCACCAGTTGCAAGGATGGAGACAGTGCGGACAATGTTGTCTACAGCAGCACAACAAAAGTGGAAATTTTATCAAATGGATTTGAAGTCAGCATTCTTGAATGGAGTGGTAAAAGAGGAGGTGTATGTTGAACAACCTCCTGGCTATGAGATATAAGGCCAAGAACACAAGGTCTATAAGTTGCGGAAAGCTCTTTATGGGCTGAAGCAAGGACCACGAGCATGGTACAGTAGGATTGATGCTTACCTGGTGGACAATGGGTTCAACAAGTGTGATGGTGAACCCACACTCTACATCAAAGAAAATGATGGTAAAATTATTATTGTTGTTTCCTTCTCAAACATATAAACAATCTCAACTATCTCTTGATGCCATCGTGGAATGTTAGCCACATGAATCTCCTTTGACGTGATCCAAAGTACAAATACAGATAATTTAGATATGGAATGTCCTAGGCTTTGGGGGAAGTCATGTTTCACACATCCACACACGAACAAAGGATAATGACACTGCAAAGTTATAAACACATGCAATAATATATAAAATTATTTATGTTTTATGATCCCTGCATGGGATAAAATTTAGTAATATAAAAAATAATAAAATCATGCTTTTGACATTATACATACTCTTAGAAGATTTAAATGGTCATGCAATTTCAACCCCGACAAATGGTCTTCCACAATGAAGCAGTGATGTAGTGAAGACCCATATGAATATGGCACCCTCACACCCATTATAAATTCCTTTTCCAAAGAAATATCATATTTTTTTAAAATCCATGGGACATCACCTTCTTTGAAATACCACTTAGAGGGACCAGCCTCTGATCCTATATTTTCTAATCATCTTGGCCAATGTTTCTTTTTAGTTTTTGAAGTAATAAGATATTTCCTAACAACTAATGTGTCACTTTATTTCGATGATATGTGCCTCCATGAAGAATATGAAACATTTTTAAATATATGCATGGGATCTAATAAGTGGGTAATCTTAAGATGCTCCAAATATGGGAGGTAATAAAAGATAGATTTCCTTTTAATCCCAATGGGCAATTTCTCAACATAGGTGTTGGGTAATTATGCATCATCGAACGTAGGCTCCCCGTTTGAATCGAACATTTATATGAACTCCTTCTCCTTCTCTCTCTCATATGATCTAAGACATTCAACTTGTGTCGTTATTGCAGGCCTTTGGGTTCTCTCTCGTTTACCATTGAAAGCGGATGTCTCTCTTCTGTAAGGGTGTTCTTCTAGGAGGAATAACAGGGAGCAATCATACGCTAGCTTTCGTAGGTCGTTGGACCATCTAGCTTCCAGAGAAGGTCCACAACATTTACATCCATAATACCCTTTTGTTACAAGACCTGCGAAATTATTGTATACAATATGAATGGCACATTAAAGAATATCATGAAGATTAAAACAATTACAACGAATTAAATAATTGATATGCGAAAGAATATTGTTACATATATAAACAAATCAATAAACATGTAACTTACCAGAGCAAACTTCTAAGCCTAGATAATCATGTGTCATGTAAGAAAATATGCCATACAATGTAAAATTCCTCTCTGTTGCGATGGGTCTTGATACATCATATACATTTATCCCATCCCATAATTCCTTCAATTCATCTGCCAGTGGATGTAAGTAGACATCCATATTATTCACTTATCTTCTACCAGGGACTATGAGAGCCAACATAAGATGTTCATTCTTCACGAACAACCATGGGGGGATATTGTTATTCATCACTACTACAGGCCAAACCGAATAGTTTGTGTTCTAGAGGGAATATGGATTGATGCAATCCATGGCTATGCTGAGTTGTAGACTTCGTACTTCATCCTTGAATTTTTCAAGCCATGTATCCTCTATATGGTTCATGGCTATTTGAGGCATGCCATCCCTACAACATAGCTAATTCTTTGCAATGAAAGATCCTTTGAATCCTTGGGATTATAGGCATGTGCCTCAATATCTTAAAAGGAGGACCACGTGATTTACCCTTATTTTTTTATTTATCATACCTTTCATGCCCAAATTTTGGACATATCTCTTTGTCTTCATATTCTCCTTTATATAAAATACAATCATGTGTACATGCATGATATGATATGTACTCAACAACCAACATTTTCAACACTTTCTTTGTCTCTTCGCAGCTACCGAGCAAGACATTATCACTCGGAAGAACCTGATCTTTGAATAACCTGTAGTTGGTCATGGACAATATTAAATGTACATTAATGCCGATAATTATTAACGCTCATAAATTGACCATTTGTAATGTTGATTGTGTGACAAGGTTTCTCAAAATATAAGGGACTCGATGGTCAATTACCTCAAAATTTCTGAAAAACGTGCATTCGACACGCCAAAATTTGCTTTCAAGTTGTACAGTAACATCACTATCCCCAACTGGGTATACTTTGAATGACCTCCAGGTCCAAAGAGAGGGGTGGTGGAAGAAAATTTAAGGCTTTCGAAAAAGGTACCAGTGATATGAGCATCATCCCCTAGCTTATCATCATTCTCGAATGCATCCCTTAAGTAATCATCCATACCAACCTCTATTTGATTTCCTCCATTGCCAACTTGTGAAGAAATACTATTTTTGTATTCTTTCCTAATTGGTGAATCTATACATAGTGGGAATTTATTTGGTGGTCGATTCAACCATTCTTGGTATCATTCCTCTCCGATTTTTTCTCTTAATTCAACCTTCTCTCGATTTGACATTATCATGGGGTGCAACAGAAAATGGTAGATAGGTCGGTCATCATCACTAGAATCCTAATAATTTCAAAAAATATATTTGAAAATGATTAGTACAAAATCAATGATATCAATTAGTAAGCACGTCAATGCATGATTAATTGGTTTGACGTTGAAATAATTACAATATACCAAAAAATTATTATTACCATCATTGTCCTAGGATTGTGGCTAGAAGATGGCATGTTACAATTTGTAGGGTTAAGCGGGTGTCCATTTTCATCTACCAACTATGCCTTGCGGTATGCTACTCCTGATAATAGCTTCTGACATTTTGGAAATGTTTGAATATTTTGTGCATCTGAACTCAATTCTGAATCTGCATTAACCGGAAAATTTCTATACATTAATTTTATTCAACTGATTGACATAAAAATAAAAATAAAAAATAGATAATGAAAATATAAATAAAATCTGAAGTAATTATGTCTAGAGATGGATAGGGAGAACTTCGCGATGGACTTTGAGAAATATTATGGAACGAGCTAGATTTTGAAGAATTGTCCATTTGATATAATTATGAGATTTTCTCCCTACATTTGAGAAAAATAAACAATAAATTTTGGTGTACATACCTAAAAGTAATTTTGGTGCCTTAAAAAAGGACTTAGTTTTATCAGTGCTAATGTATTATTAACTGCACTGGTGTTGTTAGTTAACAAACGCACCGAATATCGGGAAAAAAATGCAAATTTATTTTTTTGAAGTGAAAAAAAAGAGGTAAATTGAAAAATGAACAGTAAATGATTTTCGGAAATATAATTTCATAAAAAAGTTCTTTAAACAATAAAATATATTCATTGTTTCATTATTTTTGCAAAAAATTTCAGGGAGGGATTTTCACAAAGACATACCAGGAGCAAGAGAGCACGAAAGCATTGTGGAGCAGCAAAATACTTTCGAACAATAATGCTACTCAGAGAATCATAATTTGAAACATCTAGTGATTCACACAAAAACCCTGTAGTATAGTAAAATTGTTAAATTTTACAGTAATAACTATTTTTTTTATGTTTTTTGTTAGATTTAATACATACATAGTAAAAAATTTAAATTTTACTGTGCATTTTACTAATAAAATCATTTAAAATATCTATTCCTATTGAAATTTAATTCAAATTCAGAAAAACAAAAACAAAAAATCCATTCTTACGTTAAACCTTGGCTTCTGCTTGTTTATGTGACTTCACAATTAGGGCTTTTCATTTTAGATTTATAGGATTTGTGTATATATATATATTCCATGGAAAAAAAATCTTTATTCATTTTTGAATAACAGACCGGCCCCCGAGGGGTTTTACATTGCTCCTTGAGTTGTATAAGGTTGTTGGAACCTCTTAAAATTTTCAGTAATTCCTTCTTTTTTTTAAATTCTGATCCAAAAAACAAAAATAGATACGTTTGGGTGAAACTGTGTTTCATTTTTTCTTTAGAGCTTCATACTATGACTTGTTATACCAAAATAACTTCCTCTTCAGTAGAGGAGGCATCTATTATCATCATGTGTCCTCGCTCCAATGTCAGAGCTTGCTTTGATAAGAAATCAGCCTCTGAATTCAACTCTCTGTATACATGTTTGAAAGAAAGGGAGGTGAATTTTGAGAAGAAGTGCTAAATGGATCTTAATACCGCTTGTAAATGGGGAGCCAAAATCTGTGAGCACTGCATAGCCCAATCCACCACTACTTTTGAATCACCAAAGCACTGTAAATTTGTTTCACCTCTGTTATGGGCCACATATAAAACTACCCATAGAACAGCCAATTCGACCTTATTGTTGTAGCCATTACCAGGTGCAAACTTAATTAGAAACTTACTTTCCGGGCTGAGATGGAGGGTGGCTCCTGCACCAGCAAGAGGATGAGTCCCTTGGTTGGCTCCATCAAAAAAGGCCCAAGGCATGTCATATTTTATGACTGGGGGCTGAATTATCCTCAATTTTTGTACTTTGGGTGGAAACTTGTGTTCCTTTGTCCACTGAAAAATTAAGGATGAAGTCATTTCTTCTGGGATATCTTTCCCATGAAAATTTGTTGTGTTTCGAGCCCACCAAATTCCATAAGTGAAGAAATAAGGGAAAGCAGCAAAGGTGCTTACCCCGGGAAAGCTCCACCATTGTTTCATTCTGTATAGAACACTATCAACCACTTCGAGCAAAACTGAAGTAAAAGCAGAGATCAACCAGTTCCATACTGACTTTGCATAAGAACAAAAAAATAAAAGGTGAGGGTTAGTCTCAGAATTTATGCCACAGAGAGAACATTGACTCGAACCTTCCCATCCACGTCTTTGTGGATTTTCCCATGTAAGGAGCCTATTGTTTATAGCCAGCCATAACATAATTTTGGCTTTTAATTTTCCATGAGATTTCCATAAAAGAGTCCACCATTCCTCTTTTTCTACTAAAATGGTTTCCTCCATAAATGCCCTATAGCCTTGTTTTGCAGAGTAGGATCCAGAAGAAGTTTTTTTTGTCCAAACCATTGTGTCTTCTAGTTCCTAGTCTAGACGTAAAAAATTATTAACCAGTAGGCATACATAAGAAGACCATTCCTGTGAATCATCCTCACTAAGCCTCAGAGAGACTGTTGATTTCCATCCTGAAGATCCCCACGCATGTGGATAGGAAGAAGTTGCATCTGCTATAGATAAAATATGATTTGAATGTAAGATATTTTGAAGCCTCTCCGAGAGCTTTAAATTTTCTCCTGCCCCAACCCAAGGGTCCAAACCAATTTTGACTTGGTTTCCATAACCAATATTCCAGGCAGTCCAATTACTGATCAGAGGGAAAGATTGAACAAGAACCTTCCATCCAACCAATCCATTTCTGTGAGATTTGGTTTGAGAACAGAACCAGGTCGTAACAGAAGTTCCTGGTATGTATTTTGCGCAAAAAATTCGACCCCACAGAGAACCAGGATTCTCAGCAAGTCTCCATAATGACTTTGTAGCTAAAGATAAATAGAATATAAGTAATTTTTTTATTCCCCAGCCTCCCAGTTCTTTGGGAAGAGATTAAGTTGTCCATTTAGATAAAGGGATTCCTTCATTCTTCTTATAGGCAGTCCAGAGAAAGGAGAAACATTTTTTCCAAATTTTGTGAAGAATTTCTTTCGAAATGGCTACAATAGTGGCCCAATACACTGGAATACTTTGGAGAACGGAATTAAGAAAGACCAAATGACCTCCTCTGGACAGGCATTGATTGGTCCAATGCATGATTCTTTTTTCTATCTTTTGATAAAGCCATAGCCAGTCCCTGAAAACATAGAAATTTGGTTTAAGGGAGAAGCCCAAATATTTGAACCCTGATGCCCAGTCTGAGAGAGGAAAGGGTAAAGAATATCTAAGGTTTGATAACAAGGAAATTGAAGAGATGTTATGGATTAGACATGACTTGTCAAAATTTATCAGCATTCCAGTAGCCTTTTGATAGAGGTCAAGAATCTTAATTAGTGAATTTGCATTTTCTTCTGAGGTGGCACCAAATAAGAGAATGTCATCAACAAAAAGAATATATGCCATATATTCACATCCCGCAATTTGGATTCCTTTAAAAGTTCCTGAATCTTGAGCTTGTTTGACAAGACTACTTAAAGCTTTAGCAATTAAAAGGAACAAAAAAGGAGACATAGGGCATCCCTGATGAAGCCCTCTAGATGGAAGGAAAAAATTGGAGGGGGGACCATTTATAAGGACAACAAAGGATGCAGATTGAATGCATCCCATGATCCATTCCATAACTTCCACAGCCATCCCAATTTGAATTAATAAGAGCCTTAGAAAGGTCCAGTTAACCATGTCATAAGCTTTAGATAAATCTAATTTGAGCACAAAGGAGGCCTTTTTGTTTAGATGAAAAGAGTGAATAACTTCTTGTGCCAAGAACACAGTATCATGAATTTGTCGCTTATGTATAAATCCAAACTATTCCACAGAGATAATACTGCTTAGAATGGGCTTCAAACGTTGTGCAATTATTTTCAAAATAAACTTGTAAATCAGATTGCAACATGAGATTGGAGGAAATATCCAAAAGAAGAGGGGTTTTGACTCTTAGGGATGAGTGAAATAAAGGTTGAATTTATAGAGCCCAGGACCTTTCCGGATCTTTGAGATTCCTTTACAACTTTTTGCAGATCATCTTGTAATAGATCAAAAAACCCTAGTAAAATTCGATGGTCAAACCATTCGGGCCTGAGCTCTTATCCTTTTCGAAAGATCAAAGAATATGTTCGAGTTCAACATCATCAACTTCTTTTTTAAGGACGTAATTCATTTATTCCGAAATAATCTGAGGAAATAGATTAAGGACTTGTAAAATTTCCTAAATTAGGCGACCTTCAGGGGCAGAGAAGGCATCCTTGAAATGATGTAAACCGGCTCTAGCTTTTTCCTTAAAGTAGCTTACTTTTGAACCATCTAAATTATGGATCTCCCGAATAGTGTTTTGATTTCTTTTGTGGGATGAAAATCGATGGACGAACTTAGTGTTATTATCTCCTTCCTAAATCTAGATTGCACGACTTTTTAGATGCCATAGTTGTTCCTCCTTCAAGAGAAGGTCATGTCGCTTAATCTCCAAGGATTTTAAGGAGTCAATATCTGCTTCAGATATAATACCATTTTTATTTGAATTATAGAGGATGGAAAATTCAGCTTCAATATTTTTTAAACTTTCTTATTGATTGGCACGAAAATTTTGAAACCATCTCTTTGTCACCTTTCTTATATTGGCAATGTTAGATGCCCATTGTTTGATATATGGAATGGGCTGATCCGAAGATAGATGTGTCCAGGAATTGGAAATCAGAGACCTATACTCCTCCTCTAATAACCATGCCGGGTTGAATTTAAAAGGAGAAGTATGTTTCGGCTCAGGGACATCAATAGACAGAATTATAGGGAGATGATCATACAAACCACCAGCTTCTACCCATGACTGAATTCTGAAATTCCTATCTAAAATACCATCTGAAATAGGAAATCTATCTAGTCTTTAAACTACAGCTTCATCATTTTTACACTTATTACGCCAATTAGGGGTAATTTTCCGGGGTTGTACATCCACCAACCTATGGGACTCCAAAAGGGATAGAAATAAAGGGGCCAAAGGGTCAACTCTAGTCGAAACCCCCCAAACCTCCTGTTGAGATAGGGTAAAAGTAAGGTCTCCTCCCAAAATCATGGATTGTGAATGAGCGACTTCAGAGGAGAGCATGGATGACTAGAAAGTCCTTTTTTCAGAGCACGGACCATAAATATTAAATAAGGAGAAAGATAAACCGGACTTATGGTTAACGCAGGAAGAACTAATAAAATCCTGGTGGAAATTAGAGGACAGGACTGAAATGGAAGGGTAACAAGCTATCACCAAGCCTCCAGCCTGCCCCACAGTGTCACTAGAAGTGAAAGACCAATCTTTTAAACATTTTAACAAAAAATCCACAACACGAGAACCCGACACCTTAGTTTCTTGCATAAGAAGGACATCCAGGGAAACGGTTTTTACTAACCATTTGAGGGCTAATTGAGAGGGCGCGCCCCCAAGACCCCACACGTTCATCAAAAGGACTATCATAAGAGACCCTTCGTAGGGCCTTTCCTTGCTCCAAGGGCCCACTGAATAGTTTTTTTTCTTCCCACACTAATATCCACATAGGCCTAGTTTTGTGCTTTAGATAGGTGGATCTTATGACCTAAAATGATTTTAGGTGTCGGATTAGTGGCCAGGCCACCTTAACAGCAATGTCAAACTTTTGAGTGGAGTGAGAATACAACTTTGATACATAGGATGGAGAGGGAGGGGGGAGGGGAGATACACAGGAAACAGCCAGTGGAGACTCCACCAGAGGGGGAGATGGAGGAGATGGCAAGTGAGGGGACGGACTAGGAGAAACAGGGAGAGGCATGGAGACGATGGGGGAGGAGGATGAATTGCCACCAATTTCAAAACATTAAGGAATATTATTTTTGGAATTTAAAGGAGGGGGAAGGAAAAATCGGGCATACCTTTGTCAGCAT
Source organism: Pinus albicaulis (assembly GCA_034641835.2). NCBI lineage: Eukaryota > Viridiplantae > Streptophyta > Pinopsida > Pinales > Pinaceae > Pinus > Pinus albicaulis. Next base: position 239,196,472 of record CM076573.1, read on the forward strand.
TAGTCACGTCGACAAGGACCTGTTGTGGAACTTCCTTTATCTCCTCAGAAGCGCCATACCTAGAGACAGGAGAGTTAGTCCGAGATTTTTGGCCAGAGTCAATATTTTTCCATACTTTTTTATATTTAGGCCAAGAGAGGTTAGGACGTGGGAATTGCATGGCAAGGTGGCCAACCTGTCTACATAAGAAACATCTAAAAGGAAGTTTCCAGTAATCAAGCTTCTGTGTCCATGAACTCCCATGCATTTCGAGAATGATGCCTTCATATAAACGTTTGTGAACGTCTAATTCAACTTGGATCTTTGCACATATACGGTCCAATTTTGTATCCCAGTCTTCTTCTAGGGCAATGAACGTGCCTAGTTTATTTCCAATAGCTTCGAGAAGGGGACGTCGCCAGAAAAATTGAGGGAGCCCCTGCAAGATAACCCAAACTCTTTGCAAGTGTTGCAGGGCATAATCAGCATTGAAATGAACGTCCCACTGCTAAAGCACAAGGCCATCCGGACCCCAATTCCACACTCGATCAATCAATTTTAGTTTACCGTTTGCCAAAATTAACTTGAAAAGGATCCAACCTCAAGAAAGTTGGTGAAAGGATGGCAAATATCCCAGCAGGGGCCTTCAGTTTTCGTTAATCCATGCAGAGCTTGCCTCAGAAGACGCCATGCATCCACAGAAACGTCACACAAGCACATTCTCCAGGTAGTCTGGTACCTCTGAAATTGCAATTTCTTCCCCAACAATGAGCTTGGCATTACCAGACTTTGGACGGATGCCTTTCCTGACCCGTTTGGTTTTGTGACCATATACCTGAGATAGATCCTCCCCAGTGAAGGTGGTACAGTCACCGTTAGGTATTACAGAGGAGCCATCATGCAAAGGAATGGAGGAATAAGGTAAATCATCTGTTTGAGTGCCTTGGGATGAGCATTGGAAAGAATGACCTGCTCTGCACATAAATTCATATTGTCCTGGAAGAACATGACCAACCTCCGGACTGTAAATGAGATCTGCTTCATCCTCGCTCATGATGATGTTAACAAAACAACTGCCCACGCGAGGAAGAGATATCGAGCGACGATGTCAAAGGAGAGGAGTGAGAAAAGGTGGCAACGAAGTGTAATGAAGAGGAAACGAAAACACGGAGACCCCTGAACCTAAGATAGACTACCCAACCCCACAAACGTGGATCTAAAGGTCACATGCGAGGAAGCTGCAGAGTCTGAAGGCCTCTCTCTCTCTCTCTCTCTCTCTCTCTCTCTCTCTCTCTCTCTCTCTCTATATATATATATATATATATATATATATATATATATATATATGACATCTAATCCACGGGACTACCTATGAGTTCGATCCCACCCAGATTTCTACTTGCATCGATTTTTTTTTTAAAAACATCTCTTTTTAATCGGTACGCACTATTTAAAATAGCGCATCGATCACGTATTGACAAAAAACATTGTTTGATAAAATAAAATAAAAAATATTAATTTATGTTTATGTTAATTGGTGCTCTGGTATTAATATAATGCACCGGGTCTCCTTGTTGACAAAGAGCATCGTACGGTGTTTCTACTGTATTAGCAGTGTGTTTATAAGAACCTATCGCACCGCGTTCGATGCGTAAGTTGCGAAAGGCGCACCATTTTCCTGATTTTTTTTTTTACCTGAAAAGTATGTGATTTATATATAAAATATATTAATGAATGGTACAGGTCTAATATTGATCAAGAAATGGCTGACAAGAGTTCAAGTAACGAAAATACTTATAGCACATCCAGAAAAGAAAAAAAAGGCAAGTTATTTGTAAATTCTTTACATAAATTATTATTTTTGAACTGTATGTAAGTTTAACTAATATGTATTTTTTAGTGTGTATCATGCAGAGCCACAAAATTACGAAGCTCGATAAAATTATTTCTGATCTAAGACCAGAAGAGCATAAAATCTTGATGGAAAAATTTCAAAAGGATGAATCATGGGAATGAAAAAATATTATCGATCCAATATGAGTTTCTTTTTTGAATTTTCATTAATAATATACTTAAAAATATTATATGACGTGTTTCAAAAAATCTATTAATTCAGATATGTTTAATGTTCTAGAGGGACCAATAGCGAAGAGAATGAATGTTGTTATAAGAAAATAAAAAAAATAGAACATGCAAATGAAAATGAATTGTTCCTTAGCTCATTTGGAGTGATGTTGGAGGTTAAAGAAGGGGGGGGAATTTTACAAAAATTTGAGGGATCTAGTGGAATGAATGTATAGATGTTCCTTCCACTTACAATACAAAAATCAATCCAATGATTCCAAGAACCAAATTTTATTTAAACTACATGATGAGTTTCCAGAGAATTGGTAAATGAGACATGTCAAACTTTTAATAGCAAAAATGTACAACAACAAAAAACAAGGATTGAAAAAATAAGATTCCTTTAAATGTTTTTCTATAATTATATGTATATATTACTACAAAGAAATCATTTATTAATATCACTTTTTTTATATTTAGTTTTCATATATCAATTTAAAAATAAAATAGTTTATTGTCATGTTACATTTTCACGAAGGTTATGAAAATCTCAAAGGATGAACGAGTTGATATCAGAAATATGCCAGTAGGAATGCCCAAAAATGTGTACAAGGAGATGGTCAAAGAAATAGACATAATTGCATCGCACGAGGAGCCATATCAACAACAACGTGCTTCAAATGTAATATGTAATCATTAAATTTTTTGATTAGGTACAACAAATAAACAATTTAGCATTAAATATTAATTTTCAAGTATTTTCTTGTAGAAAAGAAAAGAAAATGGAACCCATTCAGCACATAAAACAGGACGACAAGGAATAAAAGGGTTGATATTTATGTTGGTGAGTAATTGTTACTTCTTTATAACAACTTAACTATATTTCGTTTTTGTATATTTTAAGTTTTTTTACAACAATCATCATTGAATGTCTTCAAATAGGTTTTAACATACAAAGAAGAACCATCAGAAAAATTGATTAAAATTGGATTAAATATGGGTTGTCAGTATATGTTGGCATATCAGAAATTAATTGTGGAATTTGTAAGCATCTATCTTGTTTTACTTAGCTCTACCTATAATTAATAGAACAAAAAAATAATTTATATTAAATCTATGATTTTTTATGGGGTATAAAACTTGCAGGAAACAAAGTATGGAACTGCGCCAACTAATGAATTATTGAAAGATGGTCTGAAATTTGTTTTGAAAGAATGTGTATAGTTCACGAGTCAATTTTTGCTATGGTACATTTCTTTTTTATTTACATTGATGTATATTATTTAATATTGCAATTTTCATTATTCTCACCAGTGTATATACACTCATTACACTTTATTTTTATGTTTGTAGATGGAACTTGAAGAATAAAAAAACAATCAACGCAATGAACAAACATTCATCCAAATAAACCCAAGTCATTGAAGTAGCTTGAGCAGTGACATCAGTTCTAGCAAAGAATGATGATTAATATCTTTGGATATCAAAGCAAGGCGTTGTATTTTTTTAAACATTTGTCTGTGAAATCATACATTTTATTTAATGTAATGAACATAGTATCCTAATTGAAAGACAAAGGATACCAATAACTATCCAATTTTGTATGACAAAGAGTGTCTTATTCATATATATATAATAAAATACATTTTAATTTATTCTATTGTTTTCTTCATTGTCGTTGTGAAATGTAACACCACTAATTAAATATATGGATGATTAAATATTATAATGAAGAGATGTGAAATCTGATGATATGATAAAACAAATTCATCCAAACATCGCATTCAAATGCACTAATAAAAATCTAATTGATATGAATATTGTTATAAGATATGTGTCGACTTTTGATGAATAATTAAGTTCAAAAAATCACAATAATTGCACTGTCACAGGTCAATGTTTCTAAAACATAGAAAATGTACACCATTGCGTGTTAGTTATTGTGCACCGATGTGTTTTTATGATACTCTACACTGGTGCATTTCTACAACCTATGGGCACCACACCAAATACCAATACCAATTAGAACACTCAGCGCACTTTATCGATAACTACCACCCGAGCAGGTGGATAGGCGTTGCATGCACCGGTATGGTTTTCGTTTAACGCGTCGTTGCATTTTTATAACTTAACGGCCCAATGTGTTCTAACACCTAAACGGCCCGGTGCGGTTTTACACCTTAAGGACGCTGGTGCATGCACCTTCTATCGCCATGGTGCATCTTTGTGGGTGACACGCACCATGACATTGCTAAATGCCCCAGGGCTTTCGAAATTTTCTTTCCATCCCAGTGCTTGGTGTATTTACAATACCGATGCGTACAGGGTAAAACACACCAGTGCGTTCACACATGATGCGTGCACCGATGAGAAAAACATCTATAAAAACCTTCGGTCGCCCAGTTTTTTAGTTGTGTTGAAGTTCCATTAGAAGCTCCGTCAAAACCTACGTTACCAAAAACAGAAGTTGTAGCAAAAATTTTTTTGACAATTTGGCCAATTTTGTAAGACTAAAAACCTCCTCTATAACCACCAATAGAGGTTATTTTCCTTGTAGTGTGCCCACGATTGATTTTATAAAATATGGTTCATGATGGTTGACCATGATTGAATTTATAAAACATGGTTGACCATGGTTGACCATGATCGATATTATAAACCCAACGGAATAATAAACCCTAATTATTAATACTATAAGCCCAAGGGATTAAAAACCTAAGGGAATAATATTAAATCCTAGGAATATGAACCCCTAGATTAATAAACCCAAGGGATTGATATTATAAACCCACGGAATAAAAATTTATAAACCCAAGGTATATAAACACTAAGCTAAATATATAAACCATAAAATAAACATGGTTGACCATGGTGAATTTCCATATTGAGAAAATCCTTGTCACAATGAAACATTGGACCATTGTTGACCAATATTGATTTTCATATTAAGACAATCTTGTCATAATGCAACGTTGGACCACGGTTGATCATGGTTGATTTTCATATTGAGTCAATCATTTTCACAATGCGACATTCAATCATGGTTGACCATGGTTGGCTATGATTGACCATGGTTTACCATGATTGATATTATAAAGCCAAGGGAAAAATAAACCCAAGGGATCGATATTATAAACCCAACGGAACAATAAACCCAAGGTATTAATACTAAAACCCCAAGGGATTATGAACCCCATGGAATAATATTAAACCCAAGGGACTAATATTTTAAATGAAACATATATAAATCCTAAGATAAATATTATAAACACTAAAATAAACATGGCTTACCATGGTTGTTCCATATTATGACAATCCTTGTCACAATGTGAGTTTGGACCACGGTTGACCATGCTTAACCGTGCTTGATTTTCATATCAAGACAATATTTGTCACAATGTGACATTTTACCATGATTGACCATGATTATCATGTTGAAACAAACTTTGTCATAATGTGACATTGGACTATGATTGAGATAATTATTTATTTTTATATTGAGACAATATTTGTCACAATGTGACATAGGAACGTGGCTAACCATGATTAACCATGGTTGATAAGACTGATTTTATAAAATATGGTTGAGGATGGTTGACCATGATTGAATTTATAAAACATGGTTGAATATGGTTGACCATGATCGATATTATAAACCCTAGAGATTAATACTAAAAAGCCAATGAATTATAAACCTAAGGGAATAATATTAAACCCTAGGAATATGAACCCTTAAATTCATAAATCCAAGGGATTGATATTATAAACCCAAGGGATAGAAAATTATAAACCCAAGGTATATAAACACTACGATAAATATTCTAAACCCTAAAATAAACATGGTTGACCATGGTGAATTTCCATATTGAGAAAATTCTTGTCACAATGCAACGTTGGACCCTGCTTGACCATGTTTGACCATGATTGATTTTCATATCGAGACAATCTTTGTCACCATGTGATGTTGGATCATGTTTGACCATGGTTGGATCTGATTGACCATGGTTGACCTTAATTGATAATATAAACCCAAGGGAATAATAAACCAAAGGGATTATCACTAAAACCCCAAGGGATTATGAACCCAAGGGAATAATACTAAGACCAAGGCACTAATATTATAAACCTAAGGTAATAAACCCTAAGATAAATATTATAAACATTAAATTAAACATGGTTGACCATGGTTGATTTTAATATTGAGATAATCCTTGTCACAATGTGACATTGGACCATGCTTAACCATGCTTAACCGTGGTTGATTTTTATATCAAGACAATCTTTGTCATAATGTGACATTCGACCATGGTTGACCATGATTAACCATGGATGACAATGTTTTATTTTATAAAACATGGTTGAACATGGTTTACCAAGGTCATGATTGACCATTATTGATAATGGTTGACCATGATTATCATATTGAGACAATCTTTGTCATAATGTGACGTTTGACGATGGTTGAGACAATGATTGATTTTCATATTGAGACAATCTTTGTCACAATGTGACATTGGAGAATGGTTGACCACCATTATCCATGACTGACCATGACTGATTTTATAAAATATTGTTGACCATGCTTGACCATGGTTTACTTTCATATCCAGATAATCTTTGTCACAATGAGACGTGATCAACCATAGTTGACCATGTTTGACAAACGATGACTATGAGTGAATAATGTTGACTATCATTGAGTATGGTGTACATATAGTTGATTAACATTGACCATGGTTGACTATTTATTATTATTATTAAATCTTATATTTTGGTTTTTAAGCTCGTGTGGTTATCATTTCTTAAAGAGCTTCCCAGATTATCCATAGTATTAAGGAACATATGTCAACGTTTCAAATCCCAACAGGGATCCATTAATAGTGATGAATTTTATGAAAAGAGCCAACCAAAGTTTTTATAATTTTTATGTTCCTTAATACTGTGGATAATCCGGGAAGCTATTTAAGAAATCTTATATTCTAAACCTTGTATTAAAAACCCTAATATTAAACCATATATATTCAAGTTATGAAATACTTTTGGGTGGTGTAGTTATCTTTAATTTTTAAATTATTAAACATTCCATGCCAATTTAATTTTGTAATTGCATTTCATGCCAAATCACAAAAGTATATAAAATAATTTTAACAATTAAAATGAAATAAGATTATTAATCATTTTAGAAATATTCCAACTTGTTCTTGATAAGTATTAAAAAAATATTCTAAAGATATAAACTTATAGATAAACACGGTCATTTTTCTAAATATGAAGTACAATCCGGAAATAACAATACCAAACGACACTTATAAAAATATTTACGATGAAAAAGTTTTATAACAAACAAGAATGGTAGAATATCTGGAGCTGCAATCAGGACTTATCTTTTAGAGAAGTGTCCAGTGGTGCAAATAATAGATCATGAGAGAAATTACCACTGTTTTTATCAACTGTGTGCTTCAACAGAGGATGTGGAGAAGTACAAGCTTGGTGATCCTAGAAGACTGCACTATCTGAATCAGAGAAATACGTATGAGTTATCTGGTGTGAGTAATGCTCAAGAATATGTTAATATGATTGCAAGTGAGCCATCATGCACTCGACAAATGAGAAGTATCATGTATGGCACCAAAACTATTCGAGACACCATGCTTTAATACCTTATATAAGTGTTAATAAATTTGTGTTATTTACCATACAACCTGTTAGAATAATTTACCATGTATTTACATGTATTTACATTGAAAATGCATTGATAAGCCATAGTGTTCATAATAATCATGTGTGCATATATGGTGTGTTATATTAGCTATATGTGCATATACAATTTTTTTTTTTACATATATATCGTAAATGTTAAAGTTGCTTTGTTTAGTGATTAAACATGTTACAATAAATATAAATATAAAAATTATATTGATATTTTAATTTATATTATATAAAATTTTGAAAATTTAAAATAAATAAATAAATTATGTAATTAATTTTTATTATTTTTTCTTATAGATCAGAGGTTAGAATGTGAATCACAGTTTTAGATTTCATGTAAATTTTATTTGGTTTTGTAGGCATAAATCTTGAGGAACAGGAAGTTATTTTTCGGATACTGGCTGGCATACTATAATTAGGGAATATTGAATTCACCTCTGGCAGAGAGCATGATTCCTCAATCCCAAAGGACCAGGAATCTAATTTTCACCTTCAAACTGTAGCAGAATTATTCATGTGTGATTCTAAAGCATTGCAAGATGAATTATGTACACGTGTTATTATAAATCGTGAAGGAAATATAATAAAAGCTCTTGATCCTCTGAAAGTTGTCGCCAGTCGTGATTCTTTGGCAAAAACAATGTAAAGGATCCCGCTCAGCCTAGCCCAAAAATACCTGCATGAATTATGCGTGGAAGTCTTTATGAAATAAAACATGCTCTTGTTCTACCTGCATGAATTACGCGTGGAGATGCTTGATCAATGTGAATTACATGTGGAGATGCTTAATCAATGTGTTCTGGAGTATGTGCCTATGGCTTAGTAGTATGGTTATGCCTGTAGCTTGTTGGTATGCCCCTGGTATGCCTGTGCATAGAATTATATTCCCTTGGCCGCCAGCCAAGTGAGCCATATGAAATGGGAATAAATATTGGTTCATAGAGGTATTCCAAGATATTGGTGATAGACTGTTGGACTACCTGAACGATAGGAGATGAAATAATTTTGGGCCTCTTTTCAGTAGACTTCGGTTTAGGTACGAATACCTTTGGCATTAGAGAGAATTGAAATGACCCCTCTAAGAAAGCTTTGGCAATATCCAAGAGTTTTTTATGATAAATACCAGAGAGTGTTTCCTCACCGACGGCCCGAGTCATAACCCCTGGCTTCGCATAGATCTGTTCATATGAAAAAATTAAGTTATTGATGGAACTGACTGTCTCAATTAGTCCATTCCAGTTCCCATTCTTTGTTTTTGTAGGATATAGTAGTAAAGGCAGGGGGCTATGAGAGAAGAGGTAAAGGAACCACCAAAGATAGAGGTAGCAACATGGGCGGGCCAGCAAACGGTGGCAAGAAAAAAGACTATAGCTCGATGAGAAGACAACTTCTGGCCGAGGAGCAGGAGCAAGCCATCGAGATGGAAAGAACCCAGTTCGCAGAGTTACATTTATATAACCAAGTCTCCAAAACTACAACAATTAATAACGCCATTGTGACTCAGTAGAAACATAACGATTTTGATGATGCCAAAGCAACAGATGAAGGTTTTGTGTCTAGCATTTTGGAAAATAACTAGTAAATAGTCAACTCGAAATCTCTGTTTTCGATAAACATTTTAATGTAAGCCCTTTGGAACAATAGCGTTTACGAATTCTGGGAACACTAGAGTTTACGAATTCTTGTTAGTGTTCTGCAATTTTGTTAAATGCCACTGTAATAGTTTTTTGATATTGAAATATTTGAACTTTCTATAAGTTTTCTTTTTTTTTCTAAGTAACACTAAATCTATTAATATTTAACATAATAATACAAAACTGCCTCTATCTCAGCTGAGGAAGCCTGAGCACAGGGCTTGACTGCCATGAAAATTCATAGTTTGGACTGCCCACAGTGGGGAAACCAGTCCCATTAGATTAAGATTCGTCGCCCTCATAGGGGAAACCGGCTTTACATCCAAACTATCTGTCAAAAATACCAAAACCATAGCATGCCACTCTGCAAGCAGAGGGTAAAAAAGCAAGAAAACCAGGATTAGCATAAAGACCTTGCACATGGAGAACAAAAACCTCTGGGGTATCTTCTGACTACTGTGCATCAGTTGGGGAGGGCGGTTCTTCAACAATTCTGCATCCAAACTCGTCGTTGCTCCCCCCTTCATAAACCGAGGGTGGCACTTTGTCTTTGTCCACGCCTTCCATGTGTTGGACCTGCATAGAAACATTTGAGACAATTTTTAACTGGGCCAAGGTATCCTTGGCAATTTCTGCAGGAGTGGGGCTAGGTGCAGTGGGGCCATGGAAAGCGACAGAGGGACCAGGCATTGCAGACGGAGGTGGCACCATACGGGAAGATTCTTCAAAAACCGTAGCCGTGACATGAGCTTTGAGGACCGGTCTGTCAAACATGCAGTCGAAGGCAAACTCTGCGCGTTGAGAGGACTGGCGAAGGGAGGAAGAGGAATGCGGGTGGGGAACGGAGGGAGCTGCAGAAGGGCAGACCGAAGGCACATGGGAGAATACAAAAGGAGACGGAGGACGCACAGAGGGAGGAGCGGATAGAGGGCCACGAGTTTTTCCCCTGCGACCTCTAGTTTCCGAAGAAAAGTTGCAGGGGAAATCTTCCGATGAAGAATTAGAGGCGGGAGAAGACTGAGATCGATAGGCTCTGTCATGACTGGAGCCTCGGCGACATCGCATGCGATGGCGCAGTCGAGGCATGGCGGGGGGGAGAGGCAGATGAAACGGGCAAAGGAGAAGATACCGTGGAGGGCCAGGAGGGCTATACAGTGAATTTGAAAAACAGAATTGACTGTGCGAGTAATGGAATTCCGGGACAGTCTCCAGACAACACAACAGCTCACACCGTCGGCCTGTCTGCGTTTGAGCGCTAAGCTCCGCGCAGGCAGACGGACAAGAAGCACGATGAAACACAGTAGCAGAGCAGACGGGGCAAGCGCCATGCAAAGGATTACAGTCCATACCAAGAGCCGAGGTGAAACAAATGAAGAGTGCACTGTGAAAACGGTTCCAGAGAATGTAATTAAGGTAGCGTGGGGTGGCGTACTGAATGCCACCATAATTGCAAGTGTGGGAGGCCAGATGGCCTGCCCAAATGGACTGCCTCGGGAGGCAACGAGGGACGAGAGTCCCATCATGAACTGGAGGCAACCGCATCCGACGTTCTATAAGTTAAAAAACATAGAAAGACAAATATTGAAATATGTGCATTTTTTATATGTTAAAAAAAATAGAAATACTTAATGCATTAGATCCATAAAAAATACCAGCATCACCAGCACATATATATATGATGGGAGTTGTCTAACGAGACAGAGTAATTTCCCGGATGGCCAAAATTGGTCGGAATCCAGGCCAAAAAAATTTAAAAAATCTTACGGTAACAGTGTTTGAATCATGATTTTGATGGTGGAAATGGATTCAGCACCATCAAAAACCTCTAAGGCACCCAAAATATTAAAGTTTGATAGTTATAACGTGGATTTCCAAAAATCCCTACCGGAATCTTACCAGAATTTCCATGATATTCAGGGCAAAAAATAAGTCTAGTTAGACTGTGGCTATATGATGCGCTGCCTCTCTGTAGATAAAGCACCTTATCTTCGTTTATTTTTGCTACCAGCATATATAAATATGATGTGCGGCCTCGTTTATTTTTGCTACTAGCACATATATATGTGATGTGCGGCCTCGTTTATTTTTGCTACCAGCACATATATATATGATGTGCGACCTCTCTGTAGATAAAGCACCTTATCCTTATCTTCGTTTATTTTTGCTTTAGCAGTTGTGTGTGTATACATATTCCTATTCCTCGTTTGCGAATTTAAGTGTTATAAAGCAAATCATAACTTCTAAATAGCTTCAAAACAACAAACTATGCTATGACAAACAATCAACAAAATTATTGTAGTGACCATAACAAAATTATTGTAGTGACCCTTACAAAACCAGAGGACAAGATGCAAGATCACTTTCCAGGTCTAATTATTGTCAAAATGTAAGAATTGTTTACCATATTTACATAAAATATAAGGATTTTTATTGATATTTACCTCAAATTGATGTCAAAATGTAAGAATTGTTTACCATATTTAATTTGTACTGATATTTACCCGTGATATTTACATGTGATGTAGATTAAGAGTCACTTCCTCTGGTCATTAGTCGAGAAGCTAGGTTTTCTCTACCTTACCACCAATAAAAGCACACATTCAAGAGAACCGCAGAGGAGCGAGGAGAGTTAACCAATCTATATCTAACAAAATTAGAGCAACAATTTAGAGCATGAAGAAGAAGTATATATCTAAAAAATTAGAAAGGTTCAAAACTCAATTACCAGTTCCTCGCTCAATTACCATTTGCCAATTACCAGTTCCTCGCTCAATTACCAGTTGCCAGGGGGAAGGAATAAGCCCGCCATACAGCCATTAGTTTTCATTTCTTGCCCAAGACAGAAGTTTTTGGAGCTATTGCATCTTCTTCCAGCCCTTATTTCGTATTCTTCCACGGGGGCGGGGATAATGAGAGTAACCTAGACAACACATACCACACATAATAATCTAGTAGCTAAGCCGGCCCATGACACTTAGTTGGCTGAAAATTTCATGATTATATAGGTGGCAGTTACATATTCATTCACCTGGCAGAACAACAGAGCCAACGTTTGGTGTATGTCCTTAATCGGTAAATATAACAACATAACATAAAATGTCAAGAACTAATGTTAGCATTAGTTAATTGATATTTAATTGATAATGAAAGTATTTTTATCAATGCACATTTATCCCAAGTATAAGGACATCTTGCCTCGATATAAGGCCAAATAAGACCTCAAAACTGTTAATTGGTTGAGAGGACGGTTGAAATAAGCTTATTGGTTAACAAAAAAAAATATAGATTGTAAACATAGCTTTAAATTTATTTGCTCACCTTTGAGTTCTATGCAGTACTAATGAAAAATAGAGAAACAATTACAATAGTTCCTGCTTACCCCGAAAGAGCAAGGACTAATAAGACAAGACATTTTATGAAATTGTAGCCGACAACATATGTCATAAATATGCGTAAATTTATGTCACAAATATATCTAAATTTAAACTTATATATATACCCTCAAAGAGTCCACCACATGTCTACACGCCCACAAGCGAGAAACAATTATAAACATTTGCTTCATCAAATTACATAACAAACCTACGTATGTATGAAATCCAATTTAATATATATAATTTGAAACACGTATCAAACAAGGCTACAAGTAGCGACTACATGCCGCTTAGTTTAAATATAGTAATGTTGCAATGTGATGTTGGAAAGTGTCAATGGATAGCTATTACGGCTATTACATGTTGCTTAATGTAATCATAGAGATGTTACAATTTGAGTTTGAAGTTGTTTATGAAGATTTGTTTTATAATAAAGTATAGTTAAATTAAATTAGAAATAATTGTTGCAATTTGAGTCTGAACATGTCTATGTGGATTTGCTAAATGTTGCCATTTGAATTAACTTTGTAATAAAGTTTTTAGTTAGTTTAGTTTAAATATATCTAAATTAAAGTAAAAAAGTAAGAATCTATGCACTATATAGTAGTAGTTTAAATCTATCTAAATTATAGTAAAACAAATTTTGTGTTGATGGTGGTTACCAATTGATAATTATTAGCATGACCCATGGGCATATGCATTTGATGTATAGGTTAGATCTGCTACATATGCTTAGCTTGTTTTTGGCATTGATATATGTATGACAGACTTTTGTGTTGATGATGGTAACCAATTGATAATTACTAGGACGACCCATGAGCATATGCATTTGTTGTGTAGATTAGATCTGCTACATATGCTTATTGCCAAGACCAAAAGATGAGACAACATCATAACCACTTTGGGGCCTGCCACTTAGTTTAAATATAGTAATGTTGCAATGTGATATTGGAAAATGTCTATGGATAGCTATTACAGCTATTACATGGTGGTTAGTGTAATCATAGAGATGTTACAATTTGAGTTTGAGGATGTTTATGAAGATTTGTTTTGTAATAAAGTATAGTTAAATTAAATGAGAAATAATTGTTGCAATTTGACTTTGAGCATGTCTATGAGGATTTGCTAAATGTTGCCATTTGAATTAAAGGATGTCTTTGAGGATTTTCTTTGTAATAAATTTTTTGCTTAGTTTAGTTTAAATATAGCTAAATTAAAGTAAAAAATAACAATTTATGTGCTATATAGTAGTAGTTTAAATCTATCTAAATTATAGTAAAACAAAAGTTTGTCTTGATGATGGTAACCAATTGATAATTACTAGTTTGGCCCATGGGCATATGCATTTGATGTATAAATTATATTTGCTACATATGCTTAGCTTGTTTTTGGCATTAATATGAGTATAACAGAGTAGCTACTGCCTATTGCTTAATGCAAATATAGAAATGTTGCAATTTGAGTTTCAACTTGTTTCTGGGGATTTGCTTTTTAATAAAGTTGTTGTTTAGTTTAGTTCAAAGTGTTAAGGTTTACAATCTAATCAATTTAGGTTTTTTAGTAAATGGTAAATTGAGGTATTTTGCTTGTGAGTCTAGGTAATTAGATATATCTATTAGTATTTTCTTTGTGATAAATTTTCTGCTTAATTTAGTTTAAATATAATTGAATCAAAGTCAATATTAGAAATTTATCTACCATATAGTAGTAGTTTAAATCTATTTAAATTATAATAAAAGAACTTTTGTGTTGATGATGGTAACCAATTGATAATTACTACGACGACCCATGAGCATATGCATTTGTTGTGTAGATTAGATCTGCTACATATGCTTAGCTTATTTTTTGCATTAATATGAGTATGACAGAGTAACTACTACCTATTTCTTATCAATGATCGCTTTTTATGAATTAGCACTAATAATATTTTTATTTATAACTTAGTACTAATAATATTTTTAGTACTAAAATAAAAGCTGGAATTTATTTTATAACTATTTTATTTTTAATTCAATTTTCAAGAAAAAATATGTTGGGTTTCCCATGTTTTGGCCAGATTGGCAAGACCAAAAGATGAGACAACATCATAACCACTTTGGGGCCCTAGGATCTAGTGCTCCTGGACCGAGGGTAAATCCTATGCTATATTTTTGATGCGTTCCAAAGGACCAATGAACAGCATGAAAAATGTAAATAACAATAAGATAAGAATAACATCACCCGTAGTAATAGACCAGGATCCTGTGAAATTTCTTGACTAATTGATGCAAAAGCAATCTCAAATAGCTGATTACAGTCTCAACTTTCTCTTCCCAACCTACTACTTTAGAAACTACTCTGCTACCCTCTCCCAAAACAATGTTTTCTGGGGTTCTTTATAGGAAAAATGGATAGCAGGAGTAGGTGATACATATTAAATAGATTTATTAACACATAATGGGGATGGTGCTTATGCCCACTGTGCTTAATAGCAATGCCCTGTGAGAGAAGATATGGCTTGGTTCATTTTCTCTTTATGTTCAAACTACATCTTTTCCTTTGATCACGGGATTAGGTCTCAAATATTCAATTAACAGGCCTTAATCCTCTTAATCTGTCTCTATTGTTTCATTGAGCTACTGCTGTAATGGCCTTTTCTGTATGTCGGATCACAGTGACTGGGATTATGGTGCTCTCGGAGGTTTGATGTAGTCTGGTCTGATGTGCCGAGCCCGATAAGACTATGATCGATGACAGAAGAACAGTAGTCATTTGTTTCTTGTACTAATTGTCTTGGAGGCTGGATATCTTCTTGAGCCTCTTCTGTCGGATCACCACTTGTGCTTGCAGGGAAATTCTAAGGAATTTCCGAGGTTTCATGATCTCTTTCTGATTCAGTCCGTTCTTGATGATCAGGGTGCCACTCTTCTAGTGGAATCTGAGAAGAATTATCAGCTAGAGGAGGAGCGTGCATGCGTGTTGGTTATTCTTCTACTCCAGATTCTGCATCTTCCATGTGGTCACTTGTTCCCTCAATGCAGCACTCCCTGTTAGCCTTTTCTATCAGGCTGCTATCTTTTTTAGTCAGCATAGTACAAGACAGGGGTGAGCCATCAGGTAGCTCCCGATTACCTTCTTCCTCATCTTGCACAGATTCTTGAGCATCGTATATTTCCTGCTCGTTAGCATAGACAGAAGAACAATAGTCCTTTGTTTCTTGTACTAACTGACCTGGAGGCTGGATATCTTCTTGAGCCTCTTCTGTGGGATCACTACTTGTGTTTGCAGGGATGTTCTGACGAATTTCCGAGGTTTCCTGATCTCTTTTTGATTCAGTTGATTCCTGATGATCAGAGTGCCACTCTTCTAGTGGAATCTGAGAAGAATAATCAGCTATAGGAGGAGCCTCCATGCATGTTGGTTCTTCTTCTGCTTCGGACTCTGCATCTTCAATGTGGTCAGTTGTTCTCTCAATGCAGCACTGCCTATTAGCCTTTACTATCAGACTGTGATCTTTTTTAGTCAGCATAGTGCAAGACAGGGTTGAGCCATCAGGCACCTCCTGATTACCTTCCTCCTCATCTTCCACAGATTCTTGAGCATTATACATGTCCTGCTAATTATCTGGGCCTGGATTTTTCTCTTGCTCTAGAAAATGCATGGGCTGCTCTAAGTAATCGTCATTTTCATTCAGATTAGCCATATACATCTCCAGCTCTTTACCAAACATGTGTGCTATTCGATTTAATTGATCACACAAAGTATCTAGCTTTGTATCTCTATCCATGTATGGATCATGTTTTTGCAAAGAAGGTCATTGCATCTTCTGAACCAGTTCACAGTCTTCTACGAGTGGATTCATTTGGTCTTGTGAGAGTTATGGAGTGTGGAGTCGCGAGGTGGATGAGTTTGACTGTTTGGAGCAGGCTGGTGTCTACCATCAGCAATTAAAATCAAATCTAGGCTAAGTGGTCTTTACCATCCATTGGACCATGGAGTCATGAAAGGTAATTACATGCAAACAACTAGCCAAGGTTTTCAAAGGGAAAGTCAAAGGCAGCTTTCAATCAAGTCACTAGGGGGTAGCTTATAGATCGGACTAGAGGTCATTTAAGTCCAGGTCTGCTTTAGCATGCTCCAAGGGAAAAACATAGACAAGATTTGAGGCAAAACTAGAGTCTATAGATCGGAGAAGGACCTTTAACTTTCCCTGCTTTGAGACTAGCAAGAAACATCCAAGCAGCAAGCTCCGAGTTCACACATTAGCTAGCAGAAAATAACATCTAAGGGAAAATACTATGCTATATTTCTGATTCGTACCAGAAGAGCAATGAACAGCATGAAAAATGTAAATAACAATGAGATAAGAATAACATCACCCGTAGTAATAGACCAAGATCCTGTGAAATTTCTTGATTAATTGATGCAAAACCAGTCACATACATTCAGCTCAAATAGCTGATTACAGTCTCAACTTTCTCCTCCCAACCTACTATTTTTCAAAATACTCTGCTACTCACAATAACAAAATTCAACCCTTTACAAAATGTTTTCTGGGGTTCTTTATAGCAAAAGTAGGTGATACGTATTAAATCTGCTTAGTATCAATGCACTGTACTTGGTGGTCTGGTTCAAGGTCTCTGTCAGGTCGATAGCGACCTAAGATGTTTGTTTGGTGTCCTTTCTGACTGTAAGGCAGTATGTTCTGTCTTTTAAAGCAAGTAAGGTGACTGGAGGTCTTCTCGGTTTCCATACCTGCATTATTGTCGTCCTGACAGTCTTTGGAAGCTTTCTCTCAATGGAGCGGCCTTTGGGGACTACGGGAGGCGTGAAAACTTCTGCTAAGGCCGTACTGTTCTGAGAAAATGTATTGTTGATGCTGAGAGCAAAGATGGCTTGATTCATTTGCTCTTTATCTTCAAACTGTTTCTTTTTGTTTGACCACTGGATTAGGTCTGAAATATTCAATTAACAAGAGCAGTGACTGCGACTATGGAAAATAGAGTGAATTCATGAGTCTGTGTACCCTGTACAATAAAACAAACCAATTATAAAATTCAGGGCGGTGGCCGAAGAATGCTATGGAGGAGTGGTGGCATGGTAACGCAGAAGTGGGAACCGTGGCTATAGCGGGAATGTCAATATGCAGTTAGGAGGAGAAATGAAATAAATTTTAATATGGAATATTAAATTTCAAAGCGGGTAGATTACAAAGGTAATGAGTGAGAATGTGATGGAATGGGCTGACATAGTGGCAGCAGGTGCTCGCGGAAGGCGATTAACTGAGGGCCGTTAGATCACGGGAAACGGGCGGCTGTGATCTAATCAGAGGATCGCAATCAGGAGGAATGAAGGGGCGACACAGCGAGAAGTTCCGACTACGGTTGGAACGGAGATGCAATTGAGCGAGCGTCGTCCGATCTGGAGATAGATCGACGGCTCGCACGCAATCGAAGGAGTGGATGGATAGGGGTGACAGGCGCACTGCGATTAGCGCTGCGCCATCGGACCTAGGGAGATCGACGGCTCAGATCACGGCGGGGGTTCAATATAACAAAAATACTATGGCATCGGGGGTTTCGTTTACAAAGGAAAAAGGCGTTCCGCCCCAATCCTCCGATGCGATTATCGCTTTACGGGCTGGCGCTTCGTCTTAGCGCTGGGGTCATGCGGGGAAGTGGTTAAGGGGCTGGCCTTAAAAGGGACTAAACCTGTCGTAGATAAGAGTGGGTTTCAGGCCTATTTTAATGCTTTTTAAGGCCGGAGAGGGCATTCGGTGAGGGGAATAGAAGAATATTGAGCCAAACAAAGGTGTTTGAGGGGTTTAAAAGGGGATTTGGGTGATTTACAAAATATAAATTGCTTCTAAAGACAACAAACAGTTTATAAATGTAAATAAAAAAAATATTAAAATATTATAAATTTTATAATTTTTTATTTTTTAGTTTTATAAATATTATATATTTTTAATTATATTTAGGTGTTTATGAGAGCTGGCCATTAACCTAAATTTCATCCATATTTTCTTGATGTAATTAGTGTATTCAAACACTTTATAACGTTAGGTGATCCAGTATACCAACAAAAACTAGAACTATATGTATAATATTATTATAAATAAATAAATAAATAACAAAACTATTTTAAATAAATAAAAATAAATTTCAAAATAATGAAATTAGTGACTACAATTAAAATTTAATTAATAATTTTAAAATTAAAAATAGATTTATATGTATTTTTAAAATAATAAATATATTATAATTTAAATTTAAGTAAATTTAATGTGATTTGGATTTTTAAATCAGTATAGTTTTATTTAAATAATAATAATAAAATTTCACAAAGTATAAAAATATTTGCAAAAAATAAATGTGTTTATATTTACTTTTCAAATATTGGAATTAGTTCCCCCGATCGGGGTGCCAAATGGCAAGGATTGTGACGGGAAGAGGACAATTGTTTGTTTTTCTATGCCCCCTGGTTACATTTTCCTATTAATCTGCATCTGCTCTGAACTGGGGTAGGTAACAATTTAGGTAAGAAGGAAAAGGGGGTGGAAGGAATGCTTATATTCTACTGAAGCGTCATGGGGCTCACGATTGCTATGCCTCAACTACCTTCCGCAACCATTTTCAATTGTATGTTTTGTTCATTAACTGTTTTGGTATTTTTATCGTCTTGTTGCTTTAGTGGTTATCGTCTTCCTCTTAGTCTGATATCCAAATATGGTGAAGAAAAACAGAGGCAGAAAGCTCAATATGGACAAAGGCAAGGAAAAAATTTGAAGCTCGCTAAGCAAGAGAGGCAGGAAATCCATTAGAGAGCTCATGGAGCCCTTATTTCAGGTATACTCAGAGGAGACATCCTGTTTTATAAAATCTCTAATTAACGGATGAGAGACGGAAGTTAGAACCAAAATTGAAGAAGAGGATGATATGGCAGCGAAAGAACTACAACATGTGATTATCGACCCTGGGCATAGTCAAGGGAGAATCTCATTGTTTCATCACTTAATCAAAACCTATTCGTTAGTAAAATGCCTGCTAGTTAATGCCATTACTTCAGTTCAGGAAATAGGAGGGGATCCCAAGGCAGTATCCACCCTGGAAGAGATTAACAAAAGCATCTTGGAAATTAACTTGTGTGAATTGCATCAGTATGCTTGCATTGGCAGAATGGAGAAGGATATTAAGGCCATTGAACAAGTTGACATGCTAGGTTATAGTGTTAAAGATCTGGTCGCAGTGGAGTTAGATGATGACTAGAGCAGTTAGATTCAGTTTTTTTAGCTGTTAGCTTTCTTGATGCATTATGTAAATGTTAGTATTAGTAAATTCTGATATTACTTAACTAAATACTTTTTGTAGGAATCCAAAAAATTACATGTTTTGGATGACATACAATGCACTCAAATGGCTAATAGACCTAGTTTCCTTTAGGCAGGTTGAGGTCTAATTTTTGTATCTACTATGCCTGTTTTTTTACATAAATAGAAAATAGTACGGACGTAGTAAACTTACAAAAAAAGATATTGGAATTAGTTATTATTGTGAAATTAGCAATGGAAACAATTAGTATGAGGAATTATTTGTAAATATAATTTTATTTATCAATAATATTAAAAAAAACATATTATCTAGCGTAATTAGTTAATTATTTATAAGAGTACACACTTATACTCTTACAAGATATCTAGAATTTTGAATATTATTGTATTTCTTTATTATGATGAGAAGTTCTTTCTAGTCTATGTGCCACAATATTATATTATTTATATTAAATAAATTAAATAATGACTCTATTGAATAATTCAAAGATGTTAATAAAAAATATATATATTTCAATATTGAACAAAAATATTAATTAAAAAATAATTAGTGTTGGTGAAAAAGACATCGCATGCTATTTCATATAAGAATGGGCCTCTACTTAAGCCAAGGTCTGCGGGTGGACAAGACCACGTGGAATTATCATATTGCATTGCAAGTTGAAACATATCGGGAGCGTTTTCTTTGTCACCCAATTGAACAATGAAAGGAACCGGAGCCAATGCATGTTATAGGTCACAGCTAAAAGTTGAACTCGGGTATGATTAAAAATCGGCATCGGAGTTTTTTATTTGAACCATTTGTTATGCTATAACTACGGACCCGATCTATGTTATATGATGCAGTTAATAATTGATCGCGCGTTTGCATTTCAATCGGCATCGGAACTTTTTGTATTGGCTGCTTTGTAATATTATGTTTCGGATCCGATGCAGTCTATGAAGCGGATTTAATATCTTTTCAGGTCCGCGGGTATATGCGTAAATGAAATGTTTTAATGTTTTTATGACGCGACAAAAGGTTTCACAACATTTGGTTTGTTGTATTGTTTTAAATATATACAAAGCGCATTTGTAATACACCCTACAAATTTTAGTTTAGTTTCATTTCATATAGTTTTTGTTTTATGTTTTAATATGCGTGGCATGTATAAAGTAAGAAGCCCAAGAGGCTATTGTAACAGACTGTAATGTTTTTATTTTGAAAGCATACCAAAGTGCGAAAGACGGTATGTAATTTTTTTTTACTGTTTATTTTTTTAAAACAAAAAAAACAGATAGTCTGTGTTGTTTTTTTCATTATTTTGTGGTGAGCATGGCGGAAAAATACGATCATGATTAGGCGAAGACCAGGGAAGATAAGACTAAATTTATTCTTAGTACAGTGTTCACAAAGATACATGAACATCATCATACCAAAAGCTATAAAAAAAGAAAAGCATCACAGTGTAGATACAAATTTCCAATGCTACCAATGAAAAGAACAATGATTCTTGAACCAATTACTTCAGTACATGATTCAATAAATGAAAAAGTTTTGTCCTTGCAAAGCACCTTAGAGAAAAAACACTATGACAAATTGACTAGCCATGAAGATTTCTTAGATGAATTCCAGTTAACAGAGACTGCTTATATCGAATTAATACAAAGTACATTAACACAACCAATGGCGTTCTTGCAACGAAAACTATTAGAAATATGGAATAATAGCTTTGCATACAATATGCCACACGTATGGAATGCAAATACAGATGCTCAATACGTTCTAAGTGCATATGCTGCAGTTTCATATTACACTTCATATATGACCAAAGTTGACAAATCTATGACAAATTCATTCAAAAGGATACGAAAACAACATGAAAAGAGAAAAATTGATGCTATTCAAATGATACGATCTCTGGGCAATGCTTTGCTTAACCTTCAACAAATTTCAGCTCAACAAGCAGTCCAGATAGCTTTATCACTACCATTGAATCATAGTTCAACAGAGTGAAACTTTATAAACACAGCACCAATAGACAAATGCACATTTATACTTAAACCAACCACTTTTCTGAAACAAATTGCTGACAACTCTGAAGATGTTATGTGCAGTTCTATAATTCATGTGCTCTTAGAATGGCTTTCAGATTTAGATTTATTTGCCATTCATAGCTTTGGCCCTACTTCTAGTGCCAAAAATCTTGAAGCCTCAAAAATTAGCAAATTTAAAAGAGAATATCATATGACAAAAGAAATTAACAGTGAATAGATAAAATCCAGCAATTACAACGCAAAATCAACTCCGAGCTACAGAAATTCAACTCTTAAAAAATAATTCCAGACAGAATCACCAGATGTGACCCTTTATAAAAGAATATAGAAGTAAATCTAGTACAAAAATGTAATCTCCAAGTAAAAAGATATTACAAATTAAGGACCCCTTTCTAAATGCATGAAAGGGGTTTAAATAGGTACTCAATAAAACAAAATAACTACAACTATTCCTATAATATATCTAAAATAGAATATCTTAAACTAAAATGCGAACTTGCAGTAGACTAGCTCATTAATCACACAAAGTATCTAGCTTTGTATCTCTATCCATGTTTGGATCCATGTTTTTGCAAAGAAGGACATTGCATCTTCTGAACCAGTTCACAGTCCTCTACATTCTTGTTCTGGAAAAATGTTGCAAACATACTGCACGTTGAGAAAGGTAGATTTGAGCAGTAAAATCTTGTACAAAAATTGAGAAGAATTGTGCACTGATTTCTGGATTACTATGTGATTTTGTTGTAGCCAATGTTTGAAGAAGTGCTGGTGCTGCAAAGAAAAGGGAAAAATTAGTCAAATCTTGCTATTTTGGATAGCATAATTTAAATTGCATATATCTGATTTTTTGTTGAAAGATGAAGAGTAATTATAAGTATACCTAGCCTTGGTAGGGCTTCCGTTGCTGTCAACAGATTCGATCTCGTTGTCTTCGTTGATTGTAAATGTACCATTGATTTTGAAATCGCGTAGCATATACATTGTTGCTTGTTTCCTTTTAACATAGTCTTGAAAAGACATATGCTCTAGGTTGGGAAATAACTGTTTCAAGAGGAATTTGATTCGAATGCAACATTGCAAATTGGTATTGTTGGAATTGATTATGAAATTAAGACACTGTGAATAGGAAAAGGTTGAATTTTTATTGCATTTTAGGAAATCAACTGTATTCTCCTCTATCATTGTAGACGCTGGTATTGGTGAATTGCATTCAACACAAACTGGTTCAAATGGTGTAGAGTAAATGCTTGCAATTGTCAATGTTCCTTTTATCTGTTCATAGAGAAGGACAAGTAGTATATGTCAAAATAGAAACAGATGGGGAAACAATTGCAAATTGAGTAGTAGAGGTACTGTTTCATTTGTACTTACAAAGAATGTTGGAGGGTTCAATTTTATGAGTTCTTATGCTGCTTCTGCATTCAATTTTGTGATGAATGTAGCTTGCGTTGTTCGAAGTGTTCTGTCCCTCAATTCTTTCCTGTTTGTTATGTTTTTGAATAACATAATTGGAAGATGGCCTTTTTGCAATTCTTGCTCAATTTCATCATAGAGCGGTGCAAATGTTTCAAATAACTGCAATTGCAAAAGAATACATAATTTTATTTTTTTTGAAACTAAATTGAAATGTAGCATGGAACTAGCAATATAAAAACATTGTAAAGTAATTTATGTTACCGTTGCTCTATTGTCATCGAAATTTCCATCTTTAATTTGCAATGTATATTGGAAACCAACTTTCCGTGCAGCTGTCACAACTGTTGCAATCGTTCCAATTAGATATGTTTCTATATTTGTTGTAAGGTGTTTTATTGTTGTATCTGGAATGAATTTGTATTCTTTGCAAATTGTTGGTATGTTCTGTACGGTGCTTAGTTAAGTTAGCAGCAGAATCCAATCACAATCACCATGGTCATAATTTGTTTTAGGAAGTACTTTAAAATTTGTAATAGATATTGCTTTTCCTGGTGATATTTTTTGGCCATGTTGTTCAATAAGCTTAGTTGGTATGGACAATGTGATTGTCATTATTCCTTCGGCATCTGTCAAATTTGCACGTAGTATTTGTCGTGCTTTGTGGACTTTATCAAGATATGTGCTATAGATAACCATAACATCTCCATTGAAAATTCTTCCAGTTTTGCGAATGTTTAGTTCTTCAATGGTAACTAGAGATAAATATGTTGCTTTCAATCTGTGTATTGATGATGTTGATGTGGCAAAAGAAACAATTAGAAGTAAAATATATTGGTGATAAATATGAATGCTATGTAAATGGTATGTATAAGAATTTGTTTCAAGTTTACTTACTTGTCTGATTCAGTTGCACTTGATATTTGTTGTTCTTTGTCTATTGTAGGTTGCTGCGCAGAACTACGAGATCAAAAAGATGCAATGTCACTGAATCGTGCGCTTGAACGCAACCACGAAGTCTTTGGTAAATTTTAATAACTAAAAATAAACATAAAAGTATAAGGTCATTGTATATTGTACTGGAAACTGAATATTAGGTATTGACAGAGATATTAATTGCATTTAAAAACTTGGATAATGAAATACTTATAAACTATACAATATTAAATTCAGAAAATTCTATGGGTGCAATAGAGATATATACTGATCTTAGTTGCAAATATTAAAAGTTTTTTTGGCTGATAGAAAAAATGACACAATTCCAGTACTATAGAAACGTGTAAACGCATCTAGTACAAATGTATGAAAGTTTAGGTACTGCTGATTGGCATGAAAACATTTACATATGCATCAAAGACTAAGTAACTTGGGCGTAATAAGCAAGTCTGGATGTGTTTCTTGATCAAGCTCACTTTCCAATGTTGTTACTTATTATTGGTAGTTGGCAGTTTACAGAATAAATATGTTGAACAAGATATATGTCATTTGACTTTGTTGAACTACTCAACGAAAAATAACATAGAAACACCATAGGACAAAAGAAACCAAAAAAAAAATGTATAGATAAAATTTCAAAGATGATAGCAGCATTAAGAGAAATAATGATGATATTGGACACATTTTGTTCAAATTGCACAATGTGAATTAAGATGCCTATGGATTATGAAATAATTTATTTTGATGTAACTGAAATGGAGTTATAATTTTGGAAGTAATTTAATTTGTATTTGATGTTATATTTATGGAAATTTAGAGGTTGACAAGAAGCAAGATGGGAAATTGGAGGAGATCTTAGTTAAAAAAGGTTCAAATTTAAAGTGAACAGGAAGCTTGACAAGTTTCTAGAGAAGGGTGAGGAAAAGGAATCAACGGTTGACAAGAAAAGAAGAACAAGAAGACTGGGATTCATAGAATTATGCATGTAACAGTTCTAATGTAAATAAGCAATTGGTGATGATTTTCAAGTTTAACCATGGTACATTATTGAGAACTTAGCACTAGTAATATAAGAATAGATCTTGCAATAGTTTTGTAGAAAGAAATAAATAGTTAAACATAGAGATATATCTATACATATGCATTGAAGGGTAAGTAAGTTTAGTGTAGTAAGCAAACCTGGATGTGTTTATTTCTTTTTGTGACTTGTCTTTGTCTATTTGACTCATTGTAGAAAGCTATAGTAATCTGCAAGACATACAATTAGAAGTCAAAGTCATAGTAGTTAAGAGGCTATGATACTATTGACTAGAAAAAAGCATTAGACTACTTTCATTTGCACTGTGTTTGTGTTGCATTTTTTTCTTCAATGATGAGACAAATAGTATCATGGTCGCTCCAATATTTATCTAACCTGAAAGTCTTGTAGCTACAAGTTATGTTCGACCATATGTGATCAATGATTGATAATTGTTGATTGTTATTTGTGTCTAAAAGAAAATAAAGGTTGTAATTGTGCATATATGATTTTAGTTTGTTTGTTTTGTTGTTGTTTTCAAGCATATTGATGTTGAAATCGCCGAGAAACACTATTGTTTGATTTGAATGTATTTTGCATAATGATTTTGAAAGAAGATCCAATGTATTGTTCAATGTTGCATATGGTGCAACATAGACATTCACAACTATAATATCCATGTCATGAAGAAGCAGCTTTGCTAGTGTAGCTTCAATGTTTTTTTTCTTCAAAATGAATATGGTTCAAGATCTTTATATGCTTTTTAATACAAATTAGCAAACCATGTTTACTATCATTTGATATGCAATTGAATGTTTCAAGTCTTTTTAGAAGCATTGAATTATTCAAATGTGTTTCTTGTAAACATAGGATGTCAGATTGCATTAGATCATAGTCATTTAACAAATCATCAATATGTATTTGTAAACTGCAAGTGTTTATAGAAATAATTGAAATATATGCTTTTGTTTCTAATAATGAATTGTTGTAGTCTATTTGCCACTTTGCATTTCTGTATAAACATTCCATTTCAACAGAAATTTTGTGTCGAATTCGGAAATTTTGTTTCTTAAATGGACTAAGAAAATACAATGATTCTATGTTTCTCACACGAGAAAGAGTTGTATATACTAATCCATGGCGTCGTATTCCTAAAGGATCAAATGTAAGATTGTCTAGTGTCAAGCCTTGTGATCTGTGTATTGTACATGCACATGCTAGTTGGATTGGGAATTGTTTTCTTATTTTCAAGTTGCCTGTTTTTGCTAATACAGAAACTGGCTTTGTTGTGCGCAGTATGGGATTCCAATCACTAGAAATTTCTTTGCTATATAGAAAAGCAAATTTATATGCTTGGCGACGGCCAACACGTTCATCATAGAATTTGATCCATATTACATCAAAATTTTCTAATTTTACATATGTTTTAATGATACCATCTGCACCGTTGACTAGACAATCTTGTAAGTCATAGTTTCCTGCATATATTTCAACTAGCATGTTAAGTTTTAGGACAATTTGTGAAGGCAATGTTTCCATTTGTGCATGAGATGGTATGTGTCCATGGTTTTCTTCTTCGTAATCAATTGCATTAATTACGATTTCATCACTAGGAACAATAGACAACATTTTCTTGTTATGTAATGCTACATCTTTATTCCTAAAAAATAGATAGGGGAAAGTAGGATCAGTAGGAGCATTTCGAATACAATGTCTATTTAGGTAATTCAAATCATCTTTTATTTGATTATTTAAACGCATCCTATTCAAAATGCTAATGAAATTTTCATTTGTTTGACGCATTGCAATGTGCAATTCATAATACTTTACATGTTCTTTCCAAAAGTCATATGTTGTTGGTTGCTTTCTTATTGTAGGTTGTTCAAATATTAGTGAATCTTGTATAGGTTGTGCTTGGTATAAGTCGCCACAAAATATGATATCAATGTTTCCAAAGTATTTTGTTTGATTGTGCTTAATGTTTCTTAATCGATCATCAATTTGATATAGAAAACAACTTCCAATTAGAGATACTTCATCAATGAGAACAACCCTTAATTCTTCGTACATTTGTGTTAAATTGTCTAATACATCGTTGCTAAGTGGAATAAAACTAGATTTGTTGAAAGGCATTAGCAATGTAGAATGAATTGTAACTCCACCTGCATTATATGCAACTTTACCTGTGTATGCTAATATCAAACCTTTTGGCTTCAAAGGATCTATATTGTAATGTTCATTGTAGATGCGCATGAGCATTTGGAATATTGCTTTTGCTGTGAATGTTTTCCCAGTACCAGCCCCTCTAGTCAAAAATAAGTAGAATGGTTTGTCTATGTTCTTTCGTTTTTTCATTGCAATGTCTTTAAGTATTGCTTGTTGTTCTTTATTTAGCATTCTCCTAATCTTGTAGTATTCCTCATTGCTAAGCATAAATGGATGTTCTGTAAATTGAAAACCAATGTTAAGATGTCTTTTTTTCTCATTGCATTGGGGAAATTGCAAATCTTTAGCCAAGTCATACTTCTCAGTAACATCATCAGATATTCCAGGTTTTTTTATTGTATGATTAGAAGTTGCAGTGTTGCTATCAATTTTTTGAATTGCTTCTTCCAAATCACCCCATTTCTTGTTCATGTTATATGTGAACTTAGTTTCATTGTTCTTTATTGTGTTCTTATGCAACATGTATGCACTTTTCCATGTAGAGAAGTCTTGCTTTAGTTCATTTTCATTGTTTTCGAATGGAAAATATAGCAAAATGTTTTCTCTGTAATAGTTTTCATAGTCAATGTGTTTTTTGTATTTAATGAATCGAATCACTTTTTCTTTTTTTCTTTTTGATATTGGTTTGCCATCTTTCCTATACTTTGATACAAATTCGGCTAAACATATATGCTTAATAGCATTAGGCCTATTGATATAGTAATCAATTATAGAACTGCACATAACATCTTCAGAGTTGTCAGGAATTTGTTTTAGAAGAGTAGTTGGTTTAAGTATAAATGTGTGTTCATCTATTGGTGCTGTGTTTATAAAGTTGCATTCTCTTGAACTATGATTCAATGGTAGTGATAGAGCTATGTGGACTGCTTGTTGAGCTGAAATTTGTTGAAGGTTAAGCAAAGCATTGCCTAGAGACCGTATCATTTGAATAGCATCAATTTTTCTCTTTTCATGTTCTTTTCATATCCTTTTGAATGCATTTGTCATAGATCTATCAACTTTGGTCATATATGAAGTGCAATATGAAGCTGCAGCATATGCATTTAGAACATATTGGGCATCTGTATTTGCATTCCATAGGTGTGGCATATTGTATGCAAAGCTATTATTCCATATTTCTGATGGTTTTCGTTGCAAGAATACCATTGGTTATGTTAATGTACTTTGTACTAATTCGATGTAATCAATTTCTGTTAGCTGGAATTCATCTAAGAAATCTTCATGAGTAGTTGATTTGTCATAGTGTTTTTGCTCTAAGGTGCTTTGCAAGGACAAAGCTTTTTCATTTATCGAGGCATCTACCGAAGTAATTGGTTCAAGAATCCTTGTTCTTTTCATTGGTAGCATTGGAAATTTGTATCTACATTGGGATGCTTTTCGTTTTTTACAGCTTTTGGTATGATGATGTTCATGTATCTTTGCGAGTTCTGGGTCAAGGTGATTTGTGCTACAAGTTATATAGTTATCCAAGAAGTTTTCAATTTCTAAGTTAGTATTAAATCCATATACTGGAGCATTTTCTATCCATATAAGAGCATGTTCATGTGCACTACCTCTATTTTGGAACTCAGTTACAAAGTAGTAATCTAATATTTTGCCAAAGAATGTGCTATCTTGACAGATCAATTGCTTCAATGCATTTGTCTTATGTCTATAGTAACGTGTACATGTTACCGGGTCCTTCCTGACAAGATAATCAATGTTGCATTCCTCAATTGTTTCAATGTATTTCTCTTTATTTCTATTGCTATGTAATTTAGTAAGAGTTTGTACTAGTGGTGTCCAAAGATGCTCTGCACTTGTAAATGTAACAAAGAAAGTTGGAGGACCTAATTGTCATATCATTGCAAATATATGTTTCTACATTTGTTGATGGTAATCAGGAGAAATTCTTATGTGTTTGAAATCTATGTATCCAATATGACTTTTTAGTAACTTTTCTAAGTTGGGCTTGTACTTAACATATTTTGCTAACAACTTTCTTCCTTGTAATTTTCCTTTTCTTATTCATACTGAGATGCATGACATGACCTTTTCAATGAGTATTCGCATTGTCTTGAAGAACAAACTTGTGATGTGATAGGAAAAGTGACCACTGCAATGCATTAGTTCCCATTTTACTATTTCTTGGTAACGAAATCTTTGTAGTATATCATCGTCACGTGGATTTCCAAAGAATAGTGTTGGGAAACTCATTTCTTCTGCATGTTTGTCTTTGAATATCCCAAGTGGTCGTTGTCCCTCAGCTGGTGCTATTTCAATAAGCTTGTCTTGTAAATCATGAATTCGTTATGAAGCTATGAATCCATGTACCAAGGTTTCAATTGGCTTTTCACTTTGTGAAATGTTGTCAGTTTCACTTTTGCTATCAATGTTGTCATCATCAGATTTATTACCTTTATTTTCCAATTCAAGTATATGATTCCAATTGTTATTAATCGAAATTTTTTCAGTTTTATACAAATTTCGAGAACATAGTTCTTTAAGTGCTCTCATGACAATATGCACACGGATTTTTCCTGTTTGATATGCATTCTTGTATTCTAGTCGCCGTTTTAATGCAATAGCAATTGTGATTGTATTGTTTATGGATTGTGGCAATGCTTTTTGGACAATGTTCATCTAGACAGGTACATTGATTATTGAACCAGTTAAGCACATTTGTGATCACTTCTTCCCACATTGTCTTATTTGTGCAAAGGGAATTCTCAATGCAACAAGTCTTTCCTCAAGCTCTGAAAGTTTTTTTATAGTTTGCAATGGTTTGTTACGTCTTATTTGTTCAGGTGTTGCAAAGCGAGGCAACTTTGCATTCGCAAGTGCTATTTTGCAAGATCGACAAATGATATTTAAATGCAATGTCTTCTGTTTCCTAGATATTTTTATGTACATTTTTTCTAATTCAAGTCCAATGCTTGAGATGTTCTTTTGAAATTGCAATGTCTTGCATATTGGACATTTGGTTTTTGGTGTGTCTTCAATTTGTTGTTTGTAAATTTCTATCGGAGTACTTTTTCATGATGAGCAATTTTTATTTTCTATTTTATTTCTATTTTGTCCAATTTTATTTGGGTCATTTGTATGTATCATTTGTTTCAATTTGCGCAAGTTTATTCTATTGTTGGTGTTTTCGTGCATTTGTACTATTCTATGTTGCAAATTGCACCGATTTGTATTTTGATTTGATAGTAATGGTTCATAATGAATGTGTGATGTACTTGTTTCAAATGATAATATGTTGTACATTTGGTTGAAATTTGTTTTTGATTGGTAGTAATTTACAATGGTTTTACTAGTAAATGACCATATTTGTATGTTTACATTAAATATGATCGATGTCCATTGGAAGCAAAATGATGTTCCCTCAATTCCTCCTTTTTCATATGGCATTGCCATATTAATTAGGTATTGTTGCCAGCCTGCAACCATTGTTTGACTTTGTATAGTTTCATTTGTTAAGTGTTTTTCTATACAATTCAATGCATCGTTGCTTCTAGCCATTAGTGCATTGCAAAAAGATTGGACAATGTAGAGTCTAAGAGATTGTTCATCAAATTCAGGTGCTATTAAATGAAAAATTGCAGTAAACATGCTATTAGCACATTTCGACATAGTTGTTTTTGCTATATGCAATCCATGAATTTGCATTTCATGAACAACGGATTCATAATGGTTTTCAAGATATTTGCAAAGAGGTGACAAGGAATAATTTGGTACAAAGTTACATCTACATAATCTTTTGTATAATAGGGGTTCAAAATGTCCACTAATTGGATCTGTATCATGAAACAAAATGTTTAGTGGAATTGTATCTAGATCATGGTTGAAGAACAAATACCTTGTTTTCATTGTTAGCGACCAGACTCCAATTGGTATGTTCAACCACTTTGATAGCCACCGTATGCAAAATGTGTCTCCCCATAGGCCTCTTTCAGATTGGAAATTGCTATTAGATGCAGAAAAACGCATTCTACGAAGGTATGTGTCAGCGTCGTGAATTCCATGAAGTTGAAATAACATTATAATATCTAGTTCATATTGGTATGATTATTTTTCCTCTGTGTCATTTCACTGTAGACAATTGAGAAAATTTTCTATTATTCCATTGCATAGTTCAATAGATGAGTAACGAAAGTGAAAAAGCACTTCAAATGCATTGAACAAACAATCCCCAGGAGTATATGCAAATTGTTGTAGTCTAAAGAGACTATGGTTCATTAAAACGATATCAATATTAGTATCTATGCGATGTTTTTTTGTTGGATGGTAGTTTTCAATGTCTATGATTTCGACCATTTTTTTCTGTGTATTTATTTTTCATATTCGTATAGTGATTTGTTTGCTAAGTACTATGTATCTTATATTTTTTTTCCTCAAAGATCAGAAGAGCTTCTATAATATTTTTTTGCTTTATTGAATATATCTCTATGATAATGTTTACTAGCACAAAATATTAATTTTACTATTATATTGTATCTTTGATCTCAAAACAGTAAAATAAGAGAAGCAAAGTTGCAAGTAACTAGTTCCTATTTTGCATCTCTCTTTATTTCAGAAGTATCACTGCAAAACAAAGAAGATGCAACATTGATTATTGTCTCTGAAAACATGAATCTCACATACAAGCTATGTATTCTAGAAATAATTGACTTTTCTACACAATAGAAAGCATGAAATACAGATTCTATGTGTCTTGACTAGTAAAGCTAGACTAGTAAAGCTAATTTTTCTAGTTGTAAGCAACATAGTTGTAATTACGAATATGTATCTACAGTTAGATACTTGAAGACAACAATATGCTTCATACAAATAGCCAAATGTGAGAATTGACTTAGTTATTACAAAGCATTCATTCCTTATGCAAGTCCCAACTTTATTGCACCAAAGCATGTACTTTCAAGTAAATGTAGCAAATATTAAACAAGATAGGTCAACATAATATGGACTAATTCTATCATTATATTTTGAAAATTTGGTGCTTACACTACATTTTGTGATAAGACAAAATATTCATTTCAATGACGAATAAATGTATTCTATGATGATTGCTAACAACCAGACATTGTTCTATGGACATTAACAATGATGGTATATACAACAATGACATTTGGATCATCTGAAGTCGTATCTATACGACCTAGTATGACATCTAGATTTAAAGTATTGACTATTTTTTTTTTCTTTGCTTTCCTTCGTGTTGATATTTGAGAACTGTTTATTATTTTTTTTCATATTAAAAAATTTACTGCATACAACAACAACATTTGCACCATTTGAAGCTGCAAGTAAACCACTTCTTACAAGGTCTACATGCAAAGTATCCAACACTTGTTTTCTTCATTGCTTTGTTTCTACAGTCTATTTTGATATTAGTGGTGTCTTCTTCTGCTATTAGTTGTTGTAGCATCTTTGAAAGTTGCATTTCACTACATTCCATCGTTCCAAATTGATATATTCCATTCAATGCAACAAGTAGCACCTAACTTTGCTAAAACATCAAGAAAAAAACAACAAATTAACTATCCAAAGGTATCAATTGACTAAAGAATAAGAGAAATACCAGAAGTTGAGACATAGTAACTTGTGCAGGATAATGTGAATAATAGATGACATAGAACAATCTTGATTTATACTATATGAAATTTCTAAGGTCCTATAATAATAACTTAGGGCATGGGACTAAGAATACCACCACCATAGGTCCATATAAATAAGACTAATATGACTATTTGGGTAGCTACTCTAATTTGCTATTAATCTCTAGACTATAGTGTAACAAGCACTATTCTGACTAAGCTATAACTACATAACCTATAAACTACCCTTGCCTTTGCATCTGTTCTATTTGCTACTTCTGTTTTCACTGCTCCTAGTATTGCTTTTAGTCAATCAATTAAACTAATGACTCTTGTTAGGTGTCTTGTATTTTGGAAACAATTGTTTAAAGATTAATTCTGACTAACTTTCTACTGAGTTGCTTGTATTTTCTTGCCTCCATAATATGCACAACATGCAATAATTTTTTGGATGATGCCAATGGCCACAATATAGCTTGAACTTTAATTTATTTCATAGAGTTATGTTTTTGGGACTGTCTTAACTACCCTTAGCTTTGCATCTGTTGTATTAGCTACTTCTGTTTTCACTGTTCCATTTTTTATCTCCAGTTTTTTGTGTTCCAATTGCTTTCTAAAATGATGAACAATCAGCTGTGTCTTGTAGCAATCACTATTTTGGAAAATTCTCTGTAAGAGAAAGACATTGTAATAGCAGTTTTTATTGTTAAGGAATAGAAGTATTTCTTTTCTCTCTCCTGTTCTCATCATATTTAATATGTGTTTCGTCTTTTCACGCCTTTGGATGTTATTTAATGTCTAGCAAGTCTGTATTGGATATCTTCTAATTTTGCACCATAAAGTCAAGGTCGAAGTGCTTCTAGATAGAAATGATAATAATCCTGCTAATATGTTGTTCTATGAACAAGAACATATTTTTTGAGCTACTAACATTGAAGCTACAAATGAAGTGAAATTTGATTCAGAAAATGATGATGATAATAATCTACATTTTTTAATGAACAGACGCTTTAGTAAACAAAGTTGTTAATATTGCAAACGGATAAGCTCCTTCGAAGGAGGAAAACTCCGCCAATATCGAAGATGATAAGATGTCGAAGTTGCATAGTCTCAAATCAAATCCTTTTTCATGGGCCGAAGCTACAAATGAAGTAGAATTTGATTCAGAAAATGATGATGATAATAATCTACATTTTTTAATGAATAACAGCTTTAGTAAACAAATTCGTTCCAAGGAAAATGACTTTGAATCCTCCGAGGCTGATACAAATGGTATTCTCATACTAGAGAAGTAACAAAATTCTGTTTTCTATGTTTTCTCTATAGGACATAATCTTGATAAGTACTTTTAGGAAATTTTTAAATTTGTCAAAAAGAAACAAGATTTGTAAGACGTGCCAACTTTATCAAATTTGAATGGAATTGCAATTATCAATGTTCCATTTGCTATCATTTAAAAACACAGTGGATAATATGTAAATTGCAGGTAGAATATCATTCACTTTGCACTCAGAATCAAAGCAAGAAAGCGAATTTAACATATGGAATTACGTGAAAGAGTAAGAGAAACTATGCTTAGCAAACCTTGCAACTGGAGGCGCAAAGTTCCAGCCTGACTTGCCAAAGCTTGCTTGTACAGCGTCTAGTCGCACCATAAATATAGTTGCAAATGTGTTGAGCAGAATACAAATATTTCGACGGTCAAGAACAGAAAATCTAAAGAGCGGAAATAAGATTTACAAAGCTTCAAGCAAAGTAACAACTGCAAAGTAGAAACTGGTACAACTGCCATAATTTTATGCTATTTAATTTTGAATTAATGGTTGTTGATATCAAGAGATCTACATGGGATGTATGTGACATTGACAGGATCCTCCGACTCAGATCTGCACTTGCATAATGGATATGATAAATTACATATTCGATGCGGAAAACCTTATTGTTAATAATGATTCTATGTATAGTTAATCACATTGAAATTTGAGTTTTATTTTTTCATGATGGTTTTGGCAGCAGTATAGGTGGACAGTTGTGAGCATTTGTACAATCAAGAAATGACCGATGATAAATGTAGATTTGACATGGATTTAGTTTAATGTAATCCTCGAAGCAAGAAGAGATAAATCTGTAATTTGTGTTCTTTCATAAATTATTTAATGATGTGGATACAATGGTTCTTAAAAGTATTTTCAACCCATTGGAAAATATATTAATAACTAATTTATAATTTAATAATAAAAACTAAACAACTCCACATACCAAAATTCAATAATTTGGAACAGCAAGTCAAAACTATGTGGATGACATTACAAATTGAAATATTTATTCTACCCCATTTAATTCTCTGTAATAATATTCAATGCCTACATAGTAACGTAACTGGAGGAATATATTGCTAATGAATAAGTTGTATCGGGTCTGATGCTTATTGGCATGCATGGGATCAGTCAACCAAATCTTTTCATGTAGGAGCATGTAGGTTTGATGTGGATTTACTTTAATGTAATCCTCGAATCAGACAAAGATAAATCTGTAATTTATGTTTTTTAATAAATTATTTAATGACCTGGATCCAATGGTTCTTAAAAGCGTTTTTAATCAAATTTCATAGGAAAGGCAAAAATATATTAATCACTATTTATAATTTAATGAAGGCTAAACAACATCCCTAGCCTAATTTCCTTTTTAAGCTTAATTTGTCTTTTAACAACGGTCTGAAACAAGTTAAATATTAATTACATTTAACCAATACCAATTACATAATAACAATACGAAATAAATTAGTAATTAAATTAAACTAAGTAGCAAGTACTAAAAATAAAATTGAATATTTATTTAAAAATATATATATAGTATAGAAGATGTATAAATATTATGCAAATTAAATTTATAAGAACTTCGTCATATCTAAATATTATACAAAAAAAATAATTGATAATAATAATTTAAGTGGAAGCTTACTTTAAAAAATAATTTATTATATTTATTTATCATAATTCACTAAATTTACATTAATAAAAATTATATAAATTAAGAGTATTTTGCAATTGCAATTCAATATTTAATAGTATAAAATAATAAATAAACATAATAATATAAAATAATAAATAAACAAACTATTAGCACAAATAATTTAAAGAGAAGTGGCAAATTGAACAAAATATATATATATATATATATATATATATATATATATATATATTAAGTATTAAATTATAATTAACGTAAATAAAAACTTATTTTTTTTAACTATAATATACTTATAATTAGTTAATCTATGGTTGAGCATTATGGTTGAGCATTTTAAACGTGATAGATTCCAATTTTAAAGTGTTATCTATATGTTCTATTTGCAACTTCTAATCATACAAGCAATAAAAGCTCCATGCATCACAATTTTATTTATGATGTTCTTATTAGCATGTAGTTGATGTGTACTTAGTAATGCTATATATGATTGCGGGTCAGTCTAGAGAAGTTCAGCACTAATGTCAAGTACCTCGGGGATTAGCTTCTTTCGTCAGTGTACAATATATAGTACAAACATAACTTAATTTACTCGTCTCGACTTACGATAAAAGTCTTTATATAATTACCCATGGGCTTATAATCTTATCTTTATTACCTATGGTTTCAACTATACTATATTCAGAATAAAGCATATTTGAAAAGTAAAGTTAATGTGGCAAGACTTGAACGTTGTTAATGTCATATTAATTGGAAAGGTTTATAACCTTCAATGGACAAGCTTCCATACAACACTAATAGAGTGAACTGCCTAGACTCAGACACATTTCTATGCACACGAAACGAAAAGCGAATTATTTAAAATAGCAAGTTGAGCAGAATTAATAAGGCCATAAAAATTGGCATGAAACACTTAATGAGATAAGATCCCGAGAAATATCAAAACCATTAAATTGATATAATTAGCCACAGTACAATTAATACTCGTGGCTGAAATATCTGAGAGGTGTGGAGTTCGAAAACTGTCAAACTACGAAGTTAATCTACATATATACGAAAATCGTATAGGTTAGTTCAAATATAACTAATTTAAGTAATAATTATCAACACATTAATGTTTATCATGTAATTGGTGAAAGTTTGAATCTGAATTAGAAAAATAAGAATTATTCACTATAACTATTTAACATAATCCCAATTGCTAAAATTATTTTTAAAAAATACGATTTTAAGTATTATTATTTGTATTAGATTTATTTAACATTTCAACAAATTTCAATCCTAATAATTTTTTACAATTAATTTTTTTAAAATATTTTTTTAAAGTTTTTATAATTAAAATAAATAATAATACAAAAACAATAAATTTTATTTAGAACATAACTTAATTTAAATTTTAAATTTCTATAATTGCATTCTCTGTTATTGCTTGTATACACTGTTGTTGTGTAATATTATATCATAGAATTTCAAAAATTTATAGAAAAATGATGATGTTACAAAAGCGTAGTGGTATATCGCATGCTCACAAGGTAGTGAATGGTATTTTTATAATGTGTGCGATAAATCTCTGGAGAAGCCACGTAGCAATCGGAGATCGGCGAATCCTTGTAATAAATGTTGATCGCATTGCAATTTGTTTCAGTGAAAACATTTTTTCCAAATTTCGATCCCATCGGAGATTTAAAATGAAGTGGACTGTTACAATCTATCTCGGAATTTTATGCGATTGCGATTGAACGCGATCGCATCGGAAATTCTCAAAGCAATAACAAGTCTTTAAAAGAACCTTTCCAAATTTCCGATTGTGATTTACTATTCATTTTAACATATTTCTAAATATAAACTGCGTACATCGAATTAATACAAAAAAGCAATTGCAATTGAGCGCAAATGCATCGGAATTTTCCAATGAGATGAATGCAATGTTTAATTTTTTTCCGAAACGTGATTGCGATAAATCGCATCGCATTGTTATAAATAGAAAAAGTGCAATACTTAATATTATTCTGAATTGCGATTGCGATTGAGCGCCATCGCATCGAAACTTCTCAAAGCAATAACAACTCTTTAAAATAACTTTTCCAAATTTCCGATTGCGATTTACTATTCATTTTAACATATTTCTAAGTATAAAATTTTTCTAATATGTTTGAAATATGTTAGGAGGTCTTTTAACTCATCAAATGGGTAAGTTTTTAAAACTTGTAAACTTTGTGAATAAAATATGATATGCATCTTTTTATTCATGTAAAAGATATAAAAAGGGGACTTATTTTTAAATGGAATTTATTCTAAAAATTTAAAAATGGGGATGCAAAATAGGAACTAGTTACTTGCAACTTTGCCCCTCTTATTTTACTGTTTTGAAATCAAAGATACAATATAATAGTAAAATTAGTATTTTGTACTAGTAAACATTGTCATAGAGATATATTCAATAAACCAAAAAATATTATAGAAGCTCTTCTCATCTTTGAGGAAAAAAAATCTAAGATACATAGTACTTAGTAAACAAATCACCATACGAATCTGAAGAATAAATACTTGGAAAAAAATGGTTGAATTCATAGACATTGAAAACTACCATCTAGCAAGAAAACATCGCATAGATACTAATAGTGATATCACTATTCTTTGCAGATCCACGTGACGATGATATACTATAAATATTTCATTACCAAGAAATAGTAAAGTGGGAACTAATGCATTGCAGTGGTCACTTTTCCTATCACATCACAAATTTGTTCTTCAAGACAATGCAAATACTCATTGAAAAGGTCATCCCATGCATCTCAGTATGAATAAGAAAAAGAAAAATACAAGGAACAAAGTTGTTGGCAAAAGATGTTAAGTACAAGCCCAACTTAGAAAAGTTACTAAAAAGTCAGATTGGATACATAGATTTCAAACACATAAGAATTTGTACTGATTACCATCAACAAATGCAGAAACATATATTTGCAATGATACGACAATTAGGCCCTCCAACTTTCTTTGTTACATTTACAACTGCAAAGTATCTTTGAACACCACTAGTACAAATTCTTATTAAATTACATAGCAATAGAAATAAAGAGAAACAATTGAGAAATGCAACATTGATTATCTTGTCAGAAAGGACCCAGTAACATGTACATGTCACTATAGTCATAAGACAAATGCATTGAAGCAATTGATCTGTCAACATAGCACATTTTTTGGCAAAATATTAGATTATTACTTTGTAACTGAGTTCCAAAATAGAGATAGTGCACATGAACATGCTCCTATATGCATAGAAAATGCTCTAGTATATGGAATTAATACTAACTTAGAAATTGAAAACTTCTTGGATAACTATATAACTTCTACCACAAATCACCTTGATCCAGAACTCGCAAAGATACATGAACATCATCATACCAAAAGCTATAAAAAAAAATAAAAGCATCACAGTATAGATACAAATTTCCAATGCCACCAATGAAAAGAACAAGGATTCTTGAACCAATTACTTTGGTACATGATTCTATAAATGAAAAAGTTTTGTCCTTGCAAAGCACCTTAGAGAACAAACACTATGAAAAATTAACTAGCCATGAAGATTTTTTACATGAATTCCAGTTAACAGAGACTGCTTACATCGAATTAATACAAAGTACATTAACACAACCAATGGTATTCTTGCAACGAAAACTATTAGAAATATGGAATAATAGCTTTGCATACAATATGCCACACCTATGGAATGCAAATACAGATGCTCAATATGTTCTAAGTGCATATGTTGCAGTTTCATATTGCACTTCATATATGACCAAAGTTGACAGATCCATGACAAATGCATTCAAAAGGATACGAAAACAACATGAAAAAAGCAAAATTGATGTTATTCAAATGATACGATCTCTAGGAAATGCTTTGCTTAACCTTCAACAAATTTCAGCTCAACAAGCAGTCCACATAACTGTATCACTACCATTGAATCATAGTTCAACAGAGTGCAACTTTATAAACACAGCACCAATAGACAAACGCACATTTATACTTAAACCAACCACTCTTCTGAAACAAATTCCTGACAACTCTGAAGATGTTATGTGCAATTCTATAATTCATGTTCTCTTAGAATGGCTTTCAGATTTAGATTTATCTGTCATTCATAGCTTTGGCCCTCCTTCTAGTCCCAAAAATCTTGAAGCCTCAAAAATTAGCAAATCTAAAAGAGAATATCATATGACAAAAGAAATTAACAGTGGATAGATAGAATCCAGCAATTACAACGCAAAATCAACTTCGAGCTACAGAAATCCAACTCTTAAAAAATAATTCCACACAGAATCACCAGATGTGACCCTTTATAAAAGAATATAGAAGTAAATGTAGTACAAAAATGTAATATCCAAGTCAAAAGATATTACAAATTAAGGACCCCTTTCTAAATGCATGAAAGGGGTTTAAATAGGTACTTAATAAAACAAAATAACTAAAACTATTCCTATAATATATCTAAAATAAAATATCTTAAACTAAAATGTGAACTTGTAGTAGACTAGCTCATCAATCATCGATTGAGATGGATGAACGAAGGTGGCAGAGATTGAGCATATCTTCGACTTCTGTTGGCCGAGTCATTTTTGAATGTAATTGTCCAGCGTATGTAGCATCATAGAATTCAGGAATGATACATTGAATAGCATTCGAAAGAAATTTGATGGCCATCTGTTCACTGTGTGGCTTGATCAGATAAGACCACATATTATCCCATGAAATTCCTTGAAGTTTGCTATTTTTTTTTTTTATCAATTATCTCTTGCTTCCACCTAGAATCAACTTCTTTTACTTTAGGTAACTCACCTGGAATACAATCTGAGATCAAATTCGTAGCGTACAGACTGTCATTAATCAAATGTGTTGTATTATTCATTAAAATTTTAGCCCTTGATGTAGCTATTTCTAATTTCATTAAATGTTGTTCCCATTCCATAAATAGAATTTCCTTGTGTCTCTCCTCAATTCTAGCAAGGTTAGCTTTTTTTCCTTGCTCTGTATCTTGCCATGAAAGAAACTCAAAAATTTTATCATCAACATCTTCAATTTCTTGCCTAAGAGTGACTGATTTATCTATCAAAGACGATGTAATTTCGTACAAAGGCTCAATTTGTGTCAGCTTTAAACAAAATTCATTTAACTGTTGAGATAGCAGTTTGTTCATTTCAAGAGCCTCAGTAATGAATTGATCCAGCTTGGCATACTCCTTAAATTTGTCCATTTCTGACTCGAACATTTTTTCCTGTTCAACCTTTGAATTTCTCTCATTTTGTAAAAGATTTTGTAGCTTTTTTACTTCTTGAGCCAACTGCTGTTGTTTGCTCAAGGCTTGTTCATCAATCTTTTTCTTTTCAAGGCTGAGTTGCTCTTCTAGTTTTTTAGCTCTCATTTTTGCATCCTGTACCCGTTGTTCCAACTGAATTATCTTTTGCTGATCACCTGCAACCTATTCTTCAAACATAGCAATTTCCATATCCTTTTGTTTTACTAGCTGTGAA
The DNA here is from genome assembly GCA_034641835.2 of Pinus albicaulis. Taxonomy (NCBI): domain Eukaryota; kingdom Viridiplantae; phylum Streptophyta; class Pinopsida; order Pinales; family Pinaceae; genus Pinus; species Pinus albicaulis. The sequence continues at coordinate 239,238,245 of CM076573.1, forward strand.
ACTTCGGAAGCTTTATCTATAGTGGCAGCTCTATAGGCACCAGCATACTGAGACAATTTGTGAGATCCTCATATGGATCCACCTCAGCATTTTTATAAACAACATTTAGCAATTCCCCCTGTGATGCCAAAAGAGCATCTTGATCTATTCTCCTCCTTTTCCTTTGTTTTCTTACCACAAGCCTATGTTTGGGACTGTAGAATATATCTAAAGGAGGGATTTCTTCTATCTTTAGCATAATTTCTCCAGTCGGGTTTTCAGGAATGATTTCAACATCCTGATCTTTGGGATCGTCAAATTTGGAATGGTTTTTCAATCCTATCTGTTGTGCAAATTGTTGATATTGATTTAGCAAATGAGAAGAAACAACCAATTCAATATCTACTTGTCCTCCCAGTTGAGAACCTGCATCATTCTTGGATGTCTATTCAGTGTTTTTACTTTCTGTACTTCCCTTTTCAATATGTACCTGGACATCAGTGCCAGTCTTCCCTTTTTCTGTTTGCACTAAAGGTTTCTGTGTATCTTTTTGAGAAGTTGTTTATGTTTTGGGACTGTCAGCTTTACTGTTGTCATCCTTTTTCCCTAAAACAGGATCAGCTCCTTCTACTTCTTTACTAGAACTACTTCCTGCTTGTTGTGATGCTTTCTCCTGTATGGGAGCTCTCAACTGATCAAGAGGAAAATTAAGTAACCTTTGGCTTCTATACAACAAAAACTTTTTCAAGTCCTCAGCGTGTAACTTGGACTTGGCTGAATCAAAGACTTAGGATATATCATCCATGGAAACAAATATATCATCAAAAATGTTTGGTTCATGCTCGAATCGGGCAATTGAAACAGACGTAGTAAAATCATGCGCCACTTTCCTTGGGTCGTATTGTCTTCCAGGAATTGTTGAAAACTTAAGATTAGAAATATTACCAAGTTCTTTCTCAGTGTGAGAAAAACTATTAAGAGTATAGTCACCACACTTAAAAGGGAAGCTAGGCCACATAAGATTTTTATTGCTTTTCAAAATTCTAGACATTCCTTCAACTATCAGTTGATAGGAAATTTCCTGAGCTAACAGCTTATCTGGAACATATAGGGGAAGGATATGTGGTTGAACAATACTCCCAAAAATTCTAATATAAGTGAATTTTTCTTCTCCAAACCAATCTCCGATAAAAGACAAATCAGTCTTGGCTTTATTGGACAGTCTAGGAGGGAAATGACCAAAAATGGTTTGGTAGATTGGTATTAGAAAACCATGGAAAACTCTATAAACATGAAGTTTGAAATGTTCTTTCCATAAGATATTATGATACACATGAATAGGAATGGGTTCTTTTGGAGTCCATTTCCAACCTAACATGGGGAACTCAGAATTGAAACAAAGGGCGTCCAAAATATAACCACAAAAATGGAAAGGAGAAGAATTCCCTGAATTCTTATCTTTTCTATACTCTAGAATTCGATTAGCTATCTTATCCGACAAAATGACAGCCCAATCCATAATTTCAGAATTAACAGCAGAATGAATTAACGGGACCATTTGAATAGAAAACCTAGTAGAGTTGTCATTTCCGAACAACCTACACATCATTGTTGCGGCATAACAATATGGAGGTGCAAGAGACTCCACAAAGTACATACCTGATGCCTCTTGCTTATGTTTCTCAGGATTATTCTTCTATTCTTTGATTGGCTCTGCCTGGTTTCGATGTTCTTCAGCATATTCCTTAAGGAATTCTTTGTTGTAAATCTTTTGTGCATTGGGAAGATGAAACATTGCTTTAATATCTTCTGCCCTGAATGACCCGAACACTGATCCAGAAGCATAAACAAAAGTCATGTTTTGAATCGTCACATTGTCAATGACCCATCTGATAACATCATAGTAGGGAAAAGTATTCACCCGCGCAGCAACTCTGTGTAAAAATCAATTTTCCAATGCACTAAGTTGAGATTCAGACTCAGAGTCTGAATCTTCTTCATCAGGAACAGTTGCTTTGGGCACAACAACCCTAGGTTTCTCTTTTTCAAGAAAATTGTATACATTCTCCCATTTCATCTTCCCTAGTCCTTGACAGGAGGTGTCTGTGACTAGCTTGAGCTTTACCGGTTTTTCCTTGGGCGGCATGTTTAGCACAGGAGAATTTGCAACAAAAGCAGCTTTAGACTTTCTGCTTCTCTTTAACATTCCAAAGTCGGGTAAACTCTCTCTGGTTCTACGAATGAAAGGATTCGAACCTTTGTTCTGCAATTCAAATGAATGCTTTCAGCCGAAATAAAACACAATAATGAGGACAGCTACAAAAACTTTAATTACCATTTAATCTCCCAGCATTTTCAACATTTTTCATACAATCTGAGATCAGCGAATCCTTGCAATAAATGTTAAAATTCACTTTTGATCTTTTGCAATGCCATGAATAAATAGAATTCATTTTAACATATTTCTAAGTATAAAATTTTTCTAATATGTTCAAAATATGTTAAAAGGTCTTTGAACTCATCGGATCGGAAAGTTTCTAAAACTTGATATGTTTTTTTTTTGCTACTATTGAATCATCTAATGCGATTTGCCCAATCACAATCGCAAATTGCAATTTCTTATGTCTTCAGCCGACTGCAATGGCAAGTCTCGGACCCAATAAGTTTTATAACGCAAATGTATCTTCCATATTTGGTTTAAGTTTTTTCACGTTCAGCGGGGTCCACAGTTGCAAAGGGTTCATTTGATATAGATTTATTATTTTATTCTTTACTACATTAATTTAAAAAAATATAACTTTAATATCCGCTTTAAAACAATGCAAATTATGCATATACTATGCTCTCATATTCTAACCACAATGCTAACCTTTGAAAACTTCGAGCGCCACAGCCTTATAAGCCTTTCTTTTCTGTTTTCCGATGTGATTAATCGCAACTCAATGCTTCTGATTGCGATTAATGCATTTTCCAATGTTCCAATGCAATGTCCTTCCTCCGATGCAATTGATGCATTCGCAAACGTTCTGATGCGATTAATGTCTTTTAAGCACGAACTTCAAACACATATAAATTACAGTCCATAAACACATCAGCTCCGCAATCGCCATCGAGACTTTTATTAACATGTTCCGCTGTTATGATTTTCTCCGATGCGATTCATGACGGTCCCACAACGTTAATAAATTCTTTTGTCCATTCGATTTATTGTTATAATCTATGCATTTTCCTATGGTTTAAAAACCAACACCACTCGTCGGGCCCACGATGCATTATACCCTACCTTTATATATCGCGCACCAACTATGATATATGAGCATACGCATGGATATGCGTGCTATCTGACAGACCACAATAGGCGGCTCGTACGGGGAATGCATCTGTCTCGTTATTTTGCTTAATGCGACTCCAGATAAAGTACAACACCTGCAGAATAGATATAAATGTTTTTGTAATGGCAATAAAAATAATGGTGATAAAATCTAGGCATTTTGCAATAAGAAGTGAAACTTTTTGGCCATTAAATAACAGATAATTCAAATTAAAATAATTAAAATAAATCAACAATAATAAATCTCATAGTGAACCATGGCAAAAACAAACAAAAAATTGAAAACCTCTGTCTAATCAACCTAAATTAATGTCACAATCAGGAAAAACCTGATGCATAGCATCCTGCTAGCGGCAAGTACAATAACTAACATTGGATTTAACACATATACTAATCAGGGAGCTCACGAAAATTGAGCGGACGAAACCGTGACGTAAGCTGGAGAGGGGATGGGACCTCTAACGTGATTCCACGTCTCGATTCCACGTTATCCATCAAGATTTTTCAATTTATAAAAAGGACGAAATATATTTATGTGTAAAATATATTATTGAGATGATTTTGAATTTTTTTTTAAAAAAGGAAATTTGTGTTTATTTTTATTATATTTTAATTAAAATAATTCGAAAATGTATGTTGTAAGTGGTGTGATTATTAAAATTATTTTAAATTAAAACAAATATTTATTTTTAACATTAATTTATGTGGTAATATTTTATATTATGATTTAAGATTTGAAAAAATGTGAAAGTCATAATATATTTTATTAAAAAAAATTATCTTTTTACTATTTTCCCAAATATTAAGATGAGGTGGTTTGAGTGTATGTAAAGTATTTTTTATTTTCGTATAAGTTAAGAAAGTAAACATTAAAGTAAAATTATGGAATTGTTGATAGCTAATTTAATAATGAGTGTAATATGTAGGGTTGTTGCTTAGTCTCTTATGTAAAAAGTAATTAATAGAGAAAGTACCTACCCTCCTCTCTTATATAAAAAGTGATTAATAGAAAATTTATTTCTTTTAACCAAGATTTCTTGACCCCATTATGATAGTTCATTTTAATAATTCATAATAAAATACAAATTTTTTTTATTATAAACCAATTTATGATAATTTAAAATATTCTATCATTTATTATAAAAAAATTAACAAATAAAGAAATTTGTACTAATTTAAAATATTTTACATTTATTACATACAAATTTTGACAAATAAACTAGAAAATTTTAACATCATTGGTTTACTCAATGACTTTATTTGAATGTTGTAGACTTGAAAATAATGAATAGAAATCTTTAGAGAGAGATACTCATTATTCTTAATCAAAATCTTGAAATAACTAGATGAATATGTTACATCATATATATATATATATATATATATATATATATAAAAGCTTACTAATTTAATAACTTAAAAAGGCCATAGTGTAAGTATTTTCCATTACTTAAATGTAGGTTAATAATTTTTTAAAAAAATTATAATTTTTTATAAAAAACAAATCATAATAAAGTTCAATTTAAATAATTTTATGATTTTTTTTTTTTTAATTATAATTTTTTATAAAAAATAAACCATAATAAAGTTCAAATTAAATAATTTTATTATTTATTTTATTTTATTTTATAGGTAATGTGAAATGGATAATGAAACACATTGAAGTTACAATCAAATAGCAAAGATTCACTTCAATTTTTCATCCTTCACTTTCATGGTGCTTGGTTTAGTATATTGAATTAATGTACCACTTGTCTTCTTTTTAAAGTCATGGGTTTAGTAGTGTAGAAATAATGGTAAAACATTAATAAAATGACTCGTCACATAAACATAGATGATTATTTTTTTTTTGGAGGTACAATATGTTGATTGGAAATTTCTACTTTAGCTTTTTGGGAATATCTGAAAATATAATGGATAGCGACAAAGTTAAATAATTGTGGGCGAAAAAGAACCATTTCAAAGTAATTATTAAATATATAGATTTTTCAAATGTAATGGATAGCGACAAAGTTAAATAATTGCGGGTGAGAAATGTTGGAATATGTAGTTCCTACTTGTATGCGGTGTTGACTCTCTATGTAAGGAAGTGTGTTCCTATATTATAGGAGGTAGATAAATCTATATTTTCTTAGTTTGGTGTGTGGTTGAGAGATTCTCTCAACCACCTTATTGTTCGTCCAAGATAGATTTCATATCTTGAGACAATTCTTCATGTATATATGCGTAATCTCTTTGACTAATATAATACAGTGTGCATAGTGAGATTTTATCTTGGTATCAAAGCCCGTATGGGCATGGACCTCGGCCCCTCCTAGGTTGAGGGAAATAAGAGTATATCGATATTGTTTTTTTTAGTCTTTTGTTTGTCCATCAAGCTGGGTTACGAGGCTATTGCGATTTGGTGAGGTTGGGTGCTTTGTGTGGCTTGGAGGCTGTGTGCCTTGTCTTTTATAAGATCAACATTGTGGGAGCAGTAGCTTCATAGGAGAAGGCAGCCTCTGGTGTTGTTCATACCTATGCGTGAGGGCCAAGTTGGCATCGTCGAGCTCGTGAATCGCAGCAGAATTTCTGTGTGGGGATCAGAGAGTCCCAGTTGGGATACGATCTATCTACGTGGGGACCGTTCTGTTTGTGTGGGGATTAGAGACTCCTGGTTGTAGAAATCGCGGGTGGATTCAGCTTCTGGGAAAAGATCGATTTACTTTGTCAAATTGTTTGACATCATGGGCAATAATAATGGCTATCAATTTACTTTTGCAGTGGATCTCTGCAGGAACATTCAAGATTTATGCTATTGTATCTACTTTGATCCTCGTCTTTGTGGCACTGTGTGTGCTTGAAACAAAGGGAGGGACTCCCGAAGAGGTCCAGTCTTAATTAGCTCACGCTTAAAGCCTCTGCCTCCATGCTTCAGCTCATGCTTATTCTGACTGTTTATATTGCCATCTTCTATTGTTCAATCCTAGCAGAAGGTGCTAAAATAGGAGTGAACTATGGTATGCAGGGAACGGATCTGCCACCTGCAGACTAGATGGTAGCTTTGATGAAGAGCATTAACATCAGTGTAATATCCCGAAAGGGATATTTTAACTAAAAATGTAGAAAAATGACTGATCTCCAAAATATGTCGTAAAATCATTATTTACTCAAAAGAAGATTGCCATGTAAAATAAAGACGCATAAAACATTGTAATCCATTAACACATAGAATGGAAGTATCTCAACATTTTATTATAAGTAATAACTGGGGTTACATATAAATCTGACCCAAAATAGCTGAGATGGAAAATTGGCCACCAAGATGAACTGTTGCACTGCGCTGGTCTCCAAAACTAAACTGTTTCACTCTCCCTCCGGCAACAGCTATCACTGAACCCACTGAAGATAATGAAGCACAAATTGAAGATCTGAATGATCCTCACACCAATCCCTGAAGCTTTGTGAAACTTCTGAATGAAGTCTCCTCAAAGAGAGTTGGGTTTCTGTCCAACACTCACAACTCACCCGAGGGTTTCCGTCCTGGGGCTATTACTGAAGTAGAGAACCACGTCTCACACCTCTCATACAATAAAATGATATGATCCAAATATATCCCTCAAAGGCCTCCTCCCTTTCTTTTATAGATCTCTTGGAGCCTTCTAGAGCATTATTTTATTATTATTTTATTCATGGAGCACTTTTCCCTCTTATTAAAATATTCCATTTTAATGCAGAAAAGAGTAAATCAGCTACCACGTCTCCTCTGGTCACTGAAACTCATGTCCAACTATCCCATCATGGAGGTATCCTCGTGCCGGTTCCAATGAGCTATTACACTATGGTGTTCTGTCATGTATTCCTCCCGAAATGCCACCGTGAGTGTAATTAGTTGAGTTAAGCCCATAAATAACTCAAATTTCTGAAAGTTGTTGGAATGCATCAGAACGAAAGCCAAAATGCTCAGATGATGGAATATATCAAGCGAATGCCACCTGACCACATAGAAACTCCTCAAAAATCCTCCAACAAACCCTTGGCTCCACTTATGAAACCAATTTGTACCTGTGACCGATCTGCTCCTAACTTTGGGAGTCCCTCCTAGCCTTGTCATAGGTGACACCAAAAAAGGGAATATTACAGACCTTCCACCCCAAAATTTCTTGCCCTCAAGCCATCGAAATATGTGGGCCACTCAGTTGGCCCACCGCAATTGAGACCTAATGCCTGGATCGCCTACAAACTTCTGGGTGTTGCTATGCACCTGTGTCAAACCACTCAGAATAGACCCCTCAATGCCATGATCCCAAACTGATCTCTCACTATACCAGTTAACAAAAAATCCTCTCTTATCCCCACGCCACCATGGCCAAACATCGCCCAAGTCCCACGGCTCAGATTGTGCACTGCCTCTAGCTATAGCTAATGCCCCATGAAGTGAAGTCTGCCAACAAGCATCAATGCTCCCTGGCTCCTGCTGTGTTGTACCTCTAACTGTATAAGCTACCCCACCAACTGCGTACCAACTCATCACCTCTCTCTAATCCAAGTCCTAACTCAATCCCATGCTGATCCTACTCTCCTAAAATCAGGATGGAGTGCTGAAGAAATGACGACCTGTGCCCCATTCCAACTGGAATCTGTAACATCTGTCATGTGTAAGGGTCCTTGCTCTGATATGCTCCCTACGAAGAAGATCGTACCATAAATAGGGTACCAACCCATGATCTCTCGCCAATCTATCCTGGAAGAAGGATCCAAGGTAGTGACAACTGCATATGGAACACGTTTGAAGCGCTATCGCCAGCCTGTACTCAACTCACGCCACTCTGTCATGTCTGCCGACAAGATCTGCCTGTAGAGGAAGGCACCTCTCTCTATAAAGTGCCAAAGTGGGCTAGATATGCTGCAAGCCCCGTCGATGTACTCCTGGAGAGTGCTACTCCCTGAAAGTACTGCAGCTCTGCTGACTACATGTGCATCTATCTGCACCTCATCATTGTGACGGCCCAAAGATGGATGCTCCACCTTCTCCAACAACGCTTCCCTCTCCTTTTCGGGAATGTCATGCTCCTGTTGTCTACCCCCTGTAGAACTATCCCATCAACCTCCAACATCTCCTGAGGATGAGTATCTGAAACTAATTTCACCATACTAGATGCTCGTGCATCTGTCCGCTCCTTCTCAACTGACTCATGCTCCACCATATGTTGCTCCGGCTAATTCATCACAAGTGACTCATCATCCTGAATATCTCCCATCGAATCCCCTAACTGCTCACCCTGCACACTGGAAGACAAATCCGGCCTATTGTCATCAACTCCATATGATTGCTCATGCTCCCTAGAGGCATCCTCAGATGACCCCATGGACTCATCTGAAGAAGAGTACTCGTCCTGGCATACAAAGGGAATGTCCTCCTGCTCTACTTCTATCACATCATGTGCATCACTCAAGCATGAGTGATCAGGCCTCCAAGGTTCTTTGAAGATAAAGCAAAGTCCCTTCCTCCTCGACTCATTTCTGCTGCCTGATCCACCAAACTGGAGCAACTCCTCCCTGGTCAACTGTCTCCTGAAAATCTCAATGTTCTGCTCAACTAGCCCTTGGGCCAGCTCATAAGTAGTGGGTGAGACCAACTGCTCTCTCCTCCAAATGCTCAACAACTTGGTCTGTAGCATCCTACAAATGTCATCATTGTTACCCATGACTCCAGCCATGATTTCTAAGATCTTCATCCTCTTCTTAATAGCAAGATCCCAGATGTTATGTAGATCCTGAAGATTTTGTTCTATTAGTTGGAAAACTTTCCACATAATTTCATCATTATAAGGAAGCATAGGTGAAGTTATTCTGATAATCTCACTGAGACAAGAAGCTACTACAAGTCTGACTCCTTCACAAGGATGCTCCAAGAATCTTGCATGAATCAAAGCAAGCATTGGTGGTTTGAGTGCCCAATTTAGGACCCTCAAATTTGATTGCTCACTTTAGGAAGATGTGATTCTAGCTTCTCCAAATTAAGGAAAGTTTTTGCGGTCGTCTTTAGGTTCTTCAAATCAGATCCAAGTGCAAAGAGCCAATTCCCTACCTCAAACTCTTTTTGCAAATCCCTTCTCTGCTCTAGTTGTAGGATGGCATGTATCCCCTTTGAAAAGGGTTTGTTGTTTGGTTTTTCTCTTTGATCCAAGGAAGCATTACAGCTCCAAGCACCTTTTGCAAGTGATTTTTAAAACTGTAGTTGGTATTGAATTCTTTCTAAGTCATTAAATATTTTTCTAAGATTTTTGCACAAATTTGGCTCTAGCAAAATCATTTTTGCACAACAAGATGAATTCATCCTAAAAAAATAAATCTAAACAATCTTAGGTGAGGAAAAATGTTACCCCAGATGCAACGAAATGCTCTCCTTAAGCTCTGCATCGACTCTGGAAATTCTGCAACTGCTGGCTGGAAGGGACCCTTGTTTGAGCCTCCAAAAGTGCTCAGAAAATTCTGCCAAATTAATCTTGGGTTGTCCACCATAAACCCAGAAAAACTAAGAAATGGTTTTTTCCAAATCACGATTGACCCCAATAGCAAGTTCCTCAAAAATATATGTTGCTACTCCAAGACTACACTACTACATGACTTCGACCTCTGATTTACCCACTGGAAATTGCTCAGAAAATTCTAAGAATTTGGGAAAGTGATCCTTTCCCAAAACCTAGAAAAACCCAGAACGGGTTTCTTCTAATTCCAACCTTCAAAATATGACCCTTTGTAGTTTGGCCCTCTTCCAATTTCGTTTTTTGGCACTACAACCGCTACTATCAATCATTGCTCTCCAAAATCCCAACAAACCTCCTCATATGGCTCTCCTATCAATTTCCTAACATCCCAGCTCTAAAATCCCACCAATGCAGCTCCCACAAATGAACCTCCTCCAATGATTACGTAGGCCCAAAATAGCTGCAACCAAAAATGGCAAATATGCACGCTGAGCCAAGATCGAGGCTTCGATACCACTGTAATATCCCGAAAGGGATATTTTAACTAAAAATGCAGAAAAATGATTAAACTCCAAAATATGTCGTAAAATCACTATCTACTCAACAGAAGATTGCCATGTAAAATAAAGACGCATAAAACATTGTAATCCATTAACACATAGAATAGAAGAATCTCAGCATTTTATTATAAGTAATAATTGGGGTTACATATAAATCTGACCCAAAATAGCTGAGATGGAAAACTGGCCACCAAGATGAACTGCTACACTATGCTGGCCTCCAAAACTGAACTGTTGCACTCTCCCTCCGGCAACAGCTGTCACTAAACCCACTGAAGATAATGAAGCACAAATTGAAGATCTGAATGATCCTCGCACCAATCCCTGAAGCTCTACGAAACTTCTGAATGAAGTCTCCTCAAAGAGAGTTGGGTTTCCGTCCAACACTCACAACTCACCTGAGGGTTTCCTTCCTGGGTCTACGGCTGAAGTAGAGAACCACGCCTCACAGCTCTCATACAATAAAATGATATGATCCAAAGATATCCCTCAATGGCCTCCTCCCTTTCTTTTATAGATCTCTTAGAGCCTTCTAAAGCATTATTTTATTATTATTTTATTCATGGAGCACTTTTCCCTCTTATTAAAATATTCCTTTTTAATGAAGAAAAGAGTAAATCGGCTACCACGTCTCCTCCGGTCACTGAAACTCATGTCCAACTGTCCCATCATGGAGGTATCCTCATGCCAGTTCCGATGATGGAATATATCAAGCGAATGCCACCCAACCACATAGAAACTCCTCCAAAAAGCCCTTGGACCCGCTTATGACACCAACCTGTACCTGTGACCGGTCTGCTCCTAACTCTAGGAGTCCCTCCTAGCCCTGTCATAGGTGACACCAAAAAAGGGAATATTACAATCAGGAACATGAGGATTTTCCAAGAAAATAGAAATGCTCTCAAATATTTTCCCAATTCAGGGATCGAGGTAATTTTGGGAGTCGGCAATAGCGAATTGCAGCTAATCTCCTCCATCCAAGCCGCAACGAATGGTTGGGTCAACGACAACATTTGGCCCTTCTATCTGGCCACCAATATCAAGTATATTTCAGTGGGAAACGAGGTCTTGACAATGACGACGTATGGATCTTATCTTGTTCCTACCATGAGTAACATTCAAACCGTGCTTCAGAATTCCAATCGCAGGATAACATCATGCTGCATTTTTTAATTTGTTCGATCGTGCAATGTGCAGCCTTTAGTTGAAGCGACCTTTTATTTTCTTGGATCTTTTAAATAAATTTGTTGTGTTGATTTTTTTTCCAAATGCTTAGGCCGTGAGGATCGCTGGAGGTCACGGAGGCCATGGAAGGAGCGTGCCTTGGCATGGAGAAGAGGTCGTGGATATTTTTTTGGTGCTACTGGAAAAGACCAGACTTTTGCTGGAAAAAAACCGCGTCATCTAGAGACTGAAGGCTGCGATCTCATGCTTGCCTGCGTGAGACAAGAGGTTGATCTGAAGGTTGATCTCGCTGAGCAGAGGCTCTCTCCTTCGAGATCTGTTCTTTTTTATGTGACCACCAGTCCGCCATTGCTATCTTCAAGGAGATCTGCAATTATGTGCTTGTGGAAGCCCATCATGTTTTTTGGCAACAAAATTGTTCAACGGAATGTTGAATGCATGAGCAGACTTGTCATAAGAATGGGTGAAGTGTGTAGCGAAATGTGCAACGTGACTAAAAAATCACCTCTGCAAGATCATCCAAACAGTCAGAGATGGATGGATACTAAGTGTTGCTAAGGAGGGAGACAAGGTTCCACGCATTTCAGGGTGTCATTGCCTGATTCGCAGTTCTTCAAATCACATTGCTAGCAGCGAAAACATCGATGGTGTCTACAAGACTTTGGGATTGGGTGTCATGAATGGTGTTTCTTAATATATTGATTCAAATTTTTTTTAAGATTTCATGTTAGTAATGTAAATCTGGTTGAAAGAATTGATTTATTTGTTGTGACATTTAGTCTCACCAACTATTATCACCAGTTTGATTTTTTTTTGGAATTAGCGATTTCCAACAATAGACAAATTTATTTGCATGAATGATTACTACCATATATGATGAATACATGACAATGAAAATGGCATCAAAGGATAGTTATTGGATCTACATCAGAGATTGGAGGATGATCGAGTTTGTGTATTCCCATTATGATCAGGGGAGTAGATTGTGATGGAAACAGGAAAGTCGAAACAAAGTGCCTGAAGTGTTTTTTGCTTGTGTGGCAAGCAGATAGAAATTTGGTTGTCTGTTTGAAAGCTATTAAGTGATTGTAGATTTGTATGTTCAATTATGAGGAGATTAGCTCGATAGTTAGTCTTCACTATTGTAACGTGGCAGCGAGCATGAGGAGGCATGCTTGGAAGTAGTCACCAGCCTTGATATTGTGAACAGAGGAAGTGGCGTTACATTGCGATACTAGGGAATTGGATACTGAAACAAGAAATTTTTTGTGTAAAATTGTCAAATTTTATGCATGTTGACAGTGAACTTGTGGGCAACGCAAGATCGGACCGTGGAGTCCTGGATTCTTGTTTTGAGAGGGATAATTTGTTATTGTTTCTCTTTGTGTGGCTGTTAGTGCCTACGTTTGGATCATCTGTGCTGGAATGCACTGCATTGAGACCAGTTGAAAAGTCGTCGATATGTTTCTTTATCAGTGGACCCCTCATAGATATCGTTGGAGAAGAATGGTTGATGTTATGTTCGGGAAATAGTCATCTTTGGGCAGGAAATTTGATGTTCTTGTTAATCTGAAAAGTTTATGTTTTTATTTTGTTTCTTGGAATCATGTTTAAAATTATTGAGCCTTATTGAGCCTAGCTAACTCAATGTAGGTAAAGTTACTTTGTTAGAATTCGAGACTCTAACAAATGACAGGTTAAGCATGGAGTTCCAAGACTCAATTGTCAAAGACAAAGATGCCTAAGATGTGAACAATGAAAAGATGAGGTAAAGGAGCAGCAACATCGATTATGATGGACAATCAAGTTCGTGTAATTTTTTTATGAGTTTCTTGGAATAGACTCTTGATGATGAGTCACACAGTTGAATGGTAAGAAAGTCTAGGATGGTTTTGTAGTGGTCTTTTTATGTACCTGGTAAATCCAAGAGTTGGAGTATGTAATGTAAGCCTTATAAAGGCATATGTATCCCCGTGAAGTTCGTGGTTATCTAAAAACCACTTTGCAATTGCCACTCTGTAATTGTAGGTTTATGGTCAACCGGAAACCATCTTTTGTCTCTTTGAAGTGATGGTTTGTCGTGAACCAAAAACCACATACAGAGCCTTCACGGCTACAGGAGCCTTCGTGGCTATGGTACCCCGGGTGCACACAGGAGCCTTAGTGCTCATAAAGCAGCCTTCATGCTCACAACGGAGTAGGTGGTCTGCAGAAACACCTTACTCACAGGAGAAACCTAGTTTCTCACAGGTCTCAGTTTACTAAGCACATTTTGGGGGGGATTTGCAATTACAGGTACATGTATGCAGTGATAATTGTTGGCGAAACCATGTATGTGAAGGACATCCTACGAGACTAGCCGTTGTAGCGATTGGTACCCATGCATTCCGGTGGATGGTTGCTCCTTTATATGGACGTCAACATATCCTTTGTTGGTTCTGGACATGGGATTTGCCTATTTGTGGTGGATCTGAGTCGCAGACACATCTTGTGTTGGTTTTGGACATGGGATTTGCCTGTTTTTTAACAAGAAAGAACCATTTCAAAGTAATTATTAAATACATAGATTTTTCAGATTAATTATCAAATACAATCTATGTGTTTCTTGTCTAAGGACATTAAAATATGAATACATTTTATGTTAAAAATACATTATGTTATAAGACATTAAAATATGAATACATCTTATCTTAAAAAGGCACTATGTTATATTCAAAAGAAAGAATAAAAATATTGTCTACAAAATAATTTTGGATAGATAAATGGTAATCACATATTTTGATATAAAATTATTAGTTCAAGTCATTACCTTTATCAAAATGATATATTAGACATAATGAATATCAAACTAATTTATTATGTTTTGGTAAATATCAAAAAAATAATTATTAAATACAATCCAGGTATTCCGTGACATTAGAATATAAATACATTTTTAAATTAATAAAAAAACACCAACAAAAAAATCATCATTATTCAATCTAATTTGGTATATTTTCGTGGATATCACAAAAATAATAATGGATGTCAAAGTTAACCAATCGAGTAGTGGGCAATGGCATCATTTGTAAACTCAATGATCTCCCTCTAAGTACCAATATGTGGATATGTGTGGGTGCATCTGAGTTTCATGCTCGTGATACTCTAAAATAAACTAACCCATTTTATAAAAGTGCCTATTTTAAATTTTATTGTTAATTTAATTAATATTTAAAAAACAATATATTATTTCAAAAAAATAAACATATTTAATTTAAATAAATACCATGTTATTAATTTGAAAAAAAATACTTATAAATTTAATAATAAATTTTAATATAAATATGACCCGTATAAGCATAGTCCTGCATTATCTGCAGCTTTATTATGGGCCATTGGACTTAAATCCAAAATTGCCACGTAATAGCCTAGCCCTATAAATATTGCAATGTTGTACGACTATTTGTTCTAATTATTACACAACTGAATTTAATGTGAAACTGTGGGTTGAGTAATATTATTTATTTATTAATCATGTATCAAAATGTTGCTAAGCATCTCAACCAACCTACGCATTAGACACACCGTCAGAAATTTTCAGCCTAAATTTTTGATGTAACAAGTTTCGATGACGGCATCTATACCACCCGCCACGTAACAATATTGGGCGGCGCCTTTAAACGAAACTCGCCTACATTTATTTCCAGTGACACAAAGAACGTTAACAGGAGCCTAAGTTTATGCATACACACTGAAACATTGTAGTAAACGGTAAATTGGTTATTAAACAAGGTTGCATGGTTACTCTTTTTTGCGGTTTAGGTAAATTAATACATTTTTAAACGTACGAATTAGCTATTTGATATAGGTTTAGTTAAATTATTGAATTTCAAAAAGTATGAATTAGCTAGCTTTGAAAAGTATGAATTAACTATTTATGATATATTTGGATGGTTATATTTTAGTTTAAATTATTTTAATATGTGAAGGTTGCATAGTTGGCATTCTATGCGATTAGTTTTCATTATTGAATTTTTAAATTAAAAAATAAATGTGTTTGAATATTTATTGTTGTGTTTTTAATTGTCAATACTTATTTATTATAACACACATTATTTTACCTATATAAATTAGATTATTAAATTGTTGAAAATACTTATAAATTAAATTATTAAATTTTTAAAGAATATTTATAAGTTAATAACATCAATGTAAATTAAAAATATATATAATTTAGTAATGGAGATGAAAAGAGTTCAAATGTAAAAATAAAACATTTTAATTATATTTGCAACTTTATTTCCAATATAAATATAGTTATCAACATGATTAAATAACTACACATTGAAAATTTGGTCACATTCTTTCCTTTGCATTGACACATCTTCAAGGATGGTTTGGGGATAAAGTGGAATGGTTTTAATCACTCCAAACTAGGAAAAAAAAAATTATATGCATAATATTAAGGGTTACCATCTTTATGAAAAATAAATTTGATAGACATAATAAGTGTTATCATCTTTATAAAAACAAATATGCAATTAAAAAATTGCACTTTAATCAATTAAAATTTATTATAGCTATTCATGATTATCATGTTACTGTAACTCTCTTATAACTTAAGAGTATATTTATAATATCCAATTACACACTGCCACTGTGTTATTTGTTGTGATATATATATATATATATATATATATATATATATATATATATATATATAATCCACGACAACGAAGGAATTAAAATTTGAAACAGAAATGGAAACACACATAGGCTTGGAATTTCAAATTCCTGCCAAATGTCAATCAATTGAAAATTTGTTATTTTATGTTCTATGTAGATTATATCCTGTAATTTTAAAGATAGATTAGTTTAAGTTCAGTGAACAAACATTCAAAATTTATACCATGCTCCTACCAATTTTTTTCAACCTTTGTCTTAAAAATCTAATGTACAAAAACGAAAAGTAAACCAGAGAAATTATATTAGTATTAATAAAACCCTAGTGTATATATATATATATATTTATTTATTTATTTATTTATTTATTTTGGAATTACCCAAGTTTGGATGTTCATATGATCCAAGGGATTCTTTTCTACGTGGAAGAGTGACTTTGTGGAAAATGAAGCAGAACCAAATGGTTTAAAAATACTGAAAATTTTAAATTTAAATAAATTATAAATGCAGTTTCAAACTTTTCAGTTTGAACTTTGATAATAAATTGTCGATATGTATTCCCTAGAGTTTATGTTAGCCCCTAAATGTTGTAAAGTCCTCAATTAAAAATAATTTGAATAGTTTTGCAATGATTTATTTTGTGTTCTAAACACAATTTTGATAACATGATAAGCATATATTTCTAAACGTTTTAACGAATTCAAATTTTGGACTAATTGGTATTGGTGTAGCCATATTTTTTTGATTTTATATATTTTCTTATAAAAGCTACTGCAAAAAAAATCACAAAATATAAGTTCCTACAATGCACGTAACAGATATATTTGTGTCAAAACTTATTTACTTTAAAGCATTTTTCAATGAAACTGGAGCTTTGAAGCTTACAAATTAGAAAGCTAAAATTCATCTCGAAAATGAGACATCATCTCTCAAATTTGAAGAAACAAATTATAACCAATAACAAAATATTCATGCTGAAGCCAAAATATTCATGCTGAAGCCAAAATAAATTTGATATAAAAATTTATAAGAAATCACTGCGGAAGCTTTTAGTAAAAATAAATTAATGAAATAGAATTATATAATTAAAAATGTTGTCACTATTAATAAAAGTAAAAGTTGTTGAGCATTGAGGCACACTCAGTTTATTTTTTAATATTTTTAATTTTAATTTTATTAATAAGTAATATATATTATTATTATTATTTATTTATTTTATTTTTTTCCATAATACGCATTAAATTTCTTGAAAATACAACCATTTACAAATGAGATATGCACCACCGGCAACCTACCACGCAAAAGAATGATGAAACAATAAGACCCCACCCCTGCACCAATTAAAACAACATAAAATTAAAATTAAAAAAAAATTACTGGGTCTACATTACAGATCTCAGAATTAATTTTTAATCAACCCCAAAATAATTTAAAAGTCATTAAAACAACATAAAATAAAAAATAAAAAAATAAAAAAAAATTACTAGGTCTACGTTACAGATCTCAGAATTAATTTTTAATCAACCCAAAATAATTTCGAAGTCAATGCAAAATCGAATTCGAGAATCCCTGCTATAATAAAATAATACGGGTCGGCAAAAACAATTATGAGCAAATAATAAATAGCATAATTACTTGACTTGACTAGCTTTAAACAAGTACAAAATATTAATGATGAGCTATGACGTGCATGTATAAGGTTTTTTTTTTTTTTAATATTTAATTTTTTTTTAATTTTCATAAATCTAATAGAGTGTGTTTAAAATTTTGTTAAAGTTTAATTAGTCAAACGATTGGATTAGAATATTAAATATTATAATACATTATATAGATATTCTAAAAACAAAAACACGAGAGATAATAATTATGTTTTTCTATTAAATTGACTAAATAAAATACGAAAAAGTATATATTTATAAATATAAATATATTTTTAATCACACTTATAAAAGTAAATAAATTATAAAAATAATAATTATAATAAATTTTGGAAAAAATATATTTTATAAAAAACTAAAAATATAAAATAAGAGTTTATTTTTTATGAAAAAATGTCCATGTATATAAATTATAAATAAAAAATAAGAGATTATTCTTTGTGAAAAAAATTCAAGAATAAAAACAATAAATTATAAATAAAATAGTTTAAAAACAATTTCAAAATAAATTTTTAAATGAAAAAGGCTAAATCTTCTAATTATTTTTAGAATGGTTTAAAATAATAATGTCATTACAATTTTTCCTATTTCCAAATTTTAAATTTTGAAAAAAAAATTATCTATTTCCAAATTTTAAAATTTGGAAAAAAATTATCTAAATTTTAAGTAAAAGTAAGTTTAAAAATAATATTCTTTGATAGGGTGACGGAATCAAAATAACGTGTGGTGAACGGTAGTGTACAAAGCCCTCATGGCTTCCTCACGCCCACTAAATGCTCCTTAATGGCTATGGGCATCATTAATACCCAACAGGTGGGTGTCCTTCCCACTGGCTGCGTCGTGAAATCTCCATCTCAGCTTGGAAAAGCTTTGAGTATTGTGTTGAGCGATGAGGTGGGGGTCTTTTGAGAATTTGGGTTTCAAACAGTGGTTTGCTCGGTAGCGGCCATGGCCCTCGGAAGGCGAGGGATGTGAGGTATGGATTGGCTAGGAGAAAGTCGAGGTCTCGACCTAGGGATGCTCATGGGATCCTACCATGTCGATGGTGGTTGTGGCACTATGGTTGCGCTGAGGTCTTCAGAGTTTGATGTTTGTGCGTCCATCTTTTCCCACGGAGGACGAATTGTGCCCTCGGCCACGCCATTGGTTCCTCAATCTGTGTTTCAGCTCCAATTTGGTTTCTAGGTGGAAGATGTTTTAGGTTATTTCCATCAGTATTGGAAGGGGCGGTTCTGTGACGACTGCCTCTTGTTGTCCTTCTAGCTTGGTGGGTCATGTAACTCTCGTTGGGAGGGGTGCAATTCACACGAGCTTGATTTGGGATGGCGCAGAGGGTCTCCAGAAGCTGAAGTGTCGAGCCTCCAGTCCTAAGTTGGTAGGGTATGGTAATTATTTTTGTGATTTCCTATCCATTTCTCATTTTTGTTCAATTTGGCTTCTTCTATCAAAAGGGAGGTTAAGCTGCAAGACCATTGGAAAGTGCTACTCTAGTGGGTGTGGGTTTTCTTATCTGTCATTAGTCATCCACAATTCCCCTTGGCTCGCCTCAATGCCGCGTCATAGAGGTCATCCGTGTCGGGGGGAGCTGCTCCTCGTCCAAAAGTGAATCAAAAACATAATGAGGGCAGTCACTCATCCTCTGATGATGCCACCAATTGGGACACTGAGGAGGACGCGGCCATTTATCATGCTCACTCTCTGGGGAAATTTTTAGCTCAGTCACCTAGATATGATCGTAGACCAGTTGCACAATGTCCAACTGAATATAGATATTATGAGGAACCAGCGCTACGAGGACCGAAACGAACTGGTGGCTTACATCAATGATGTCCAACAGATCCAGAATGAGATCCTAGACAATTTGGAAAGCCTTCGGCAACAACATTGGCGCACCAACAATCACCTTTACACTCTGGAGGCAGGGATAGAACACATTGACTTCCACATGCATGACAATGTAGCTCTCTTTGATGCCCCTCCTATATTTCCACCCAATCAGCCTCCTTGAGAGGTTGCTACTTATTTTAAATGTGGTTTAATTTTCGTAAATGTATGGTATGGCTAGTAGGCCAAGCGGAAACAAATTCCGGTACTGGGTGTAACTGTTTTCCTCCAGGTGTTATACTCTCTAAATCTATATAGCATGAGAAGAGAGGGTCTTTGGAGATGAGTTTTGTACTTAGCTTCCTTTCGATAATATAATGCAATCTTGTTGACCGACAAAAAAAAAAGTTTAAAAATAATATAAAATAGATATAGTCCAGGGAGAATAGAATGGATATGATACAACGTTTTGTTAAGACACTTCATAGTGTAGGGGTCACTAGTTCAAAACTCATTGGGAAAAAATCCATCTATGGTAAAGGTTGGTGTAGCCCAAGCTGATTGTGATTATCTCGTGATTCTAATGGCTTAGATGACCTTAGGTTACGGCTACTCAAGCCAGAGATTAGTCATGCAACCATCTTAAGACTAACATAAACTTACATATATATATCAATTTGTCTAAGCTATCTAGAGATTACATCAGGCTTGGCATGTTGCTTGAGAAACTGCTACCCAAGGGAATCTAAGCCATCAAAATCACCGAGGGATCACACCCGGCCTAGGCCACACCAACCCTTAACATGGTTGTAATTTTTCCCTTGGAGTTTCAAACCAGTGATCAATGTTCAAATTTGCACCCATCCCAGCCCATCACAAGGCTTCTTTCCCATCCCAAATGTGTCAAAAAATGGCCTTAAAAAATTATAATTTTAAATTACCAATCAATTAAGAAGGCTAGATTAAAATTTGGTTTTTCAAAAGAAGGGAATTTTTTTAAAGCCTTCAATATTATTTTTTAAACTTAATCCTAATATCCATTTTTTCCAACTAAATCCCTCATGATTCCCGATCCAAAAGAAAAATTAAGTTTTATTCATTTATGGATGAGAAGTGATCAAATAATCATTTTATTATTATATGTATTAAATATTTAATTTAATTGGTTGTTTTTAGTATTATCATGTACAGTTATCAAATTTGAAGGGTTGATATTAATTCCATTTGGAATGGTATATATTCATGTAACACTTGAAGGATAAAAGGTTAAAAAAAATGTACTTTGATTGAAAAGTGTAAAGTAAATAAACCATTCATTAAAAAAATGCATAAATAAAGTAGTGCCCTTCTAAACCTCTACATCTTGAAAAAAAATAGATTACATCAAAATACTCTAAAATTTCAATAAAACTAATAATAAAGAAATATTTTTCTCCAATTTTATTTGAAAGAAACTAAGCAAATGTTTATTTCATTCATTATATGATCCTCAAAAATATTTTGACCTGCATCATTGATAATTTCAATATATTTTCCCAATGGCTGAAACTTTCTACTTTTCATTTGCTTCCATACATTATAAATAACATTCCAATATACCTAATTTAGAGCATGAGATGCCCTAAGCGAGGGGAACATCAACATATCTATTTTCTCCAATGAAAATTTTGATCTATCATTGCTTTTAATCTTGTTTAATTTTGAGAAGCTTCTTTCACACATTATTGTGCTTGTTGGAATAACACGAATTGTTTGCCATAATTGCATCAAATATGGAAAGCCTTCATACCATTTAGGTTCATCTCGAGATAGATTTCATGCTCCAAACATATGTTTTTTGGGGTAGGATTTAGAAATAGTACAAATAAATTCATCAATTTCACCCAAACATCTTGCAATATCGATAATAGGTGATTCCCCGAATCTATTTTTTTCACATAAACACTTCAACCAACTTTTAGTTTGAGAGTCTATATCATTAAACTCTTCATAACAATGTCGAGGACTAAAAGGCTTAGAAACATTAAATATAGGTAAATATTTGAACCCCCTATCTAGAGACTTAATAAATCTTCATAACAAAACATTTTCCCAAAATAATACAATCATATATTGTCCATAATGTTTGCATCTTTGGAAAACTTTCAAACCTCAATGGATGTAAATGTAACATACTTGTGTTATCCACAAATTATAGCTCCCCCCTTGTGCTTTAATTGGAAAAAAGGAAATGTGGATTACACTTGCCCCAAAATTATTTCTTAAAAAGCGTTTGCAAAGCCTGTTGATAGAAACAATTAGAGTAGTGACAATAGATGTAACATCAATATGATCCTATTGAAACTTTTGATTCAAATTATTTAATTCAATGAGCACATCTGCAAGTAGATGGATGAAAAATTGAACTTGAAATGTTGTTGTCAACTTGTACAATTTTTTCCCCCGATCGGGTTGCCACGCGGAGGATGATGGGAGATGTGACGTGTCACGTGGCGATGTGCACCACACGGTCACTCAAGCATAAGGTTGGCATACGGCCAGTTAGGCAGTGCGTTCACACGTCGGTTCATTATGGCTGCCGATGACATAGCTGGAGGCCAACTAACGTTGTTAGAGTGGTTTGGGAAACAACGTCAACGTGGAAACAACGTCAACGTTTGAAGGGGTTATTGCAAGTTGCGGAAAGGAAGGGGAGCATAGTTCTCGGGCACAATTCGGAAGGAGGAGCAATGCGGAAGAAGGTTGATGGTTTGCAACTTTTGCTGGTTACCTAGTACGTGGTGTATCTTCTTAAAATCATAACAAAAAAACTTAAGAAAATAGCATTTTCTTGAATTTTATGTCAAAAAATAATATTAATCACATGTTTTTTGCAAAAAATAAGGATTCTTCTCATAAAATATCAAAGTCTAAACATTACAAGTAAAACTGATTAATAGATCTAAAAATGAGATTTGTTTGCAAGCATAACTTAAAGATCATCAACAATATCAACTAATACATGTTCAACATCATCTAGAACATCATTGATGGTTTCTTCCGCAACATTTTCTACTTCATTTTGGTCATTGTCATCTTCTAATGGATCTTTCATGTCTGCAAATCTTCTAAAGTGTCCCTTTCCAATCATTCCATATAAACGTGGTTGAGGTTCCTTTCCTTTTTTTTCCACACGTGATTCACTAAAATCTCCTTTCCTCAAACCAACTTCTTGCTTCGCATATGGATGGAATTCAAGAGCGTTAATTCTTTGTTGAATAAATTTGCATTACACTGGGTCTTTCTCAATGGCAATGCAATTTCTTCCTTTTGGTAGGCAACATGATAGTTTTGTACCTAATCATCAAGTACAAAAGAAATAATTAAGAAAATTAGTATAAAGACATAAAAAGTAAAAAATAAAATATTTAAATTTAAATTTGTATAATAAAACTTACATGAACCTAAAAATAGATCCAAAACCCAATCTCCTTCATTTGACGGCGCCACCCAACCTGCCTCCGACCCACGGCTGGGCGGAGGGCAGTTCCGAGAATCGCCCTCCACTCAGCCAGGGGTCGGAGGCAAGCTGGGACACCCTCGATGGCGCCACCTAGTCGGCCTCCGCCCAGCCGGGGGTGATACTCAGCATCGCCCTTCGCCCAGCTGAGGGCCAGATGTAGGCCGGGCGGCGCCGTCGAGAGCTATCCAGCCTGCCTTCAGGCCCCGGTTAGGCGAAGGGCGATTTTCGGAATCGCCCTCTACCCAGTCGGGGGCCGAAGGCAGGCTGGGCAGCCCTCGATGGAGCCACCAAGCCGGCCTCCGACCCCCGGCTGGGCGAAGGGAGATTCTTGGAATCGCCCTCCGCCCAGCCGGGGGCTGGAGGCAGGTTGGGTAGCCCTCGATGGCGCCGCCCAGCTGGTCTCCGGCCCTCGGCTGGGTGGAGGGCGATTCCGAGAATCACACCCAGCTGGGCAAAGGGTGATTCCGAGAATCGCCCTCCGCCCAGCCCGGGGCCGGAGGCAGGCTGGCCAGCCCTCGATGGCACCGCCCGACTGGCCTCTAGCCCCCGGCTAGGCGGAGGGAGATTCTGAGAATCACGCTCGATTAGGTAGAGGGCAATTCTAAGAATCACCCTCCGCCCAGCTGAGGGTCGGAGGCAGGCTGGGTGGCGCCGTCGAGGGTTGTCCATCCTGCCTCTGGCTCCTAGCTGGGCGAAGGGCGATTCCGAGAATCACCCTCCACCGAGCCGCAAGCTAGAGGCAGGCTAGGAAGCCCTCAACGACGCCTTCGGCCCCTGCATCGGCAGAGGACGATTGCGAGAATCACCCCCAGTTGGGCGAAGGGCGATTCTCGAAATTGTCCTCCGCCCAGGCGGGGGTGATTCTTGGAATCGCCCTCCGCCCATCCAGGGGCGATTCTTGAAATCACCCTTCGCCTAGCCGAGGGCCGGAGGCAGGCTGGGCGATGCCGTCCAGGGCTGCCCAGCCTACCTCCAGCCCTCACCTAGGTGGAGGGCGATTCTCGGAATTGCCCTCCGCCCAGACAGGGGCTGGAGGTAGGCTAGGAAGCCCTCGATGGTGTTGCTCGGCCATCCTCCAGCCCCCGGATGGGTGAAGGGTGATTTCGAGAATCGCCCTCCACCTAGCCGAGGGCCAGAGGCCAGACGGGTGGCACCGTCGAGGGCTGCCTAGCCTGCGTCCAGTCCCTAGTTGGGCAGATAATGATTATGAGAATCACCCCCGAATGGGCGGAGGGTGATTCTCGGAACCCCCCTTACCCAGCAGGGGGCGATTCTCGGAATCACCCTCCGCCCAGCCGAGGGTGATTCTCCGAATCGCCCTTTGCCCATCCAGGGGCGATTCTCATAATCACCCTCTGCCCAGCCGGGGGTGATTCTCGGAATCACTCTCCGCCCAGCCAGGGGTCGGATGCAGGCCAGGCGATGCCGTTGAGGGTTGCCCAGCCTCCCTCTGGCCCCCGGTTGGGCGAAGGGCGATTCTCATAATCGCCCTCCACCTAGCCGGGGGCCGAAGGCAAGCTGGGCAGCCCTCGATGGCGCCACCCGGCCGGCCTCCGACCCTCGGCTGGGCGGAGGGAGATTCTCACAATCACCCTCTGCCTAGTTGGGGGTCGAAGGCCGGCCGCCCTCCGCCCAGCCGGGGGTCGGAGGCCGACCGGGGGGCATCGTCGAGGGCTGCCTAGCCTGCCTCCTCGACGGAGTTGCCCGGCCTGCCTCCGGCCTTTGGCTGGGCTGAGGGCGATTCTCGAAATCGCCCTCCGCCTAGCGAAGGGCTTGATGTAGGCTCGATAGCCCTCGATAGTGACGCCCGACTGGGCAGAGGGTGATTCCGAGAACTGCCCTTCGCCTAACCAAGGGTCAGATGTTGGCCAAGCGGTGTCGTCGAGGGCCGACCAGCTTGCCTCTGGCCCCCTCCTGCGCAGAGGGTGATTCTAGGAATCGCCCTTCGCCCAGTTGAGGACCAGAGGCAGGTTGGGCAGCGCTCGATGGTGCGGCCCGACCAGCCTCCGGCCCCCAGCTGGGCAGAGGGCGATTCTCGGAATCACCCTCCGCCCAACCGGGGGCCAGAGGCCGACCGAGCGACGCCGTCGAGGACTACCTAGCCTGCCTCCGGCCCCCGACGGGCGAAATATATATATTTTCAAACACAAACTATATAATTTTTTTTTTTTAAACAAAAACTATTATAATAAAAAAAATGTATTGTTGAAAAATATATATATATATATATATATACATATTCAATTAAAATTTTAAAATATAAAAAAACAATAAAAACAAATTTAAAAATATTCTTTAAAAAATAAACAAACAAATATAAAATAAAATATAAAAAAAAATTATTTTCTAATTCTAATTTTTTTTAAATTAAAACAATTATTATTTAAAATATACAAAAACAATAAAAAAAAATAATTTAAAATATGTTTTAAAATATAAACAAACATATATGAAGATTTTATTTTTAAATTTTTATTTTCTTAAAACTAAAACAATTATAATTTAAAATATAGAAAAACAATTAAAAAAAAATATTTAAAAATATGTTTTTATATATAAACAAAAAAATATATGAATAATAAATTTTTCATTTACTTGTTCATTTTTAAAAATTGTGTAAGTCATATATTTCTCCATAATTTCATGGTTCAAGTATCTTGAAAACTTACGATTTAGAAACTTGAGATTTACAACTTGTCATTAAGGTTTTTATGTGCTACGAAATTTTATCTTTAATGTTATGGTTGAAAATAATTACAATTTTAGGGTTGTTTAGAGTCGAGATATTTTATGTTTAACAACATGGATAAAAATTGTTCGGAATGATAAGCCCTTCAGACATGATTTTGTTTATATTTAACATCATCTATCAAAAAATTTATAATTTTACAATTTTTCAATGTCCTAATATGTTGTATTTAATTCCATTGTTACAATGTGTCCAAAGTGTGACACAATGTTTTTTTTTGTTATTCCAGCATCAACTCGTTTTGTTTTGAGGGTGTTTTTTCAATCATTTTTTCAAGAAACAATTTCGTTTTTAGCATAATTTTATAAAAAGGTGAAATTTGACCTTGAGAAAAAAACAAATGCGTTTTGTAATACACATTTTTTTTTTTTGGGGCATTTTTTCATGTTTTTTGAGTCTTTTTGGGCTAGAGTTCCCGTTTTGAGGTAATAGTTCTCGTTTCATTAGTAACATTTTCATTTACGGTTTTCGTTTTTTTTGTCTCTACGCTTAAGTCAATTGCTATATGTTGTGGTGACTCTTACCTTGCCGGCCCATTTTGTCAATCCCTGCTTCCAAATTTCTTGTCATGATGGTTTCCACTCTGACTGTGCCCCGATTATGGTTTGTAGTGATGGAAAGTAGGCTTCCGCATCTCAGGCCTATGAGTTAGCATGCATGGGCATGCAGGACCACCCTGTTAATAGTGCTTGTGGTGTTTCTGTCTCTGAATCTGCTCTCCCTCATTTCTTCTGTCAAGACATGATGCAGGAGCATCAAGGGAAATTTTCATTTCTAAATATGTTAGAAAAGGGGGTGTGACATTTTTATTATTTTATTAATGAATTTGTCATTTTTAATAAAATAGGAGATAAAGTGAGGATTTTGTAAATATTCTTTTATTAATTAAAAGGATATGAGAGAAATAGATTAGGAGCAAACTAAGGGATTAGAAATTCTATGTATGGGACTTTGTTGAGTCCACACATAAAATGTAGATTTAGTTGAGGATTAGGTGGAGAGATTTTGGAGTGAATTAAATGCATTATTTGTGTATAAATATGAGTGGTTTTTGTGAGGAAAATACACTTGAATAGTTGGAGAGAGTGAGAGTGAGATTGAGAGCAGGCTTGAACAGCCAAGGCTGTAAGCCTTCGGCAATTGTAAAGGGCCATAGAACTCGAATATCTGGCCAAAACAAGAGGTTGTAAGTAATTTTATTTTAATTCATATTGGTTGAACTATGCGCATGTGAATTGGATGAATTGATTCTGTGTGATTTGCACGTTTTAGGTATTGGGTGATTGATGAATTAGGATTGATCCAAGTTAAGTCGATTCTATTGGAATTGTTTTATGAAATTGATGTATCGATCCTTGAAAAATCGATTATATAGAAGGTGGACTGAAACTAAATTGTATCACACGAAATAGCGTCAGGGAATCTAAGCATTAAGAACGTTGAAAATTATGAAAGGGCAATCAAGTGGAATCGATGAGTTTGAATCTGTTGCTTACATTATACTGATATATAGGACGTTGTTAATGGGTGAAGGGTGTTGTTAATTAGACGTTGTTCCACATGCACCAAATCGTAATTCGATACCAGTTTGAAGAGATGGATGTAAGAGAAACCAGTTCTGCTTCAATGTTAAGTTGAGAACGTGGACGGAATTAAATCTGGTGGCATATCAGTTCTGAAGGTTGACTTCAAAGTGGCGCAAGTTAAATCGGAATGTAGAGCAAGAGCGTTCAATGTGAATTATGATTAAAGAAACGATAGGTTGAGTCGATATCATTAAAGATTGATATTGCAATTATAAATTGAATGAGAGCGTCAGGTCAAACCGTATTTGTAGTGCATTGAAATTGAAGTCGAAACAATGGAACATTATTGTTGGATATACAAACAACTATTTGTTTATTTCATGTTAACATATATTGAACACTGTTTTAACCTGAACGGAATGCAGCTACAGGTTAGAGACTCCGCGTGTTATGGAACACTGATCCAAAGATCGTAACTTGTGCAGAAGCACAAGAAAGACGGGGTTAAGTAGCGGCATCGATATTTATTTGTTGCAGGATCTATTTGTTGGATCGTGTTTAGAAGAGCGTAGAGGAACTGTAAGTCAATGGTAGAATGCACGCAGAGAATTGAATCTGTGTTAAAATTGAAGCGGAGAAATCACGTGTCGTAGCAGATTTAACAACGCATGATGAATGGGACGCAGAGAGTCGAGGGTCTGTTCGATTGAGAATTCTCTTTGCAGAGCTAAATCAAAGCAGCATTGGAAGTAGAAGGTGGAAGGACGCAGAGGTTTTTTTTTCCCAGACTTATGCAAATGGAAAAATTAAGTTAAAGCGTTGAAGAGCGACGGGAAAGGTAAGTAAATGCGTTGTTGATATGTGATCAAAGCTGAGCTGGATTACGTGAATGTGTTGATTTAATTAACCAATATCAAAGCCGATGGAGTGAGGGCGCATCATGGATTTGCGCAAAGGATGGGTGATATTATAATTGCTTATGGTTTGGATTGAGTAAACAATGTTAAGATTGTTAAAAAAAAACAAGAGCACATTTGTTTTGTTGACTTTTGATTGTATCCAATATTAAAAGCCCATGTGAATGTTGGTGATTCAATGGAATTGAGGGACTAATGAGGTATGGCATATGGTTTATGGAAGAATTCGAATATTGATTGATTGACCATTTGATTATTGAGAAATGTTTACTGTGAAATGTTTTTTGAACCATTTATTGAAGATAGCTTCTGCATGCAAATGGTAAAGTATGAATTTGCCAGGTATTGAGATTTTGATTTGGGCAATTGTGGAATTGCATTTTGATATGGATAGAAGATTGTGATTCTGGGGTTTGCAGGGTTGGTCCTGCATCAAGACACTAGCTCTTTATAGGGTCTGCAGGAGAAATTATGTATTTTAAGGCCTCAGCATATTGTTAATAGCTCTGACTCTGGTTATAGAATTAATTGAGAGGGTTATAGGAGCCTCTCTTCAACTAGGTCGCACCCCCGTCCTCATGGGTTATGGGTCTGGGATTTGTGTAGTCTGAACTCTTCCCCCTCACTGCCTAAGCTCAATTTCTATAATCTCATCCTGCATTTCAATCTTGGTCCGACAATTGCTTGTAATTTTACCACCCTCATAAGGAATAACAACGTTGTTTATTACTTGGTAACAACGACAGTCGTGGCACCTATTTACTGTTGCATGCAAACAATTATTGACTTTTTCTTGCCATATACAGGCCTCTTTAAATTAATAACAGATGTTTCCCAGTCACTGTCCAAGAAATTGTAACAAAACAGTCAGGTGTTTGTACTTTGGAATACAAATATGGTAAAAGGACAACCAGCCAAGAACTAGTTAAAGGATAAAGGGAAACAGAAACTTCTTAAGCCCACTGCAGGGTCCAGCAAACGAGAAAGAAAATAAAAAAATGAGGTTATGGAAAACCTCTTCAATGTTTATTCTACAGGTAATCTTCCACAGGTTCGAAATCTTATTCAGGGATGGGGGAGAGACTGCAACAACAAAGAGGAGATAGACATACAGGAGGAAGTAATGGACTTCATTAAAGACCCTGGCAACACAAGAGGAAGATTGTCCCTTTTTCATCAGTCCATTCACACTTACTGGACGCTCAAATGCATTTTGGCCAAGGCTGTCATGAGCTTACAGGAAATGGGAGGAGACCCCCAAGTGGTTTCTGTTCTGCAAGAAATCAAAAGAGAGATACAAGAGGTATGTGTTTCGTAGCATCATGCTACATCTCGTATTGGACGAATTGAGCGTCAGCTGCAAACAATGCATCAGGTGGATATGCCCGGCTCCAGTGTCAAAGACCCATCACCTATTGAATATTCAGATGATTGACCAAATATTTCCTTATTTTTCTTATGTATTTTGCGGATAGCATTTACTGTTTACAATCAGAATTTGTTAGAAATAGTAGAATGGACATAGCGGCTATTAGAAGGCTTAAAATTTTCCAATATTGGATGGATTTTAACTCTTTAAGGTGGCCAATAGACTTGGTTTCCTTCGGGAAGGTTGAGGCCATCAAGTTTTGATTTGTTGCAACCTGCTTCTTTTTTTATTAATAGAAAATAGAAAGGTACTACTAAATTTACAAAAAAATAAACTTGTACAATTTTTTTTCCCCTAACTATCAATTTTTTAACAAAGCAATCATGAGTTTAATAGACACCAATAGACGTAATATCAACATTATCCTCTTGAAACTTCGATTCAATATATTTAATTCAATGAGCACATATGCAAATAAATGGATGAAAAATTAGACTAGAAATGTTGTTGCAAACTTGTACAAAATTTTCTCCCCTAACTCTCAATCTTTTAACAAACCAGGCATGAGTTTATTTAGATAAAAAAGTAAACTATATGTAAGTTATCAATTGAAAAAAACTTTATTTTAAATAGTTGTAACCTATTTATTATATGTTTTGGAGTGTTTAAGATATATTTTAGTCAAATTCCCTAATAATATGGTTATGCACTCTCCACAATTCAAATATCCTAAAAAAATTTCAAAGTACTAAATCTACATAAATATTCAAAAATACATTTTAAACAAGCTACATAGCAATGCCTCCTAGTTTAAATATAGCTAAATTAAAGAAAAAGACTACGAAATTGGAAAAATAGAAGTCTATATAAGTGCATGCAAAAACTAGAAACCAAAACTAAAAGAGAAAAAGGTACAATTGGAAAACAAGATATTAGAAAAAAAAGGGCCTATATTTAATTATACAAAGCTTATGCAATTTCTAAAATCTAAAGATTTTGATAACAAAATGTTAATTATTTTCCCTTTATTAATATACCTCATTTTATGAATTTTATAGTAAATAAAATTTTTGGTGATGAGTCAGCTTGCATTTGTGGATAACAAGTAATGACAATTATTGTAGGAGCCAATGACTACTATTCAATTACTAGTTTATGATAAATTTTCCCACTATGAAAAAAAGAAGAGAAAATTAACATAAACCATTGTGGATTTGGAATTAGTAGATGTTTAACCTAAATTTTATATAGAGATAGTTTGTATAAAATTTTACCTATTATAAACTTGGATCAATTTACCAAATTAACCACATTCACTTTTTTATAGATTCCATACAATAATATTTTTAATTTCTTTTTGTCTCCTTAAAAATTCTAAAATGTGATTTAAAAATAGAAAAAAACCTAAATTATATCCTAAACAAAAAAATCTCTTAAGCCAATATTAATAGTTGTTGAATACCAAAATAATATAATTACGATCTGGTTCCAACTCAACTCAATAGCTTTCAATTCCTCAGTATGCATTTTTGTTTTGTTTTGAGAAATAAAAATAATTATATTATTTTAAATACAAACCAGCCAAAATATACATCCAATCATATATACCCCATAGTCTCTCCATCCAAATGTGATTTTGACATTACCCATCTCACCTTCCTTCCCCATGAGCCTTGCTTTCATATAAGTTCCTTTGCTTTCTATGAGTTACTTTACTAAATATTTAATGCTCTTTCATGTCCCCTATAATTTTTACCTTAAAGACGCCACTAACCCTCCTTTTTTTGTTTTTGCCAAGAAAAACGTTTTTTTCTTGAATTAATATAAATTCGAAGTACAACTTTGTTGGAAAAATGGTACGAACTTGCTGCAAAACCAAGTGTCAAAACATTCGGGACTCTATAATTTACTTGCATAACTTGACATTACATTCCTGTCTTTCTTACATTATATTTATGTGTATGTATTTTGTTGCATATACCTGCTAGGGTTGGACAACTTTTTTCATCCAAAGTGACTGATTGAATTATAGAATCAAACGTACTTTCAAATCTCCACTCTCAAATCAAACGGACTTCAGTTTTCTTGTATTTCACGCAGTGTTTGACGGATTTGAAATCAGAATCAATAGTGTACTTTATTTACCTATTTTGTGATATTTGATGACATACACATTTTAACTAGGATACAAATTTACTGGGCTACAAAATAATTAATGTGATTGGGCAGACATAAATGGGTTTAAATCTAATGGTGAGTATATATTATCAACAACATTAATTATTTTATAGTCTGCGAAATAATGGTCACCAATTTTAACCATAAAATCCAACAACATTAATTATTCTATAGTTCAAGAAATAATAGTCACCCATTTTAACTAAGAGACTCGATCATCAATCTACATAAAAGTTAGTCTTTAATTATTACATTAATATAATCAATTAATTGAGTATACAGTGTATTGTACAATAAAAATGCAAATAATTATATGAAAATAAATGAGCTTAAATATAATTTTAAAAAATAATAAAATTAAAATATTAATGCTAAACTGAAATTTTTTCAATTAAACTAAACTAATAGACAGTCAAATGTGAACACAATATATCTTGCCTCCAAGCAAATATAATAACAAAAGAAATTACAACTAACAATTGCACCATATGTTGCAAAGGAAACTTTGTAAACCACTAACATAGGAAATAGTAATATAGAGGAAAAAATATTAAAATTTCAACCAAAGTTAAACTACATGTAGTTTATTCAAAACTTATAATTATGTTTATAAATCACTACAATTTCATAATTATGATTTTTGAATCACTAAAATTTCAACCCATAGTTAGGTTGATTCAAAATTTTCAACCTATAGTTACGCTACCCCTGTCATAATTATGTTTGAGTTTTTGTAGGATTCTCAACTAACCCAAAAAGATTGATATGGGATGGGAGAAAGTAAGACATCAAATTTCAACCATGCATAAAATGACCTTTAAGAACAAGATGTCATTTTAGTTTTTTATTCCAGAAATATACTAAAACTTTAGAAAGCTTGATAAAATAGTTGTATACACTAAAGGATTATTAAAGAATTTGAGAAGGATAACTAAAGTACTTGAGAAGAAACAATTGTGTACATTAAAAGATCAACTAAAGAATTAAAATTTGAACATCAAATGAAATGAGTGTTTAAATTGGAACATCTCAAAAAAAAAATTTAACTTGTGAGATGGGATATCAAATTTCAACCTTGCATAGAATGACCTTGTTTAATAATAGGATGTCATTTTAGTTTTTTAACCCAGAAACATATTAAGGTTTTAGAAAGCTTATAAAAGATATTATAAAACATATTAAGGTTGAGATGACATTGGAATAAAATTGCAGTGTGCGTGAATATAATATCAAAAAATTTGTAAGGTTTAAAGGATAACTTGGCAGTGAACGTGAATATAATATTAAAAAAAAATTGCAAGGTTTAAAGGACAACTTGGTCATAAAGTACTACCTAAATTTTTCAAATTTTCAGTGAATTTCAGTTAGGTGATTTAAAAAGACAAAGGCAGAAAATTAATTTCAATTAGGTGATTTAAGAACAGATAATTTCAATGAGTGAATTTAATTAGGTGATTTTAAAAAATGATTATGATAATGAACACCTACTAACACTAATATGATCTATTATATTTTAATAAAAAAATAAGAAATTAGTTGAAATTTTTAAATGCATTGCTACATAGTGTTAGTGTCAGTCTAGTCATACTGCCATCAATGATCAAAATTGCTCTTTTTCATTTGCATATTAGGAGTCTCATACCAATAAATTTCATCATTCCACTAGGTCAAGAATTCATTGATGGTAGTGATTTTTTCATCAGTTTCCCCTCATGTGAAACTTGCTGATTCTCCTCTCTATGGTCTTTAGTCATGAGCTACTTTCACTTTGTGAGTCATGTCAATTGGTCATAGGATGGGTCTCATTAGGTTCTAGGGTCTCACCATGGTCAAATTAATGAGTCAAGCGTCAATAAATATCAGCAAGGTCATGAGGAGGTCAATAAACTCAAAGTCACAACACCTGGAAGATCGAAGAGATGTTTTATTCAGTTTGATGTAATTTTCACCTCAAAACCATGTTTTGAGGTGAAAACATGATACTTTGCCTTTATTATCATTCATTATGTAATTTTATGTCAGCATATGTAATAAGTCACACTTCAGAAAGCTGCCATCTGCACAAAGTCATCACCCTGTCTTTCAAAGAGATTTTCCACAGCATTTTCAGTTCAGAATCATGTTCTAAGTATGTTCAGCAGAAAGAGCTCAGAAATAGCTTTCCAACGGTATACTACACTCTCAAAACTGACTTCCGGACTTAAATTTATGCCTAAGTGAAGTAAAAGGTCCCCTATACTCTTAAACAATCCCTTTTCCCATCTTTCCCTTAAACTTTATAATTTAAAGTTTAATATTCCCCCTTATAAATTCCCTTTTTCCCCATCTGATAGCAAATCACATTATTTAAATACATATGCGATTTATTTATTAACCACTTCCCCTCCGTACTGTGAAACCTTATAATAAAATAAAAGTTTCATATTATAAGTGCGCCCCCCCTCCCCGCCGTTCCAAACCACTTCCCTCTCATGCCTTCGAACTTTATAATAAAGTTAAAAGTTTTATGTTATAAAACCCTGCCATCGCAATCGCAATATTTGATAAACGCATTCTGATTGGCCCATCGCAAAACTCTGATGTGATTGTATTGGCCCGTCCGATATACATCCCCGCCGTTGATTTAATTTGATGATCCAACGGCCCACATACCATCAGCGCCTTTTGATTGCTCCACTCCTGATTGTATATCTCCGATGGCCAACCCCTGATGGAAACCCGCCGATTGTAAACCCTCGATCACTCCTTCGCCGTCGATCTCATCATCTAATCCGACGGCCCTTAGCCAATCAGACCATCCCAATTGGCGCAATCACAAAACTGTTCCCTTCGCCCTCCTCCAATCTCCGATGCCGATGGATCTTGGGCCCCGCCATTTAACATTATCTTCTGCCATTTAAAATAAAGGGCCTTTCCCTTTGATTAAAGAGAATTTCGTTTTATTTCATTTGTACAAAGGACCTCCCCCAATCACATCGGCGATTTCATATATATATCGCTCTGCCCCGCTCTCCTCCGATCCCCCGAAGCCGATTGACCCCGGTCCCACTGCTTAATATCTTCCGCCCATTCATAATACAAATGGCCTTTGCCTTTGTTAGACTTAGATTCTGTTTATTTTGTTCTATACAAAGGTTTTCCCCCTCTGCTTATCTCCCATCGCGTCAGAGGTATTTAATTATATAATATGCCCACCCCAACTTCCAATTCTTATTGCGATTCAACATACCCTGGTCCCACCTTATAAATCCCCCCGCTTCTTTATATAAAATCACCTTTTCCCTTTGTAAAAGCGCCGAAAACATTTTTATTTGTTTTTCACTATCCCTTTGGCTTGTTCTATTACCCATCGGACCTATGCCAATCGCATCGGAGTTTTTTTGTGGCGTGTTCCAAATACATCCAACCCTCGATCCCAATTGCGATTATTAAACACACCGCGGAGCATATTATAAAGTTCTGTTATATGTTGTATTCCCTCCTACCCCTTCCGATTCTGATTGCAACGCGGACCCCACCTCCATTCCCTTTTTCCCATTTCAAAAATCAATTTTCTCCCTTCACTAAAGGCATAGTTTTGTTTCAAAGCATTTTATTAAAAAAAATTCAGCGTTCTTCAAACAAATAACGGAAATCAAAGCGACAGTCAAAGGCCGAGAAGTTTATATAAAAACCAAAGTTTTCTACAGCAGCATAAAAACATGGATTTGCTCCTCAAATTACCTATTTTTCATTCAACAGCGTAACTCTAAATCTGCCAAAATGGTCAAATGTAATGTTGTTCCTTCTTTTAGGCAGATTGTTAGATCTCTTTTCTATCTTCAGATATCAGTTCTTGAGCTGTAAAAACAGCTCCTCTTTTTGTGGATCTATGTTCCCACATTTCAGCTTATTTAATGTAATTGTAAATCATTTGTAAAGCGGTCTGTAACTCAGAAGTAGGGGAATAGTGTGGAAAAACGCTCTGCGCTCCATTGTAACAGTTTTGGACAGGGAATTAATAAAGAGATGCAACTCTGATTTGTGGGATCCATGTGGTATGAGTTTTAGCATTTGTTTTCTCCTTTGTTTCATATGTAAATTTGTTATGTTTCACCTTTCATCCATAAACATTTCCTGTTGAATGCTTTCAAGATAGAAAGGTAGGATCCATTTTTATGCCCTGCCTTGGGCAATCATTTATACCCTGTGTTTTTTCTTTTGTTTGAAAAGGATCCATCTCCCATGCCCTTTTCAGCTCCTCACCAGTCTTTCCATTCCATCCTTAATTAAA
Organism: Pinus albicaulis; assembly: GCA_034641835.2. NCBI lineage: Eukaryota > Viridiplantae > Streptophyta > Pinopsida > Pinales > Pinaceae > Pinus > Pinus albicaulis. Next base: position 239,274,428 of record CM076573.1, read on the forward strand.
CTTTATTGCTAAAATTTCTTGCCTACCTTGCCCCACGAAATACCCTGTATCCCGATTTAGTTTCCCAATTTCAAACTGGCCCATTTTGTCCCACATATCCTTGAATTAATTCATTCATTTTATTTAAAACATTTTCCCATCATTTTACCTAGCCTAAAATCAGTCCATTATTGTACTTTGTTGAATATATTTTACGGAGAGAGCCCTCTCCTGACCTTTTAGGGCTAGCTATGAGGCTGAGCGTGGTCTGTGGTTACCTCAGAGTTGCCTCTTCTCAGCTATGAGGTTCATTCTGAGTGCTAACATTTTGGCGTCGTTGCCAGGGACGAGGTGACAGATCTTCTCTGGGAAATATTGTTCAAGTTGCAGATCTGATTGCTGATGGTGGACAGTAGTCAGACACATATGAAGGTTGAAATCATCTACTAGATGACTCCATTGTTAGAAATCCCGAGTTTCAAAGTATTGATGGTGGCTCCACTGGCTAAATAAAGGACTCAACTGTTGCTTCTATTTGTTCAAAGTATTCATGTATTGATTTTTCTAATCTTCCTGGTTTTCCTAATCAATTACCAAAGGATGCATATATTTTGAGTAATGGCCCTAAATTCAATGGGGAAGATCTGGCTTTGACTCTTGAACATGTAGCAAATTTTAAAACATTTGTAGAATCTCTTAGAGTAAAAAAAGAGGATGTTTTTATCAGATTGTTCTATGATTCCTTTCAAGGCAAATGTAGAAAAGGGATTGAAAATTTGCCTGTCAAATCTATTAAGCCATTTGTAGAGTTGTGGCATATCTTTCTGGAAACATGGATGGAGAAAGAGGAAGAATTCAAAATAGAGGTGCCCTCTATTCCAGGCTTTAGAGAATGGGAAGATATGTGCACAGATGATGAGGTAGATGATAACTTTGCTTCATCTCTTTCTTCTTATTTGAAGTCTTGTCGATGTAGCCATAAAGTTAAGCTCAAATTTTTGCAAGAGTTTGCCATCAAAATTGAAGAAGATCTAACTGAATTGGAGACCCAAATACAGTCCCAGGATTTGGACTGTCAAGTCCCATTCTTTGGGGACCTTTTCCAGCAGAAGGAAGGAAAGGTAAGGCTACCCTTAGATGTTTGCATTAATAAATTGCAGCTGGAAGCATGTATTGAGGAGTTGGGGCAGCAAACAGAGTCTAGTTTCTTTGATCCTGTTGCGGCATATATGGAAAAAAAATTCAGTTTGAATAACAAGCCAGATTTCCTTTTATACAGCCAGACTCCTTTCGTGTAGGTATGGCTGTCAGCATTTCTAGTTGTGTCCTGGTTCAAGCACTTCCAAGCAACATACTTTTCACAGTTACTTGATTGGTTGGTCTGGCATTACAACATTACTTGATCTATCAATTTTGCTGCAAAGCAGGGTAGGTTTGTTATAAATAAGCTGCCCAAAACAACAGTTCAGCTTCTGGTATTGGTTTATGTACATATTTCAGTATGTATATGTTTTTGGATTGGTATGAGTTTTTGGGTTTACAGAGGTTTGCTGACCGTATTTCCCAATGGATGAGGCACTTGGTATACGGTGTTCTTGACACCTCCAAGGAGATGTCATCCCCAATAAGGCCGATGTTAGTTCCAGTCTTCGCAGCCTATCACCAGGGATCAAAATGGGCTCTTACTATGTCTGGTTTTGTTAGATGTTTTTCACATGATCTTCAGTGAAAACATATTTTAAATGTTTCCATCAGAAGGATCTCGAAAAAATATTTCCAACGATATATCACACTCCTACAACCGGTTTCTGGATCAGAAGATATGATCGAAATGATGATTGATTCTTGGTTATGCATGTTTTGAGGTCAGTTGCTGCACACAGGGACAAGTTTACTACAAAATCAGTTTGGACAGGAATTTTACAAAAGTGAATGAGGTTTTTGTCCATCACATACTAAATAACAAAAACCTCCTTCATTTTATGCACAAATATTACTATGTGGGAGATATGCAGTGATATTTGAAGCCTACATTAAAACGAAACAAATTTTGCAGTTATTTTACTGTTTTAGTCATTTTAGTGCGGTGCCATGTTACAATCTATGGAAAGTAATTTTGAGAAACCCAAAAAGGTTTTTGTTAACAACGAGCCATATGACAAAAACCTCTCTCATTTTATTCATAGGTGTCATTAATTGGAATATTTGACTAGATCTTTACAGCTCATTGTTACAGATTTAAATTTTTAATGATTTTTTGTTTTAGAGATGATTTTGTGGCACATATTTCGAGCAACTGGAAACGAATTTCCAAAATTTGAGATAGGTTTTTCTCCAACATGAACTCATCTACAAAAACCTCTTTCAGTTTTGTAACAGGTGCTATGGTTCAGAAGATACGAGTTCATCTTGGACACCTAATTTCAAAAATTCGGTCCATTAATGATTTTTTGTTTTAGAGATGATTTTGTGGCACAAATTCCGAGAAACTGGAAATGAATTTCCAAAATTTGAGAGAGGTTTTTCTCCAAAATGACCTTATATACAAAAATGTCTTTCATTTTTGTAACAGGTGCTATGGTTCAGGAGATATGAGTTCATCTTTGACACCTAATTTCAGAAATTCGGTCCAAATTTAATGTAACTGATTCTTTTTGAAGAAGATGGTTGAGCTCAATTCCATTAATATGTGGATGAGAAAATTGTATATATTTGATGAATTTCAGAGTATAATGGTTGGATTTTTGCAGCAGAGTGAGACTGCTATTGTTGTAACAGTTTGGTAGGGAATTAATAAAGATATGCAGCTCTAATTTGTGGGATCCCCGTGGTATAGATTTTAGCATTGTTCTTTCCTTTTTGTTCATCTGTTAATTGTTATGTTTGTCATTCATTCACTCATACCTCTGGTTGAATGCTTTCAAGATAGATAGGTAGAATCCATTATTAATGATTTGCCTTGGGAAAACATTCAATACTCTATGTTTTCCTCTGTTTGAAAAGGATCCATCTCCTATGCCCTTTTCAGCTCCTCACCAGTCTCACCATTCCATCATTATTTAAAATTAATTGTTAAAGTTCCTGCCTACCTTGCCTCATAGAATACCCTGTATCTCTGATTTAATTCCCCAAATTCAAACTGTCCCATCTGTTCCATACAACCCTGAACATTTTATAAAAACATTTCCCATTATTATACCAGCCTAAAATCAGTTTACTCTTATACTTCATTGAATATTTTTATTTTTTTATTTTTCCGGAGAGAGCCCTCTCCTGACCTTGTAGCGCTAGTTACAAGGTTGAGCGTGGTCTGTGGTTACCTCAGAGTTGCCTCTTCTCAACCGTGAGGTTCATTCTGAGTGCTAACACATACTATAACCATTATATATTAAATGCTATAAATAAAATTTGGAGGTGAATATAAACATGAATATCAAATTGTTTAACCAAATTATGCCTAAAATATGTTGGATTGTTTTCATAAAATTGGGTTTCAGTTCTTGGTTCTATGAGAAGTTCATAGAAGTGTAGGTGTTGAGTAGAATTTGAGATTCAAGTCTTGATTCCCTGCTTTCCCACCTCTGCAGAAAAGTCTTGTACCAATGAGAAGATAGCTTGGGATATCGCTTCAAGTTATCATTGAAGTCCACATGATGAAGACCAAAACGCCAAGTGTAACCACTCAAAACTTCAAATTCATCTAGCAGAGTCCATATAAAGTATCTACAGATGTCTGACCCATTCCTGCCACAATGAATTAGCGTTTTAATGTCCGAGAGATATTCATTGTTTCACAAATTCATTGATTTCATCACATGTTTCAAAAAACAATTGTTTTAGAAATGGTGTACCTTGAATGGAACATTGGATGCTCTTTGTATACCTTATTGCTACAAATACATACTGAAGGACCTCTTGATGGAGATCCATCCTGAATTAGTCATTCAAAGCCTCAGAAAGGGGAATAGAAGAATTATTATTTTCTGAAAATCCTGTCTAGACATGAAAGCTGATATTGTAAGTCCAGAACGGATAATTAGATGGTCAATGATGAAAATTAATATTAGCAGTAGCACCAATCTATGTGTATATTTTCTTGAACCTGCATAAATCCTTAAGTGTACAGAGAGTTGTCATTGAAAACTTGAAAACCACTGAGGACTTGAAAACCCATAAATCCTTAAGTGTATAGAGAGTTGTCATTGAAGACTTGAAAACCAATGAGGACTTGAAAACCTAACTTCTGCCAGAGGAATAACATAACAAGAGTACCCACCATTTTCATACACAATAATAGGAATATTATGGGAATGGTCCTCAATATATTCAAGCATTGCCTACATGCTTTGTGGTACAGCTGGCAGACCCAAAAATGCTCTCTGCCACAAATTTCAGCATTAGGTAACTATTTTTTTGTGAAGATATAAACCTACTTAGAACATAATGTTAAAAATTTATAAAAATTATAGTCGATTTTTTGGATTCTATTTGTCTCTCGGTTTAGAATTATGTTTCTAAACTAAGACACAGTTTGAATTCAAAATTTCTATCGAACTGTAAAAATCTACATATTCATATTTATAAAAAGGGTTCTGCTAAAAAGAAAAAGAAAACATATGATTATAATAAGACATGTGATTCTTCAAAATCTTCTTACATTAAGGATGATGGGGATTCCATCTCGCGCCACTACATTCATCAAGCAGTACAAAACAACCATAAAATTTTCTTAATACCAATGGATCACTTTTGAATTTAAAATAACATAAAATTTCAACGGATCAAAACCATTTTCCTTTATGATTTCACGACAGTATTGTTACTCTTCATAGATTTAAAGAGGTCAAGTTGAAAGGATGTTAGAAGATGAGATTTATTGAGTTAAATCTATTTGTGAGAATGACTCTCATACCTGCATATCCAATGGACATATCTTGAGCATAGTCTCTTGACATAAGTTCACCTTTTCTTGGAACATCAAAACAATACAGGGTAAAATAGTGATTGACACCAATGAAGTCCAATGACCCTTGTAACTTTTGAGCCTGTTCCTTTGTAAATGAAGGTAACCGAGAATCCACTATATTCCTCATGCTCCTTGGATAGTCTCCAGAAACAAATGGGTGTAATTGCCTAGATTTTGGAAAAATAAATTAATTCAGGGAGGATGTCTGCCCTCAACCAAACAAAAGTACACCTATTTGCACCCACTTCAATAATATAGCTGTTAATTATTTGAATCACTACGAAAACCCCAACTGAAAAAGGGAAGAAATAACAATTGGTGAGACTGCTCAATGGCACTGAAGCTTCTGGTTGAAGCATAAGTTAACTTGAAATACATTGTTAAAGAAGTCACTCACCAACCCACTATAAAATCATTTTCTCTTTGACTAGCAGCCACATCTGTGGATTTATTGGTAAGAGGTATCAACCATTTTACTAAAAGTACTATTCCAATGCAGCCCTTTTGGTTTGCTTGCATTCATCAAGAAATTTAGAAAATCTCATAGAATGAATGGAGATGAACATAGATTAGAGAGGAAACGAACCTGATATGTTTTCATGTACAGCTCCACAGCAGCTATATGTGATAGCAAAACATGGTGACCAACAATATAAGGCTCAACAGTGGAGTTTCCAGCAGTACAATTTCCAAATGATTGGGAGCATCGTTGAGGTGGGAAAGAGCCTTCATCGTATCCTACAGTGGGAAATATATTGGGCTCATTGAAAGTGGACCAATATTTCAGTTGATCACCAAACTCTCTGAAACACACATCTGCATAACCTTTAAAATCCTCCTTGCATACGATCGAAGTAGATTAGAGAAAATTATTGATGCACCAATAAATTGATGCTTTGACTTGTGTGTCAACCCACATGGGAAGAAAATCAAGAACAGGAGATGACATAAGATGTTTACACAATCTGTGGATTTAAGAAACCTCCATAGGAATCTTCTAGAGCTTGGGGCAGATCAAAGTGGTACAATGTAACATGTGGTTGAATGTCTGAGACATGGATTGTGCCACGATTAACATTTTTTAGGATGATAGTCACAGAAACAAAAACAAAGTAGAAACAAGTTTGTCAATAAATAAAACAAGAGCCCTACCATGGGACAAAAGCTCATTTATGAGGTTATTATAATACTCAAGGCCTTTTGGGTTGATGGGTCCTTCACTATCTGCATCAATATATGTGGAATAGTTATTTCCTACCATTGTCCATTAACTGTTTACTAAATTTTTAGGATTAAGCATGTGGTCAAAGCTCAAACAGAAATATACCAAGAATAAGCCTAGGCTATGAGATTGAAAGTCTATAGACATCTACTTCCTTCGCAGACATTAGATCAATATCCCCCTTCAAAACCCACAGGAAATTTTGCATGAAGTTGATACCCAAACCATCTAGGAGTTTCACTATTGATACATTACTATAAAAACAACAATAATGGGGTTGGACATGGACATAAAGCTTATAAATATATTCATAATATAAATGATCGTGCATCATAGGTACACGGTATAATCTCCAAACATCATAGTACAATGATTAAATGTTCCTGCAACATGTGTACATGGTAAATTGTTCAATTTTCAATGTTTAATCATCCATCCATCGGATGACGACGCAGATCCACATATCAAAATCATAAGATTTTACCTCAAATTGCATAATACGCATTAAATTTCTTGAAAAGACAACCATTTACAAATGAGATATGCACCACCGACAACGTACCACGCAAAAGAATGATGAAACAATAAGACCCCACCCCTGCACCAATTAAAACAACATAAAATAAAAAATAAAATAAAAATTACTAGGTCTACATTACAGATCTCAGAATTAATTACGCTGAAAGCGTTCCCTTTGTTGGGTTTTCAAATGTCAATTTTCGCTCAGCCAATAAGAGCGCGTTTTCATCGTCCTTCAAACCACTAAAAACGTGCCATTTTCCCGCTGCTCCTCTTACCAGCGCACAGGCGTCTGCTTTTACCGATACATATATTTTTATATTTTTTCGAGACGCGTGAATTACTGGTGAGAGGCGGATACATATATTTCCGGAAACTTTAATGCCAGTATGGCGCCCCGGCCTACGTTGTCAAATCCTGTACGACATGGTTTATTAATCTTAGGAGTAAGCATCGAAGAATGCAAATGATCGCGGAAAATCTCACACATGTCCGGAAACTTTAATGCCAGTATGGCGCCCCGGCCTGCGTTGTCAAATCCTGTACGACATGGTTTATTAAAAATGGAAATGTTTGGAATGTCGTTCTGCTTTTCAGGTCATGAGTTTTAACGGCTACCATCTCTACTTTGCCGTGTGAAGGCCTGTGCGCTTCGACCCGGAGTTAGGCATCTTTATTTTGAACTCCAAGTCTACCATCATTTCCGCCTTTAAATTTGCTATTTGATGTGTAATACCTGCATCTTAATAATTCCCTGAAGCTATTGGAATGGATCTCTCATGTTCAATCCTCGTATAGCGTCATGCTCTGTTTCACATTTAATGTTCACGAGCCTGCTTCCTTTTGAAGTCCTTTGAAGCTCTAGGCGTTAACTTCTGGCGATTCACAACTTGGTATCTCTTTCCCTCATCCTTTCCGGGACTTTTGTTTTGGTTTTCCTTTTGGACACTGTTTTGAAATTAAAAATTTTCTGTTTCAATTTCTTTAACCTCCGGATACGTTGAACTTTTGTTTTGATTTTCTTTTACACTGTTTTGGAATTGGCAATTTCTGTTTAAATCTCTTTAGCCTCCAGATGCATTGATGCAAATTCTCGTCATCATGACTCTTATTCGATGATAGGATATTGGAAACTCTCCAAAATTTGTCATTCATATTTACGCCATGTAAACTTACGGTTTATATTTTTGGAGTTCATGTCCAAGTGAACGGGATACTTCAACATGTGCCACTTACCGCACTGTCTGGATTATTTGGTCATTTTGGTAGTAGCATTCTCCGTGTTGATTCCGAGCAATTGCACAAATGCTAATGGAAATATTAGCACCGCTGGTAATACAAGGCCTTCTGTTGTCAATGTTGCTGCTCTTTTTTACATTCAATTCTATAATTGGAAGAGTTGCAAAGCCGGCTCTAGAATTGGCGGTGAAAGACGTGAACAGCAATGAGACTCTGCTTAACGGGACAAAGCTGAAACTTACTATGGTAGATTCTAATTGCAACGTCTTCGTAGGAACGGCAGAAGGTTTGCAAACTAAACGTTATTTTGCGGCTGACCTTTCCTCTCTTTGTATTTACAAAAAAAGATTTTGACAACTCTGGATGCCTCTTTGGCTTATAATCCTTGAATAAATGATTAGAGAATCGGTGAATGTTTGAATATTAGGCATTAGGGTCTCTTTACAAAGGGCACAAACTACTATTGCATATTATATTAGACAAGATGTGAGATGCACTATTTCATAAATTTCTTTTTGGGTAGGTTTAGGTAGTTTCTTCTATTTTTTATTAATATGAGATAATATGTGCTTATTTTTATTTCCTTTTATTTATTTGTTTGCTTATTTATTTATTTATTAATCTTTATTTTATTTTATTTCTTTTCATTTATTTATTTTATTCTCATTTTTGTAATTACAAATTTATTTATTTATTTATTTATTTTTTTTTACCTATTTTATTTTTTATTTTAATTATATCTTTATTTTATTTTATTTCTTTTTATTTATTTATTTCATTAATTTTTATTCTTATTTTTCTTGTTTTTTTATTGGTTTTGAAATCTTTTCTTACCATAGCATGTAATTATTAAAAATAAAATAAATATATAAATTCAAATTTTAAATATTATTTAATTACTTTTAACATTTAATTTATTCGATAATAATAAAAACAATTGAATATCCTTTGAATAATGCACAGAGGCTATCTCTCTCTTTTATAATGTGCTTGAATATTAATAGAAATCCTCCCCTTGTAAACTGTATTAAAAGGCAATATCCTCTCATTATATTTGATGTTCGAACTTCTTAGACCATAACCCCAAGCAATGACAAGTATACGCCCTCCCGAAAGGCTACATTCCATTGCTATGTTACCAGAGACGGCATGATAGTTAATTCGGTTGATTTCAGTCCTTGCAGCCCATTTATTCTTCTTCGTCTGTTCCCCTAGGAGGAGTTGGAGAAGATTTAACTCAACATCTACCTGTTTTGCCCCCCTTACATCATTGGGAGGTTTCCTTTCAGCGTTCCTTTGCACCTCCCGGTGCAATTGCTAGTTATTAATCAACCCAAAATAATTTAGAAGTCATTAAAACAACATAAAATAAAAATAAAAAAAATAAAAAAAATTACTAGGTCTACACTACAGATCTCAGAATTAATTTTTAATCAACCCAAAATAATTTAGAAGTCAATGCAAAATCGAATACGAGAATGCCTGCTATAATAAAATAATACGGGTCGGTAAAAACAATTATGAGCAAATAATAAATAGCACCATTACTTGACTTGACTAGCTGCACTTAGTAAGTGAACCGTTTAAACAAGTACAAAATATTAATGATGAGCTATGACGTGCATGTATAAGGTTTTTTTTTTTTTTTTAATATTTAATTTTTTTTTTTTTTAATTTTCATAAATCGAATAGTGTGTTTAAAAATTTGTGAAAGTTTAATTAGTCAAACGATTGGATTAGAATATTAAATATTATAATACATTATATAGATATTCTAAAAACAAAAACATGAGAGATAATAATTATGTTTTTCTATTAAATTGACTAAATAAAATACGAAAAAATATATATTTATAAATATAAATATATTTTTAATCATACTTATAAAAATAAATAAATTATAAAAATAATAATTATAATAAATTTTGGAAATAATATATTTTATAAAAAAAACTAAAAATATAAAAATAAGAGTTTATTTTTTTTATGAAAAAATGTCAATGTATATAAATTATAAATAAAAAAATAATAATATAATAAAAATAAGAGATTATTCTTTGGGGAAAAATTCAAAAATAAAAACAATAAATTATAAATAAAATAGATCTAAAAACAATTTTCAAAATAATTTTTTAAATGAAAAAGGCTAAATCTTTTAATTATTTTTAGAATGGTTTAAAAATAATAATGTCATTACCATTTTTTTATTTCCAAATTTTAAAGTTTGAAAACAAAAATATCTATTTCCAAATTTTAAAATTTGGAAAAAAATTATCTAGATTTTAAGAAAAAATAAGTTTAAAAATAATATTCTTTGATAGGGTGACGGAATCAAAATAATGTGTGGTGAACGGGTAGCATACGAAGCCTTCATGGCTTCCTCACGCCCACTAAATGCTCCTTAATGGCTATGGGCATCATTAATACCCAACAGGTGGGTGTCCTTCCCGCTGGTTGCATCGTTAAATCTCCATCTCAGCTTGGAAAAGCTTTGAGTATTGTCTTGAGGGATGAGGTGGGGGTCTTTTGAGAATTTGGGTTTCAAACAGTGGTTTGCCCGGTAGTGGCCATGGCCCTCGGCAGGCGAGGGATGTGAGGTATGGATTGGCTGGGAGAAAGTCGAGGTCTCGACCTAGTGATGCCCATGGGATCCTGCCATGTCGATGGTGGTTGTGGCACTGTGGTTGCGCTTAGGTCTTCAGAGTTTGATGTTTGTGCGTCCAGTTTTTCCCACGAAGGACGAATTGTGCCCTGGGCCACGCCATTGGTTCCTCAATATGTGTTTCATCTCCAATTTGGTTTCCAGGTGGGAGATGTTTTAGGTTATTTCCATCGGTATTGGAAGGGGTGGTTCTGTGACGACTGCCTCTTGTTGTCCTTCTAGCTTGGTGGGTCGTGTAACTCTCGTTGGGAGGGGTCCAATTCACACGAGCTTGATTTGGGATGGCGCGGAGGGTCTCCAGAAGCAGAACTGTCGAGCCTCTAGTCCTGGGTCAGTAGGGTATGGTAATTAGTTCTGTGATTTCCTATCCAATTCTCATTTTTTTTCAATTTGGCTTCTTCTATCAAAAGGGAGGTTAAGCTGCAAGACCATTGGAAAGTCCTAATCTAGTCTATGTGGGTTTGCTTATCTGTCATTAGTCGTCCACAATTCCCCTTAGCTCGCCTCAATGTCGCGTCATAGAGGTTATCCATGCCAGGGGGAGCTGTTCCTCGTCCAAAAGTGAATCAAGAACATAATGAGGGCAGTCACTCATCCTCTGATGATGCCACCAACTGGGACACCGAGGAGGATGTGGCCATTTCTCGTGCTCACTCTCTGGGGCAATTTTTAGCTCAGTCCCTTGGATATGATCGCAGACCAGTTGCACAATGTCCAACTAAATATAGATATTATGAGGAACCAATGCTACGAAGACTGGAACGAATTGGTGGCTTACATCAATGTTGTCCAACATGTCCAGAATGAGATCCTAGACAATTTGGAAAGCCTTCGGCGACAACATCAGTGCACCAACAATCACCTTTGCACTCTGGAGGCGGGGATATAACACATTGACTTCCACATGCATGACAATGTAGCTCTCTTTGATGCCCCTCCTATCTTTCTGCCCAATATGCCTCCTTGAGAGGTTGCTACTTATTGTAAATGTGGTTTAATTTTGGTAAATGTATTGTATGGCCAGTAGGCCAAGCGGAAATAAATTCCGGTACTGGGTGTAACTGTTTTCCTCTAGGTGTTATGCTCTCTAAATCTATCTAGCATGAGAAGAAAGGGTCTTTGGAGACGAGTTTTGTACTTAGCTTCCTTTGCATAATATAATGCAATCTTGTTGACCAACAAAAAAAAAGTTTAAAAATATTATAAAATAGATATAGTCCAGGGAGTATAGAATGGATATGATACAACGTTTTGTTAAGACACTTCATAGTGTAGGGGTCACTAGTTCAAAACTCATTGGGAAAAAAATCCATCTATGGTAAAGGTTGGTGTAGCCCAAGCTGATTGTGATTATCTCGTGATTCTAATGGCTTAGATGCCCTTAGGTTACGGCTACTCAAGCCAGAGATTAGTCATGCAACCATCTCAGGACTAACATAAACTAATATATATATATAACTAATATATATATATATATATATATATATATATATATATATATATATATATATATATATATATATATATATTTCAAGTTGTCTAAGTTATCTAGAGATTACATCAGGCTTGGCATGTTGCTTGAGAAACTGCTACCCAGGGGCATCTAAGCCATCAAAATCACCTAGGGATCACACCCGGCATAGGCCACACCAACCCTTAACATGGTTGTATTTTTTCCCATGGAGTTTCAAACCAGTGATCAATGTTCAAATTTGCACCCATCCCAGCCCATCCCAAGGCTTCTTGCCCATCCCAAATGTGTCAAAAAATGGCCTTAAAAAATTATAATGTTAAATTACCGGTCAATTAAGAAGGTTAGATTAAATTTTGGTTTTTCAAAAGAAGGGAATTTTTTTTTTTAAAGCTTTCAATATTATTTTTTAAACTTAATCCTAATATCTATGTTTTCCAAGAAAAATTAAGTTTCATTCATTTATGGATGAGAAGTGATCAAATAATCATTTTATTATTATATGTATTAAATATTTAGTTTAATTGGTTGTTTTTAGTATTATCATGTACAATGATCAAATTTGAAGGGTTGGTATTAATTTCATTTGGAATGGTATATATTCATGTAACCCTTCAAGGATAAAAGGTTAAAAAAAATGTACTTTAATTGACAAGTGTAAAGTAAATAAACCATTCATTAAAAAAATGCATAAATAAAGTAGTGCCCTTCTAAACCTCTACATCTTGAAAAAATAGACTACATCAAAATACTCTAAAATCTCAATAAAACTAATAATAAGGAAATATTTTTCTCCAATTTTATTTGAAAGAAACTAAGCAAATGTTTGTTTCATTCATTATATGATCCTTAAAAATATTTTGACCTACATCATTGATAATTTCAATATATTTTCCCAATGGCTGAAACTTTCTACTTTTCATTTGCTTCCATACATTATAAATAACATTCCAATATACCTAATTTAGAGCATGAGGTGCCCTAAGAGAGGGGAACATCAACATATCTATTTTCTCTAATGAAAATTTTGATCTATCATTGCTTTTAATCTTGTTTAATTTTGAGAAGCTTCTTTCACACACTATTGTGCTTGTTGTAATAACACAAATTGTTTGCCATAATTGCATCAAATATGGAAAGGCTTCATACCATTTAGGTTCATCTCGAGATAGATTTCATGCTCCAAACATATTTTTTGGGGTATGATTTAGAAATAATACAAATAAATTCATCCATTTCACCCAAACATCTAGCATTATCGATAATAGGTGATTCCCCAACATTACTTTTTTCACATAAACACTTCAACCAACTTTTAGTTTGAGAGTCTCTATCATTAAACTCTTCATAACAATGTCGAGGACTAAAAGGCTTAGCAACATTAAATATAGGCAAATCTTTGAACCCCCTATCTAGAGATTTAATAAATCTTCATAGAAAAATATTTTCCCAAAATAATACAATCATATATTGTCCATAATGTTTGCATGTTTGGAAAAATTTCAAACCTCAATGGATGTAAATGTAACATACTTGTGTTATCCACAAATTATAGCTCCCCCCTTGTGCTTTAATTGGAAAAAAGGATATGTGGATTACACTTGCCCCAAAATTTCTTCTTAAAAAGCGTTTGCGAAGCATGTTGATAGAAACAATTAGAGTAGTGCCAATAGATGTAATATCAATATGATCCTCTTGAAACTTTTGATTCAAATTATTTAATTCAATGAGCACATCTACAAGTAGATGGATGAAAAATTGTTCAATTGTTGTTGTCAACTTGTACAATTTTTTCGCCCAATCGGGTTGCCACACGGAGGATGATGGGAGACATGAGGTGTCACGCGGTGACGTGCACCACATGGTCACTCAAGCATAAGGTTGGCATACGGTTGGTTAGACGGTATGTTCACACGTTGGTTCATTATGGCTGCCGACGACATAGCTGGGGGCCAACTAACGTTGTCAGAGCGGTTTGGGAAACAACATGGACGTTTCAAGGGGTTCTTGCAAGTCGCAGAAAGGAAGGGGAGCATAGTTCTCAGGTGCAATTCGGAAGAAGGAGGAGTAATGCAGAAGATGGTTGATGGTTTGCGACTTTTGCTAGTTACCTAGTACATGGTGTATCTTCTTACAATGCATGCAGAGGTCATTCGGTCGGTTGGTTACATTATAATTTTCTGGGTTGACATCTATCTATTTCTCAATTCGTATGCTCCTGTTCAATTTCTAGTTTTTTATGGGGGCTATCGAAACTTAATGGGTTCTCATGTTGCTTATTACTGCAGGTGTTTGTTGAATTATGGTTCCTCTTATAGCTTATAGTCTGGTTTCTTTTCTTGCATGTCGCTAAATCAAGGGTATTTACGGTTTTCGTTTTTTTGTCTTTATGGTTAAGTCAATTGCCATATGTTCTGGTGACTCTTGCCTTGCCAACCCATGTTGTCAATCCCTGCTTCCAAATTTCTTGTCATGATGGTTTCCACTCTGACTGTGCCGTGATTAAGGTTTGTAGTGATGGAAAGTAGGATTTCGCGTCTTAGGCCTATTAGTTAGCATGCATGGCCATGCAGTACCACCCTGTTAATAGCGCTTGTGGTGTTTTTGTCTCTGAATCCACTCTCCCTCATTTCTTCTGTCAAGACACTGGCTCTATGTAGGGTTTACGGGAGAAATTCTCTATTTTAAGGCCTCAACATATTGTTAATAGCTCCGAATCTGGTTATAGAATTAATTGGGAGGGTTATAGGAGCCTCTGTTCAACTAGGCCGCACCCCTGTCCTCATGGTTTATGGGTCTGGGATTTTTCGTAGTTTGAACTCTTCCCCCTTACTGCCTAAGCTCAATTTCTATAATCTCATCTTGCATTTCAATCTTGGTTCGACGACTGCTTGTAATTTTACCACCCTCAGAAGGAATAGCAGCGTTGTTTATTACTTGGTAACAACGGCAGCCGTGGGACCTATTTACTATTGCATGCAAACAATTATTGACTTTTTCTTGCCATATATAGGCCTCTTTAAATTAATAACAGGTGTTTCCCAATCACTGTCCAAGGAATTGCAACAAAACAGTCAGGTGTTTGTACTTTGGAATACAAATATGGTAAAAGGACAACCGACCAAGAACTAGTTAAAGGATAAAGGGAAACAAAAACTTCTAAAGCCCACTGTAGGGTCCAGCAAATGAGGAAGAAAATAAAAAAGGGAGGTTATGGAAAACCTCTTCGATGTTTATTCTACAAGTAATCCTCCACAGGTTCACAATCTTATTCAGGGATGGGGGAGAGACTACAACAACAAAGAGGAGATAGACATACAGGAGGAAGTAATGGACCTCATTAAAGACCCTGGCAACATAAGAGGAATATTGTCCCTTTTTCATCAGTCCATTCACACTTATTGGACGCTCAAATGCGTTTTGGCCAAGGTTGTCATGATCTTACAGGAAATGAGAGGAGACCCCCAAGTGGTTTCTGTTCTGCAAGAAATCAAAAGAGAGATACAAGAGATCTGTGTTTCGTAGCATCATGCTACATCTGGTCTTGGACGAATTGAGTGTCAGCTGTAAACAATGCATCAGGTGGATATGCCTGGCTCCAGTGTCAAAGACTCGTCACCTGTTGAATATTCAGATGATTGACCAAATATTTCCTTATTTTTCTTATGTATTTTGCGGATAACATTTACTGTTTACAGTCAAAATTTGTTAGAAATAGTAGAATGGACATAGCGGTTATTAGAAGGCTTAAACTTTTCCAATATTGGATGGATTTTAACTCTTTAAGATGGCCAACAGACCTGGTTTCCTTCGGGAAGGTTGAGGCCATCAAGTTTTGATTTGTTGCAACCTGCTTCTTTTTTTATTAATAGAAAATAGAAAGGTACTGCTAAATTTACCAAAAAAAAAAAAAAACTTGTACAATTTTTCTCCCCTAACTATCAATTTTTTAACAAAGCAATCATAAGTTTAATAGACACCAATAGATGTAATATCAACATTATCCTCTTGAAAATTCGATTCAACTTATTTAATTCAATGAGAACATATGCAAATAAATGGATGAAAAATTACACTAGAAATGTTGTTGCAAACTTGAACAACTTTTTCTCCCCTAACTCTCAATCTTTTAACAAACCAGGCATGAGTTTATTTAGATAAAAAAGTAAACTAACTATAAGTTATCCTCCTACTTTAAATATAGCTAAATTAAAGAAAAAGACTACGGAATTGGAAAAATAGAAGTCTATATAAGTGCATGCAAAAACTAGAAACCAAAACTAAAAGAGAAAAAGGTACAATTCCTATATTTAATTATAAAGAGCTTATGCAATTTCTAAAATCTAAAGATTTTGATAACAAAATGTTAATTATGTTCCCTTTATTAATATACCTCATTTTATAATTTTTCTAGTAGATAAAAATTTTGGTGATGAGTCAGTTCGCATTTGTGGATAACAACTAATGACAATTATTGTAGGAGCGAATGACTACTATTCAACTACTAGTTTATGATAAATTTTCCCACTACGAAAAAAAGAAGAGAAAATTAACATAAACCATTGTGGATTTGGAATTGGTAGATGTTTAATCTAAATTTTATATAGAAATAGTTTGTATAAAATTGTACCTATTATAAACTTGGATCAATTTACCAAGTTAACCACATACACTTTTTTATAGATTTCATACAATAATATTTTTAATTTCTTTTTTTGTCTCTTTAAAAATTCTAAAATGTAATTTAAAAATAAGAAAAAAACATAAAGAAAAAATCTCTATTTATAATTGTTAAATAACAAAATAGTATATTTATAATTTGGTTCCAACTCAACTCAATAGCTTTCAATTCCTCAGTATGCATTTTTGTTTTGTTTTGTTTTGAGAAATAAATTTAATTATATTATTTTAAATACAAACCAACCAAAAAAAACATCCAATCATTCAGATTTACCCCCACAGTCTCTCCATCCAAATGTGATTTTGACATTACCCATCTCACCTTCCTTCCCCATGAGCCTTGCTTTCATATAAGTTCCTTTACTAAATATTTAATGCTCTTTGATGTCCCCTATAATTTTTACCTTACAGACGCCACTAAACCTCTTTTTTTTTTTTTTTTTGGGGCCAAGAAAAAGTTTTTTCTTGAATTAATATAAATTCGAAGTACAACTTTGTTGGAAAAATGGTACGAACTTGCTGCAAAACCAAGTGTCAAAACATTCGGGACTGTATAATTTAATTGCATAACTCGACATTACATTCCTGTCTTTCTTACATTATATTTATGTGTATGTATTTTGTTGCATATACCTGTCAGGGTTGGACAACTTTGTTCATCCAAACTGACTGATTGAATTATAGAATCAAACGTACTTTCAAATCTCCACTCTCAAATCAAACGGACTTTCAGTTTTCTTGTATTTCACGACAGTGTTTGACGGATTTGAAATGAGAATCAATAGTGTATTTTATTTACCTTGTGATATTTACGGGGCTATAAAATAATTAGTGTGATTGGCAGTATATAAATGTGTTTAAATTTAATGGTGAGTATATATGTTTGAGTTTTTGTAGGATTCTCAACTAACCCAAAAAGATTGATATGGGATGGGAGAAAGTAAGACATCAAATTTCAACCATGCATAAAATGACTTTCTTTAAGAACACGATGTCATTTTAGTTTTTTACTCTAGAAATATACTAAAACTTTAGAAAGCTTGATAAAATAGTTGTATACACTAAAGGATTATTAAAGAATTTGAGAAAGATAACTAAAGTACTTGAGAAGAAACAATTGTGTACATTAAAAGATCAACTAAAGAATTAAAATTTGAACATTAGATGAAATAAGTGTTTAAATTGGAACATCTCATTAAAGAATTTTTAACTTGTGAGATGGGATATCAAATTTCAACCTTGCATAGAATGACCTTGTTTAATAATAGGATGCCATTTTAGTTTTTTAACCGAGAAACATATTAAGATTTTAGAAAGCTTATAAAACATATCAAGGTTGAGATGACATTGGAATAAAATTGCAGTGTACGTGAATATAATATCAAAAAATTTGTAAGGTTTAAAGGACAAGTTGGCAATGAACATGAATATAATATAAAAAAAATTGTAAGGTTTAAAGAACAACTTGGTCATAAAGTACTACATAAATTTTTCAAATTTTCAGTGAATTTCAATTAGGGGATTTAAAAAGACAAAGGTAGAAAAATAATTTCAATTAGGTGATTTAAAAACATATAATTTCAATGAGTGAATTTAATTAGGTGATTTAAAAAAATGATAATGATAATGAACACCTTCTAACACTAATATGATCTATTATATTTTAATAAAAAATAATAAATTAGTTGAAATTTTTAAATGCATTGCTACATACTATAACCATTATATATTAAATGCTATAAATAAAATTTGGAGGTGAATATAAACATGAATATCAGATTGTTTAACCAAACTATGCCTAAAATATGCTGGATTGTTTTCATAAAATTAGGTTTCAATTCTTGGTTCTATGAGAAGTTCATAGAAATGTAGGTGTTGAGCAGAATTTGAGATTCAAGTCTTGATTCCCTGCTTTCCCACCTCTGCAGAAAAGTCTTGTACCAATGAGAAGACAGCTTGCGATATCACTTCAAGTTATCATTGAAGCCCACATAATGAAGACCAAAACGACAAGTGTAACCACTCAAAACTTCAAAGTCATCTAGCAGAGTCCATATAAAGTATCCACGGATGTCTGACCCATTCCTTCCACAATGAATAAACATTTTTATGTCCGAGAGATATTCATCATTTCACAAATTCATTGATTTCATCACATGTTTCAAAAAACAATTGTTTCAGAAATGGTGTGCCTTTAATGGAACATTGTATGCTCTTTGTATGCCTTATTGCTGCAAGTACATACTAAAGGACATCTTGATGGAGATCCATCCTGAATTAGTCATTCAAAGCCTCAGAAAGGGGAATAGAAGAATTATTAGGCTTTGAAAATCCTGTTCGGACATGAAAGCTGATATTGTAAGTCCAGAACGGATAATTAGATGGTCAATGATGAAAAGTAATATTAGTAGTAGCCCCAATCTATGTGTATATTTTCTTGAACCTGCATAAATCCTTAAGTGTACAAAGAGTTGTCATTGAAAACTTGAAAACCACTGAGGACTTGAAAACCCATAAATCCTTGAGTATACAGAGAGTTGTCATTGAAGACTTGAAAACCAATGAGGACTTGAAAACCTAACCTCTGCCAGAGGAATATCATAACAAGAGTACCCACCATTTTCATACAAAATAATAGGAATATTATGGGAACGGTCCTCAATATATTCAAGCATTGCGTGCATGCTTTGTGGTACAACTGGTAGACCCAAAAATGCTCTTTGCCACAAATTTCAGCATGAGGTAACTATTTTTTTGTGAAGATATAAACCTACTTAGAACATAATGTTAAAAATTTATAAAAATTATATTCGAATTTTTGGATTCTATTTGTCTCTCGGTTTAGAATTATGTTTCTAAACTAAGGCATAGTTTGAATTCAAAATTTCTATCGAAGTGTAAAGATATACATACTCCTATTTATAAAAAGGGTCCTGCTAAAAAGAAAAAGAAAACATATGATTATAATAAGACATGTGATTCTTCAAAATCTTCTTACATTGAGGTTGATGGGGATTCCATCTCGTGCCACTGCATTCATCAAGCAGTACAGAACAACCATAAAATGTTTTTAATACCAATATTCTTCCAATCGATCACTTTTGAATTTAAAATAACATAAAACTTCAACGGATCAAAACCATTTTCCTTTATGATTTCACGACAGTATTGTTACTCTTCATAGATTTAAAGAGGCCAAGTTGAAAGGATGTTAGAAGATGAGATTTATTGAGTTAAATCTATTTGTGAGAATGACTCTCATACCTGCATATCCAATGGACATATCTTGAGCATAGTCTCTTGACATAAGTTCACCTTTTCTTGGAACATCAAAACAATACAGGGTAAAATAGTGATTGACACCAATGAAGTCCAATGACCCTTGTAACTTTTGAGCTTGTTCCTTTGTAAATGAAGGTAACTGAGAATCCACTATATTCCTCATGCTCCTTGGATAGTCTCCAAAAACAAATGGGTTTAATTGCCTGGATTTTGGAAAAATAAATTAATTCAGGGAGGATGTCTGCCCTCAACCAAAAAAAAGTACACCTATTTGCACCCACTTCAATAATATAGCTGTTAATTATTTGAATCACTACGAAAACCCCAACTGAAAAAGGGAAGAAATAAAAATTGGTGAGACTGCTCAATGGCACTGAAGCTTCTAGTTGAAGCATAAGTTAACTTGAAATACATTGTTAAAGAAGTCACTCACCAACCCACTATAAAATCATTTTCTCTTTGAGTAGCAGCCACATCTGTGGATTTATTGGTAAGAGGTATCAGCCAATTTACTAAAAGTACTATTCAAATCCAGCCCTTCTGCTTTGCCTGCATTCATCAAGAAATTTAGAAAATCTCATAGAATGAATGGAGATGAACATAGATTAGAGAGGAAATGGACCTGATAGGTTTTCCTATACAACTCCACAACAACTATATGTGATAGCAAAACATGGTGACCAACAATATAAGGCTCAACAGTTAAGTTTCCAGCAGTACAATTTCCAAATGGTTGGGAGCATCGTTGAGGTGGGAAAGAGCCTTCATCATATCCTGCAGTGGGAAATATATTGGGCTCACTGAAAGTGGACCAATATTTCAGTCGATCACCCAACTCTCTGAAACACACATCTGCATAACCTTTAAAATCCTCCCTGCATAAGATCGAAGTAGATTAGAGAAATCTACTTCTCTAACCATAAGATTATTGATGCACCAATAAATTGATGCTTTGACTTGTGTATCAACCCACATGGGAAGAAAATCAAGAACAGGAGATGACATAAGATGTTTACACAATCTGTGGATTTAAGAAACCTCCATAGGAATATTCTAGAGCTTGGCGCAGATCAAAGTGGTACAATGTAACATGTGGTTGAATGCCTGAGACATGCATTGTGCCACGATTAACATTTTTTAGGATGATAGGCACAAAAACAAAAACAGAGTAGAAACAAGTTTGTCAATAAATAAAACAAGAGCCCTACCATGGGACAAAAGTTCATTTATGAGGTTATTATAGTACTCGAGGCCTTTTGGGTTGATGGGTCCTTCACCATCTGCATCAATATATGTGGAATAGTTATTTCCCACCATTGTCCATTGATTGTTTACTAAATTCTTAGGATTAAGCATGTGGTCAAAGCTCAAATAGAAATATACCAGGAATAAGCCTGGGCCATGAGATTGAAAGTCTATAGGCATCTACTTCCATCGCAGACATTAGATCAATATCCCCCTTCAAAACCCACATGAAATTTTGCATGAGGTTGATAACCAAATCATCTAGGAGTTTCACTATTGATACATTAGTATAAAAACAACAATACTGGGGTTGGACATGGACATAAAGCTTGAAGATGGCTTATAAGTAGCCAGTGACATCTCTTGTTCTTAGATTTACAGATAATAATATCTTGTAACGATGGTATTGATCAATAGCTACATCTCCAATACTTCCATCCGGAGTAGTCCTTGACAATACAATTGAAAAACAAACAACAGCTAACTTCTAGTCTCGTCCTTGAAGGTCCCAAAGTAAAGTAAGGAATTGGGTAGAATGCAAATGAAGGGATGAATGAAGATATGTAATGAAACATACCTTCCTTGTGAGTGAAAGTGTCAAAGATGCTTGGCGTCCAGCCATCTTCTGTTGCAGCTCCTTCATACTGCAAAAAACCAATTGTGGATTTTTCACATTAACATCCCAGTCAATGAATTGGGATATAGGCATGTCTTCCCCATAATCATTGAATGAATGAATGTATACATAAATATATGAATGATGAAGCAGAAAGAGACTTGGTACGCAGAAGACCCAACACCAAAAATGAAGTCTGGAGGAAAGTCGAAAACAGTAACACGGCTCCGACCCTGCAAGATACCAAAACTTCAAGACTCATATGAGCAACGTGGAAACGTGGATGAGCTCGACCCTCACTAACGAGGACTCTTGTCTCGATGGTTTTCAACTTGCGAGAGGGAGGGTTAAGGCCATGGTCACGCCCCACTTGCAGAAGGTGAGTAAATTAATCAGTAATGACTTTTTCAACAAATTCGCAGCCACATATAAGAAAATGAGTTCCATGAATGCCCTTGCCCTTGTCAACAAATTTGGAGCGAACAAATTTGCAGCCACCAGAGAAGAAAATGAGCTCGATGTATAAGAGCAGAAACCCTCACGGAGTTCTAATGTCGGTAGAAACCCTCACAAAGTTCCGATGTCCGTTAATATATATTTTCTTCTGTAATTGATTAAAAATAACAGTATTTAATCTTAAGGTAGAGATTATTTGAATCGTCTAACATTAACATTAAAATCAAGGGCCTGTTTTCAAATAGATACACTTTACACTGTAATTAAAAAAAAAATATTCCCCACTTAAATATTTATTCAACAAAAATTTGAATATAAACATTATCTTTTTATCCATAAGAATGGCTTACGATCTGCAAAGACAACGTGTAACATGGAATCTGAAGATCGAGCAACCTGTCGCCTCATTAATTTATATGATAACCAAACAAAACCTTAATAATTTTCATAATTGTGGTAGCTAACGCTGCCTCTTCGAGTACAATTTAAAAATTCTAGCTTTAATCACACTAGCTCATATAATAGATCTCTAACTAAATCTAAATTGAATGCTCAAAGAAAAATTCTAGCTTTAATCACAATAGCCCATATAATAGATCTCTAACTAAATATAAATTGAATGCTCAAAGACTAAAGAACACTACCGGTATAAAATGGCAATTAACTGGTAATGTCATTGGTCTTATAACATCCGAGCGCATATTCCCTGCACACCTAAAACTTCAAATAGGCATTGGAATCGGGGGCACCGATTCTGTATTCCCAATTTCTGTTTTCTCATCGTAGGTTCTCGATATCGTTAGCTTCTGCATCTCACCCACGAGAGCTTGCAAGTTTGTTTTCGAAGACCCTCCCTCTCCCACAGCTTTTGAAGCCATCTCCTTCAATTTCTCTGCACGTCTTTTCATATCCTTGCCCTCAACTTCAGTCAACACAAGCCTCACAACTCCCTTCACTCTTTCCTCCTCAGGAATCCCATCTCTGTGCTCACAAAACTGTACCCCTATACCGAATTGCTCGGCCACTTGCTTAGAGTTGAAGTGTTGATCTCCAAACATCGGCCATGTGATCAGAGGTATGCCCAGAGTTATGCTCTCCAGCGTGGAGTTCCACCCGCAGTGGGTCATGAAGGCGCCCACAGACTGGTGGGAGAGAATAAGAAGCTGAGGCGCCCATCCCCATATTATAAACCCTAACCCTTTGCTTTTCATTCTGTCTTCAAAACCCTCGGGAAGATAACTGCGTTGAATGGTATGTACTTTTGCTGTGTTAGGGGATTCGAGTTTTGGGGGAGATTTGATGGCCCAAATGAAAGGTTGCTCGCTGGCTTCCAAACCTCGAGCCAAGGCAACGGTCTGTCGTTCGGATAAGAAGGTCTGGCTTCCGAACGAAACATACACAACTGAATGCGGCCTCTGAGAGTTCAGCCACTGAACCAGCTCGTCCTCGCTGATGTCCTCCATTTTTCCTCTGCCCGCCTTCCCTGCAAAGCTGGGCGGAAGCACCGGGCCTATAGACCAGATGGGCTTCCCTGTCAAGCTTCTCAAGTGACTTAAGTGTTGATGCTCCAGGTCCTCAAATGTATTAATGAGCATTCCCAAGCCATGACTCAACAATTGTAAGCTCCGAACGACGAACTGCTGCAACGCGTTCGACATTTCGGAATTGAAAAATCTGGCTGCTATCTCGTTCTTATTGAGTCTGAGGGGACTCGGCAAATTCATGCTGAGAACATTAACGCTGTCCCCTTCTTTCTGCAACGCGTTTTCAGATATCGAAGCCGCGACGGAGTTGAGGAGGGTCATGGCGAATGCCCCGCATGTATTGAACAAAACTCGGGGCACACCATACTTTTCACCGGTCTGCAGAGCCCATGGCATGAAGATGTCGCTGATAATACAAACCGGCGGCGAACGGCCCGTTTCCTTTTGTTGTTGGAGCCAGCATTCAAAGGGCTCTGCAAGCTTCTCGGCAAAATCGAAAATGAGATCAGCCAACTCGGTGGGAATGAGATCAGCGCTCTCGCGTCCCTCCGGCAGTCCTTGTACCGCAGGCGTGGGTAGGATTAAAGCACGAATATCTAAACTGGCGGATTGGGCTTCGGCCAGGGCTCCTTCTAGCCGGCATGCGCTCGCAGGCGTGGTGACGTAGCTCACCGCGGCACCATGTAGAGAGAGTAGCCTTGCAAGGTCGAAGAAGGGGATGGAATGACCCAACGCCGGGAATGGAACCAGTACGACGTGTGGCTTCTCGGAACCAGTCATTGTAATAAAACTATTTAATGAACTGGCTAGCTGTGTAGCTGTTTGTAAGGCAGTGCATCGACATATCAATTTATAGCATATCGGCAATAATGTGGCTTGAGGTCCATCTGCGTGTGGATCAAAATTTGTGGAGAATGCCGTGGAAACTTTCATAATTTGTGGAGAATGCCGTGGAAACTTACATAACTGTGAGGCTAATCTGGCCACTAGATGCCGTGGCGATGTGAAATTCTTGGTTCCGTCATGGATGACGATACGTCAATCAAATGGAACGAAAAGGCAAGGACTAACAGCCAATACTGTCACTCTTTGTGGCCGAGGGATTTGGCAGGAAAAATTAATGATTTACAAAGAGTAATTTTCTTTTTTTGTTTTTATTAAATATTTTCATGTCATTAGTGATTACCCAAATTTTTTAATCCAAATAAATTAGATCCTTAATTAAATAAACATTATCAATTATATTCAATAAAAATTTTTTATATGTTAAATTAATATTTTACAAACCCCATAACAATAAAAGATGCTTTAATATTTAATTCAATATAAATATTTATGAGTTTATGGATTTTAATTTAAAAAATAAAGAGTTTTAATGAAGAAGAATAAATTGTTATAGGTAAATTATAAATTTTAATATTTTTGTAAAAGAATTTAAATTTTTAATGATTTTACATAGTTTCAATAAAATTTTAATGATTTTTAAAGTAAAATGGTTTTATACTATTGGATGATTTTTTTAGAAAAAATGGAAATTGACCATTTTTTTAAAAATAAAAATGAAATTGACGAATTTTTTAAAATTAGAATTTTTTTTAGGAAAAACATAAAAAATTAGTCCATCAGCTAATATTGGCCCCTGAAATTTTCCAATGCTACTCAATAAGTTATAGAAAATAATAAAAATAATATAACTTAACTCCAAAAGATATGAAGAAAGAATAAAATTCCTTAAATGTTTAAACAAATTTTAAAATACAAAATTTGAGTAAACATTTACCTAATAACAGATTTGATCCAACTTAAAACTAAATAGACAAGTTATATGGAGATACCACGCAGCCAGAAAAGAGAATGAGAAATTAACCCTGATACTAGTTTTTGTTCGCCCATCAAGTAAGATTCAGGAAAATTTCCTTGGAATTAAGAGGATTTAGAATCAACAAATTTTCCACAATTTGTTGTCAATCCTATTCTCTTTTTATTATTCTTTTTATTCATTATTTCTTTTTCTTACTTATCTTCAAGACAGGGTGGACGAAATGATGAAAACTTGGACGGAACGATGAAAACTAGGAAACAAGGAGGGGATGCGGTGAAAGGAAGAGACCATATCCAACAAGCATCGAAATTCTATTTATGTAACCTTTTTTCCTAAAAATTACAAAATGTAGAAAAAAAAAAACTAAATAAACAAGTGATTAAGATGAAACTAGACTAATTAATTCTTCTCCAAAAAAATCAATTTCATAAAATTAAACATTAATTAAATAAATAATCTCATCATAAACTAATAAAATGCAACACGCTAAGTTGTTCATGTCCTTCACTAATATATAAAGCCTAAATATACTTCTCGATGTTGATTTTCAAATATCACAACCCATATTAGAGCCAAAAATAAATAAGAGAATCTTCGTAGAAAAAGAATCAATTTCAATAAGAAAGAGAATCTTCTTAGAAAGAGAATCAATTTCAAGAACATGTTTAATAACTCCAATGAAGGAATACTTTCTCATACTTATAATTTCCACGTAAATCTCTAATAATTCTAAATCTATATCGTTGTTGCTCAAACTTTTCTGTTTGGTATTTTGTATTGTTGGCTTGTCCCTTCATTTTGGAAACATATTAATAAAAAAAAATAACATTATATCTTTACATTAAGATCAATGCAAGAACTTTTTGATTAAATTAATGCACTACAAGAAGGATTAATGCAATAACTTTTTGATTAAATTAATGCACTACAAGAAGGATTACTTTGATGTTCAAAGTCACGTGCAACTAAAGGTCAAGCATATCTCCATTATAATGGCTATTTGGTCCCAAAAAAATCCCCAAAGTTTTGCCAAAATCACTAGCATGACCTACAATTTTATATATTATTCACAACCATAACACTTTCTACGTTTATTTCAATCTCAGAGTTAATTTTATATTTCGTTATATGTTATAATTATAATTATAATGAATTGATGATTAAATTTATGTTTTAATTATATTGTTGATTTGAGGCTTCTGTGATTTGTGTTGTTGTTTGTAAAATTTTCTGGATTAATTGCATCCATTTATATGTAATCGATGTTTCGAACCAATCTTCTGTGGTCCATTATCAAGATAATTTAATTATAATTTACAATTGTACACAAAGCCCTCTTTCTGTCCGGCTAGCGGTTCGTATCCTCACCCCTCATCCGATGAAGCAATAAGTAAGACCACCTTACATGCCCTCAAGCAATTGGTAATGAATAGCAAGGGGTGAAACGGTTGATTCGGCCCACCCAAAAACGGAGTTGCAGTTGGTTGGTTCCCCATTTCCCCTACTTTTTCTGACCTGCTTATACTAACCTAAAAACTAGTGGATCTTAGCTCTTGTCCTGCCACTGCTACGAACAACTACTGGGTCTTCATTTCTTGTCTGTTCAACATTTTCACTCTTTTGTCCCGCTGGGGAAATTAGTGATAGGAGTTGTCTACCTAGCCAAAGGAATTGTCTAGACAGTCAAAATTGGTCGAAATCCAGATAATTTTTTATACCTTAACCTTGAAAAGAGAATAATGAAAAGAAGTAGTGATTAGGGACATCGTTCTTAGAATTTTGAGCATGAAGCAACAACACCGAAGATAAAAAGGCTATGTAATGAAATATCATATAATAATATGCAAATATATATATATATATATATATATATATATATATATAAGATAAACATGTGGAAGTAGGGGAAGTAGGTCATTATATATATATATATATATATATATATATATATATATATATATATATATATATATATATATATATATATATATATATATATATAAAATTAATTAAAAAAAATGATAAAATTAGATTTAAATAAAATGTATATTATGATTTTTTATTATGTAATATTGATAGTCACGATATTATAAAGAAGTTTATTTATAAATTAAGAATTTTTATGAAGAAGTGGAGTGAACTCACGTTAAGAATCTTGTTACTTATATTTTAAAATGTATATATGTTTAACTTAAATGCTTTTTTTTTTCTAATAGTAATAATAATTTTAAATAAAATTATAATTTAGCTAATTTTTATAGTTCTTTTAATCTTGATTGTATTATGAAATTGATGTTATGATGACTACCATAGATTGATGTCTATTAAAATTTACCAACAATTTAATTTATAAAGATGTGCTAATTATTATTTAATAAAAACTAAATCATTTAAAATAATTTATTAATGATTTACAGAAAGCTTTTTTTGTTTTTGTTTTTATTAAATATTTTCATGTCATTAGTGATTACCCATTTTTTTTTATCCAAATAAATTATATTCTTAATTAAATAAACATTATCAATTATATTCATTTTTTTTAAATGTTAAACTAATAATTTACAACCCAATAACAATACAAGATGCTCTAATATTTAATTCAATATAAATATTTTTAAGTTTATGGTTTTTAATTTAAAAAATAAAGAGTTTTAATGAACAAAGACAAATTCCAATATTTTTGTAAAAGTATTTAAATTTTAATGATTGTACATTGTCTCTATAAAATTTTAATGATTTTTAAGATAAAATAATTGTATACTGTAAAATTTGGAGGAATTTTTTTAGAAAAAAATGGAAATTGATTATTTCTTTAAAAATAAAAATGGAAATTGATTATTTCTTTAAAAATAAAAATGGAAATTGACGAATTTAAAAAAAATAGAAATTGACGAATTTTTTTTGGGAAAAAACATAGAAAATTAGTCCATCAGCTAGTATTGGCCCCTACAATTTTCCTATGATAAAAAATATTGAAAAGCACTTAATTACTGAAAAACACTCATATATTATACATAAATGGTGTATGTGTAATGAGATATGTGTAACAAAATTACAATATTTTTCTCCATTATTCTCTAATACTCCCCCTTAATGGAGAAATGGAGAACACACTAATTTAATACAAACACTTGTCTGTCCTGGTCTTCATTAACACTTGTACCCACTTTGAGATCTCATAGACAACGCTCTTTTCTCCACCATTTTTGAGCTAACATTTAACCCATTTAAAATACACTTGTTTTTTTACCAGCAATGCTGAATTTATAAGATTAAGAATTCTTGACACCCCCGAAGAAGAGTCTCGACACTGAACTACTCTATTGAAATATTTCCATCTGTGAAATAACCCCGAAGGATAAATTTCAACAGTCATATAGGAAAATATTCTAGGTACAGAATATGATCAGCGATCAATCCTACAAAGTGACCTTTACAAAAAAATATAAACTTAAACCCCACACTATAATGATATATTCCACACCACACCATAGAACTCAGCCACACACAAAGATTTTTATAGTTTTTCTTTTTAGTCCAACTTCCTCTTCAAAATAATTTTGAATAACCGAATGTTCATGCAACTGCAAAATTCTATCCTGCCACAGAGACCCATAGAAATCCGTCGTAATCTCAGGATAGCCATGAACAACGTCCAAACAAATAAAATTGGCCATTGAATCCCTCAATATAATTGTTGATGATGATTCCAAGCTCGTTCGGGTAAATATGTTTGTACGTTAGGTCTCCTATATCACATGCTAAGGTCATTTCAGAATTTGATCCCTCTGCAGTTAATTTGCCTTGCTTAAATGAATCAACACTCCCTTTCTCGTCACTGGACTTAGTTTTATTTTCTACTTGTGCCTCCAATCCAAGTCCATCTTCCCGTGCCTTTATAACCACGTTGAGCTCATTCAGCCACATTGCAATTTCGAACGTTTTCTAGCAATTCTTCAAAGAGATCTCGACTGAGTTCCCATCAATTAGGAGCCATATACAAGCCACAATGGCTATGTATTTGAATATCTATTCTTAGGGCCACCTGTCGTGACTCTTGAGTACTGGTTGAATTTCATTTGCTCCTGTGTATAATTCACACGCTCGCTTGCAAAATCATCGTCCATTAATAAAGAAAAATTGGGAAGTTCAGAAAAATAGAAAACTGCAGAGCCCCAACATCAAATTGAATGAAGGAACATGAAAACCATTACAACGATTGATATTCATCGGCTGGTGCACTTCTTCACACTCAACAGACCACCCTGCAGAAATTCGTTCTGCCTTTGCTTGATTTTCCAGAAGTTACCCCGCGAGAGAAAGCTTAATCCTCCATTTGAAAAACTGATCACAAAGGGATCCTCATCCAGTGATGTTGCAAACCGCCAGAATTCAACATAGGAAATCAATTTGCACTCCTCTTCTCCAAGGACTTAGAATCACAACACACAGGCCTCTGATACCATGATAAAAACTATTGAAAAGCACTCAATTACTGAAAAAAAACTCATATATTATACACAAACGATGTATGTGTAAACAAAAACACACTTATTGCATTTATATTTCTCTATTAAATAGAGTTTCTGAGATCCAACTTATTCCTAATTTAGAGAGAGAGGTTGAGAGAATTTCTCAACCATCACAAACCAATCTACTTCGATAAAACCGGTTCTGAACCGTATGAGATCTATGTAAGAACATTACAATATTTTTCTCCATTATTCTCTAATATCCTATACTGATATTTTAGTACTAAGTAAGTTATAGAAAGTAATAAAAAAAATATGACTAGCATAACTCAAGTTCTCAAGTTTAAAATTGGATTCACCAAATGAAATGGGGAAAGAATAAATTTCTTAAGTGTTTAAAAAACTTTTAAAATACATGATTTGAGTAAAATGTTATCTGGTAACAAATTTGATCCAACTTGAAACTAAATAAACATGTGATTAAGATGGATCTAGATTAATCGATCCTCCAAAAAAAAAAAAAATTAGAAACAATTTCATAAAATTAAACAATAATTATACTTCTAATTTTTTTAATAAATAATCTCATTAATAAAAATATACTTCTCTTATAAACTAATAAAATGCAATGCTCTAAATTGTTCATGTCCTTCACTAGTATAGAAAGCCTACATATAATTATCGATGTTGATTTTCAAATATCACAACCCACGCTAGAGCCCAAATAAGTAAGAGAATCTTCTTAGAAAGAGAATAAATTTCAAGAGCACGTTTAATAACTCCAATGAAGTAATACTTTCTCATACCCATAATTTCTAAGTAAATCTCCAATCATTTTTATCTATATCGATGTTGTTAAAACTTTTTTGTTTGGTATTTTTTCTTGTTTTGCTAGTCCCTTCATTTTGGAGACATGTGTCATTGCTAATTTTCTCTTTCAAACTTATGTCATTCATTATCTTGTTTTCTTAAAGAAACAATATTTGATGCATAAAAAAGAAACATATTAAAGTAATCAATTCATTTCTAGAAAAAAACGTAATAACTATATTAGGAAATCGATGAAACAGAAAGGAAAAAACATAGTA
The DNA here is from genome assembly GCA_034641835.2 of Pinus albicaulis. Classification (NCBI taxonomy): domain Eukaryota; kingdom Viridiplantae; phylum Streptophyta; class Pinopsida; order Pinales; family Pinaceae; genus Pinus; species Pinus albicaulis. The sequence goes on from CM076573.1 coordinate 239,305,631, forward strand.
ACTTTACACTAAAATCAATGCACTTAAAGAAAGAATTTAAAAAAATTGATGCATCATAAGAATGATGATATTAATAAAAAAAACAAGGTGGGTTGCGAGCAACAAGTCCCTGCCTAAGCAAGGGTTGTCAAGAAAGGGTTTTCAAACAATGAGCATACCTAAGCAAGGGTTGTCAAGTAGGGAAAATTTTAAGGATGGATATCTATTTGAAATTTTAGAAACCTTGGCGAATATTGGTAATCTAGAATAGAAAAAATGTAAAAAAAAATTATGATATTTTTGTAAAAATATCTAAAATTTTGATTATATTGTATTATTATATAGAAGATCTTGGCGATTTTTAAGGTAAAATAATTTAATACTATAAAATTTGGGCGAATCAATTCTAGAAAATAATGGAAATTCGCGAATATTTTTTTGGGAAAAAAGTATAGAAAATTAGCCATTCAGCTGGTGTCATTATCGTAGGCCTTTCGGTTCTCTCTCATTTACCATTGAAATCGGATCTTGTTCTTCTATAAGGGTGTTCTTTTGGTAGGAATAGGTCATTAGACCATCTATCTTTCACATAAGGTCCACAACATTTACATCCATAATACCTTTTGTTACAAGACCAACGAAATTATTGTATATGATATGCATGACACATTAAAGAATATCATCAAGATCCGAATAGTTACAATGAATTAAATAATTGATATGCAAAAGAATATTGTTACGCGTATAAACAAATCAATAAACATGTAATTTACCATAGAAAACTCATAATCCTGGATAATCATGTGTCGTGTAAGCAAATATGCCATACAACGTAAAACTCCTCTCTATTGCGATGGGTCTTGATACATTGTATACATTTATCCCATCCCATAACTCTTTCAATTCATCTACCAGTGGATGTAAGTAGACATCCATATCCTTCACTTGTCTTCTACCAGGTACTATGAGAGCCAACATAAGATGTTCATTCTTCACGGACAACCATGGGGGGATATTGTTATTGATCACTACTACAAGAAAAAAAGAATAGTTGGTGTTCTGGAGGGAATATGGGTTGACGCCATCCATGGTTATGCTGAGTCATAGAATTCGTACATCATCCTTGAATTTTCCAGGCCATGTATCCTCTATATGCTTCATGGCTATTGAATCTGTTGGGATTCGCATAACTCCCAACTCACTTCTGTGTGAGGCATGTCATCCTTGCAACATAGCTAATTCTTTGAAATGAAAGAGCCTTCGAATCATTGGGATTATAGGCATGTGCCTAAATATATTAAAAGGAGGACCACGTGATTTGCCCTTATTTTTTGATTTATCATACCTGTCATGCCCACATTTCGGACACATCTATTTGTCTGCATATTCTCCTCTATATATAATACAATAATTTTGACATACATGATATGATATGTACTCAACACCCAACATTTTCAACAATTTATTTGTCTCTTCGCAGCTATCGGGCAAGACATTATCTCTCGAAAGAACCTTATCTTTGAATAACCTATAGTTGGTCATGGACAATATTAAATGTACATTAATGCTGATAATTATTAACGTTCATAAAATTGACCATTTGTAATGTTGATTGTGTGACAATATTTCTTAAAATATAAGGGACTTGATGGTCAATTACCTCAAAATTTTTGAAAAACATGCATTCGACGAGCCAAACTTTGCTTTCAATTTGTACAGTAACATCAATGTCCCCAACTGGGTAGACTTTGACTAACTTCCAGGTCTAAAGAGAGGGGTGGTGGAAGCAAATTTAAGGCTTTCAAAAAAGGTATTAGCGATATAAGCATCATCCCCTAGCTGATCATCATTTTGTAATGCATCTTACAAAATTGTCTCCATGGCAGTCGTATCCCTTAAGTAATCATGCATACCAACCTCTATTTGATTGCCTCCATTTCTAACTTGTGAAGAGCTACTATTTCTGTAGTCATTCCTAATTGGTGAATCTAGACGTAGTGGGAATTGAATAGGTGGTTGATTCAACCATTATTGATATCGTTCATCTCTGAGTTTTTCTCTTAATTAAGCCTTCTCTTGATTTGACATTGTCGTGGGGTGCAACGGAAGCTGGTAGGTAGGTCTGTCATCATCACTAGAATCCTAATAATTTCAAAAAATATATTTGAACATGATTAGTACAAAATCGATGATTTCAATTAGTAAGCACGTCAATGCATGATTAATTGGTTTGACGTTGAAATAATTACAATATACCAAACAATTATTATTACCATCATTGTCCCAAGATTTTGGCTAGAAGATGGCATGTTGCAATTAGTAGGGTGAAGCGGCTGTCCATTTTCATCTACCAACTGCGCCTTGCAGTATGCTGCTCGTGCTAAGAGCTTCCGACATTTTGGAAATGTTTGAGTATTTTGTGCATATGAACTCGATTTTGAATCTACGTGAACCTGCAAATTTGTATAGATTAATTTTATTCATCTCATTGGCATGGATAAAAAATAATTCAATTAGATAATGAAAATATAAATAAAATCTGAAGTAATTACGTCTGGAGATGGATAGGGAGAACTCCGTGATGGATTTTGAGAAATATTATGGAATGAGCTAGATTTTGAAGAATTATCCATTTGATATAATTATGAGATTTTCTCCCTTCATTTGAGCAAAATAAACAATAACTTTTGGTGTACATACCTAAAAGTAATTTTGGTTCCTTTAAAAAAGACTTATTCTTATCAGTGCTAATGTACTGTTAACCGCACCGATGCAGTTTTATTAACAGACGCACCCGTGCTGTTAGTTAACAAATGCACTGAAAATCGGGAAAAAAGCGCAAATTTATTTTTTTGAAGTGAAAAAAAAGAGGTAAATTGAAAAATGAGCGGCAAATGATTTTTGGAAATCTAATTTCATAAAAAAGTTATTTAAAAAGTAAAATCTATTCATTATTTCATTGTTTTTGCAAATTTTTTTAGGGAGGGATTTGCACAAGAGACATACATGGAGCAAGAGAGCACAAGAAGAATGTGGAGAAGCAAAATACTTTTGAACAACAGCATTATTCAGAGAATCATAATTTGAAACATCTGGTGATTCACACGAAAAACCCTGTAGTATAGTAAAATTGTTAAATTTTATTGTAATAATTGTTTTTTTTACAATTTTTGTTAGATTTAATACATGCACAGTAAAATTTTTAAATTCTACAGTGCATTTTACTAATAAAATCATTTACAATCTCTATTCCTATTTACATTTAATTAAAATTCAGAAGAAAAAATAAAATAATCCATTGTTACATTAAACCCTTGCTTCCTCTTGTTTATGTGACTTCACAATTAGGGTTTTTCATTTTAGATTTATAGGGTTTGTATATATGTGTGTGTGTGTGTGTGTGACATTTAACCGACAGGACCACTTGCAAAGTCGGATCTCAATCCTTGTCATCCCTTGCACAATTTTTTTTAAAACAGTTATTTTTAATTGGTGCACACTGTTTAAAACAACACACCGATGCGTGATTGTAGTATAGTGTACTGAGCGCATATTGACAAATAACATTGTTTGATAAAAACATTTTTTTATTAATTTATGTTTGTGTTAATGGGTGCTCCGGTATTAATATAACACACCGGGTCTCCTTGTTGACAAAGAGCATCGTACGACGTTTCTAATGTATTGGTGGTGCGTTTATAAGAACCTACTGCACCACGTTCGGTGCGTAAGTTGTGAAAGACGCACCATTTTCTTGATTTTTTTAAACCTGAAAAGTATGTGATTTATTTATAAAATATATTAATGAATGGTACAGGTTTAATATTGATAAATAAATGATTGACAAGAGTTCAAGTAACAAAAATACTGATAGCACATCCAGAAAAGCAAAAAAGGCAATATCTTTGTAACTTATTTACAAAAATTATTATTTTTGAACTATATGTAAGTTTAAATAATATGTATTATTTCGTGTGTATCACGCAAAGCCACAAAATGATGAAGCTCGATAAGATTATTTCTGATCTAAGACCAGAAGAGCGTAAAAGCTTGATGGAAAAATTACAGAAGGATGAATTAGGTGAATGAAAAAATACTATCGATCCAATATGAGTTTATTTTTTGAATTTTAATTAATAATATACTTAAAAATATTAGAAAACATGTTTCAAATAATCTACTAATTCAGATATGTTTAATTTTCTACAGGGACCAACAACGAAGAAAAAAAACGTTGTTCTGAGAAAAGAAAAAAATAGAACATGCAAATGAAAATGAATTGCTTCTTAGCTCATTTAGAGTGGTGCTAGAGGTTAACGAAAGGGGGAAAAGCTTTTACAAAAATTTGAGGGATCTAGTGGAACGAATGTATGGATGTTCTTTCCACTTACAATGCAAAGTTTGAGAACCATTATTATTTCCCTAGACACTTGTTTTATGATACTGTGGATAATCTGGTTTCTGGTAATAACAAAAACCATAGGAGTTTGAGAACCATTATTATTTCCCTAGACACTTGTTTTATGATACTGTGGATAATCTGCTTTCTGCTAATAACAACAACCACGGGAGTTTGAGAACCATTATTATTTCCCTAGACACTTGTTTTATGCTACAGTGGATAATCCAGTTTCTGCTGATAACAACAACCATGGGAGTTTGTGAACCATTATTATTTCCCTAGACACTTGTTTTATGATACTGTGGATAATCTGGTTTCTGCTGATAAAAACAACCACAGGAGTTTGAGAACCATTATTATTTCCCTAGACACTTGTTTTATGATACTGTGGATAATCTAGTTTCTGCTAATAACAACAACCACAGGAGTTTGAGAACCATTATTATTTCCCTAGACACTTGTTTTATGATACTGTGGATAATCCGGTTTTTGCTAATAACAACAACCACAGGAGTTTGAGAACCATTATTTTTTTTTCCCTCGAGAAAAAAAGCGTAATTTTATTTCTGCAGGTGAGTACAAAATTACATTATAGAAACACATAGATGTGTGTTCAAAAGAAGAAAAACCCAGGAGTTTGTTTACAAAAAACAGTTTCATAGTGAAGACGTGACTATGCAGAACCAGAAGCTGACAAAGACAAACTGTTCTTAAAATACAAGCTGTTCATACAGACCCTTTGGGGAACAATACTGATCAAAAAATCCAAAAATCTACTGCTCATCTGACAGACATAGCTCAGTCAATCAAAGTGGATCAGCTAGAAGCACCCAACTGTTAAGGCACAAAGAAAACAGTAATATAGCACCAGCCAGGGGAGCCGGTTTCACTGTTTATCAATTTAAATTATGTCCAGCCCTTTTTTTGTAGCCCATCAAGTGTGAACTACCGAGAGAATTGAAAAAAGAAACCAATGGTTCGGAGTCTCCAAACAACAAAAAACTGGGAAAACGCTCACCATGTTGTAATCAGCCAAAACAATTCAAGCCTGTTAGACAGATAACGATCCATAGCAAAAAACTGTCCACCGAGCAAAGGGCCCTTATAAAAACAATATAATTCACATCCAGCTTCAGAATAATAAGTAGAGAATAACACAGACCATGTGTATGTTTCCAGTTGGCACAAAGCTACCAAAGAACGCTAAAGCCACTCCGTCAAAAAGATGTATATATTCAGAATGAATGTCATCCAGTAGATCTCTGAGCCTCCAGAAAACCACACCCAGCTGGAAACCCCTCTTAGTAGCTCGATCATATGAAAGCAGCCCTCTGAAATCATTCTTGAAGATTTGAATCCAGCCCAAAGCAGACATGATGTCCAGCATGACCATTAAAGAAAAAAAAAAAGTGATAAATCTCAACCACCAACACCGACCTGTTGTGACAGAACACCTTGTGAAAGATATCTAATGGCAGGTTGTTGACAGACCAAAAGAGGAGTGGTAATTCCCATCCACCCTCACCAAACTGATGAGACAACACACAAAGTGTATGAATCTGTTGGCAAAATTGATGACAGGCCAACACATAAACCTGTAGCCTCTTAATGAAATAAAGATGGATGGAAGTATTCAGAAATAACACCATCCAAATGTTCTCTAATCCTCCAGATACCTTCGTCCTGCAAAATCCCCCTCGTAGAAGCTCGATCAGCCTTGTCATTATTTTCTCGTTAGATATGCTGGCAGGAGAAAGATATAAATGAACGTAGGATCTCCCCAACAGAGCGAAACAGATTTTGTAAATGATGAACTCTGCAAATTTGGATTCCTTTTATCCAATTTATCACATTCAAGGAATACCCAAAAACACTTAACTGCCTGCAACCTTTCTCCACAGCAAACAATAGAAGAATCTTGAGGCTCAGCAATTCGGCAAAATTATTTGTCCCTTCCCCAAGCCCAACAGAGATCTCATACCAGTGAGAATCCGAGAGAAACAACAGAGCTCCACCACCACAAACATTGTGTTGCATCGCTCCATCAAAAAAACCCCAAGGGTTCCTCCTATCAATATCCAACAGGAGAACCTCCCTCTGATTGGCAGCACGGATATGAATAGGAAAAGCCGAGTGTAATCCAACAGACATGGCACTAATGATCTCCGGAGTACTGACAGAACCATAAAAAAGAAGACGATTACGAGCCAACCAACAACCCCAAATAACGAGGAGCGGCAGAGCTTTTAGATTCTGTTCAGCAACAGACACCCACCATGAATCCCAAGCATGAGATACAGAAATGCCCTCCCATCTACACTAGATACCCAACAGTCTAGAACACTCCAACCAAATACCTTTAATGAAAGGACAACTGAGGAAAATATGGTTAACTGATTCAATATCAGATTTGCACAAACAGCACCAGCCAGGGCCCTGAAAACATCTGTTTTGCAGCACATCCCAGGTAGGGACTTTATTTTCAAGGACACACCACATAAAAATGCGAGTCTTAGGAGGACAATGCAGTTTCCAGAGTTTCTTCCACCACCACCGCTCCTCACCCAAGACAACCCCAGCACTAAGTTTTGTGTAGCCAGCCCGTGGAGAATAGATCCCCGAAGGATCAAAATCCCAAGCAATCTTATCATCTCTATCCAAGGGCACAAGGTGAACCTGTTTTAAAGCACGAATATAGCCAGCCAGTTCCCTCTCATCTTGTTCATCTAGCCCTAAAGAAGAGGCCAGTAACCAAGACTGAATGCCCAACCTTCTCCGAACCGGATCCGCAAGTTGGGAAAAAAAAGTAATCCCCTGCTGCCTTAAGGCCTCCACCGTACGCCTGGGAAGGAGGTGTTGTAGAACACTTCCCATCCAAGGATCCTCACCAACCCGAAGCTTCCTGCCATTACCCACATCCCAAGCCAGACTTGTATCCAGAACGTGAAAAGATTTAACAAGAGACTTCCAAATCACCGATCCCCCGGCAAAGGATTTTCTTGGGGTCCTTATCCATTCAACAATAGATAAAGGAGCAATGTATTTCTGAGAGATCACTTTAGTCCAAAGACTATCAACATTGATGAGCCTCCAGCCACCCTTAGCAGCAAGAGCCTGAGCGAATAGAAAGATATTTTTCAGACCCCAACCTCCCAACCCTTTTGGGATAGCAATTTTCTCCCACCGAACCCAAGGGGTCACCAATGAATCCCGTTTCCCACTCCACAGGAATCTAAAGCAAATCCTCTTGGCAGCCTCCAAAATACCCTTTGGAATCCAAGACAGGGACAACCAATAAACCGGGACAGCCTCCAGAACAGACTTAACCGACCAGCTCTAGACAACCATTTATGAGACCAAACTTTTAAACGTTTTTCCAGCTTTTCCAGCAACCAGTTCCAATCATTTTTCCTATAATCATTGTGTTTTAAATGGAACCCCAAGTAATTCAGACCATCATCCAAACCAACAGTATCATAGGGAAAAATTCTCACGAACTCACGCCTCTCCTCATCCCTCAATAGATGTGTAGAAATGGAAGACTTCCCAACATTCACTTCCATTCCCGTTGCTTTGCCAAACAAAACCAGAATCTCACCAATAGAGTTAGCATCACGCACCGACCCAGAACAGAATATTAAAATATCGTCAACAAAAAGTAGATGGGTCATGAAAAAATTTGGTGCAACCTGAATGCCCTTCATGGAACCCTGTCTCTTAGCCTCTTGAAGAGCTCTGCTCAAACCCTCAGCAATCAGTAAAAATAGAAGGGGAGAAAGGGGGCAGCCCTGACACAGCCCCCTTTCAGCATGAAAGAAAGGAGATGCAACCCCATTAAGAAGATCAGAGAAGGAGACAGTTGTAATACAGCTCATAATCCATCTAATGAACTCGATGCCAAAACCAAGGTGAGTCAGGAGCATACGAATATATAACTAGCTTACCCGATCATATGCTTTGGAGAGATCTATTTTCAGCACTGTCCCTTTGAGGTTCTTGGTGTTCATGCTGTGGAGAGCCTCTTGTGCAGTTCCGATTGCTTCATGAATTTGATGACCATCCAGGAAGCCAAATTGTTCCCCAGATATATGAGAAGACAGAATGCCTTTGAGTCTTCTCGCAACCACCTTAGCAATCACTTTATAGATACAGTCGCACAACGATATAGGACGAAAATCAGCCAGAGAAAGAGGGTTATCCACCTTCGGAATAAGTGCTATGAAAGTGGAATTCAAGCTAGCAGGAATCCACCCAGAAATATTGGTATCCTCCACCACTTTCAACAGATCTGTCCCTAAAACATCATAAAGAGCCAGGAAAAACTCGATCGACCACCCATCAAGCCGAGGACTTTTGTCTTTTTGGAAGCTATGAAGTACCTCCTTTAATTCCTTCTTAGAGACCTCAGCCATCAAAGATCTGTTATCAGCCTCCTCCACAAACCTCAGAAAATATTGCGCTACTCTAATCACTTCCGCAAGTGATGCATGAGCTGGGGCCTTAAAAAGATCCTTGAAATGATCAACCCCCATCTTAGCTTTAGCCTCAAAAGAAGAATGCTCAATGCCCTGACCATCTCTTAAGCTCCAAATAGTATTAACCGCCTTCCGACCATGGGCAAAAGCATGAAAATTTTTTGTATTCTCGTCCCCACTAGCCAACCATGTGGCCCTACTCTTCAGCCTCCAAGATTCCTCCTTATCCATAAGAAGGGAGTTCCTTCTTTTTTCAAGTAAAACAAGAATGTCTTTGTCAACTTGGGATTGATAGCCTCCACCAATCCCCTCATAAATCAAGCGAAGCTCCTCTTCCACCTGTTTCAACTCCACATCCTCCCTCTGTCTCTTATTAGCGGACCAAACCTTCACAGCATCCTTAATGCATTTTAAATTTTCTGCAAATTGAAAGGCATCAGAAAGAGGACTATCCATTCTAAAAGGTATCCATCTAGCAAGAACCAGATCTTTGAAAGAATCGTCCCTAAGCCAGATAGTGTTGAACTTTAAGGGGCTGGGAGGGTGCCTAGGCCCGATCTTGAATTCAAGAAAGATAGGAAAATGATCAGATGCACCCCCACTGCCTATCCACTGCCTAATCTGAAAAGGCCTGTCCACAATCTGCTCAGCCACCAGGAAACGATCAAGTCTCTTCGCAATTCTGCCATCAGCACATCTATTGTTCCTCCAAGTGGGTTTCATCTTAATGGGCTCTATGTAGAGCAAGTGATTCTCCTCCAATTTTTGGGTGAAATATCCAGTCAGAATATCGATTTGTGCATGGGGACCCCAAACCTCAGACTGGCCCAAAGTAAAATTCATATCCCCTCCCAAAATCATCGAGTCGCTCTTGAGTAAGGAGTTACCCAGTAGGGAATCCCAGAAAGGGATCCTATCATGATATGGACCATAAATATTAAAAATGCTAAAAGATTCACCAAGCTCCAATGACAAGAAATTTAATCCCAGGACCGACTCCATACCCCAGAAATTCTGTGATTTGATTGTTTTATCATTCCATCTGACAGCCAACCCACCCGACCTTCCTCTAGCATCTAGCGACTCAAAAGTCTAGCCTGGAAACCACCCTTCCAATCTAGCTTTTACCACAGTCCCTACTCCTAAAGTCTCTTGTAGCAGAATAATATCAGGACCATCCAAAAAAATAATTCTCCGGAGAGCAGCTTTCTTATGGGGCCCTGCCAAACCCCTGCAATTATAAGACATTATCTTCATTACACACCTAACTTTAGGGAATGGCTTGCTCTAAGCGCCCTGTCAATCGAAATCTGCCTCCCATCGTGAACATCCAACATAGCTTGATCCTGAGCTTTTGCCAAAAAAGAAATCCTGCCCCTGCCCCGAGCAGATGGGGATTTACCTCTCCCAAACCCACCTGCACCTTTTTTAGCACTGGATCTCAGATTATATCCAGTGACCAAGGGGGTTGAGGATACCACGGGGGCCAACAGCTCTTTACCTTGATCGAGAACAGAAGCAGAATCCTTCTCTTGGAGTGCTGGCAGATAGAAAGCTGGCTGAGAAAAAGAATCAGGAACAGTAATAGTAACCTTACCGCAAACATCCTTCCAATCTGAGACAGTAGTCGAAGTCGAGATTATAGAGATATTGGAGACAGGGGAGAAAGGAAAGGAGCCCATAAGTGAAGAGTTCAACACCAATAACACTGCTTTCAACCTACCATCATCCTTCAGCTGGAGATCTGCTCCATAAAGACAACTGTGAACCTTCTCAACAGAAAAACCTCCACACCCAACATTCTGTGAGAGTGACTCCTGCCCAAAAGATGGACCAGAAACCACACTCAACGTCTGGACATCTACAAAAAGCGACAAGCTAGTACCAAAGGCATCTGAATGCGAAGCGCAAGAGAACGTTGAATTAGTCTGTGACTGCAAATTGAGAGGACCAGGGCCAGCCCTCTTCACGAAAGGTTCCTCTACACAAGGACTAGACCCCCGGCTTTTCACGTTTCGAGAAGGAGAACCACATTCGTAGGCAGGATGGCCATAAACATGGCACCGACGACAACGAAAAGGAACCTTCTCATAGTCCAGGATCTACTTAATGACATAATTCCCCCACCGGAGATTCAGAGATTCTGTAAGACCTTCTCTGACGTTAATCATCACACGAATTCTAGCAACCCGCCTGAGATTAGTCTTAAAGAAGGATAGATCTGCCTCTAAGAAGGCCCCAATCGTATTGCCTATACCACAGAGATGTTCCTCAGTCCAATAATGAAGAGGCAGACTAGGTAAACGAACCCACAAAGGGACCGAATCCACCCGTTCCCTACTAGCATCAAAGAGAGGATGCCAAGGTTTTAGGAGCATAGGAGAGTGATCAACCATCCAACACCGATGCATCACCCTCTGGATATGATCTGAATGCAAGAAATTAAAAGCAAACCACCCCTTTGAGAGGGACACCACCTCTGGCACATAACCTAGAACAACTTTCCAATGAGCTCCAGCCCAAGTAACCACAGTTTTCAGGGCAAAAAGCCTCCCCACAGCCCTGCCAACCAGTGTTTTGCTAGCCATTATTGAAACCTGCTCCCAACCGATGTCTTCACCCAATACATAGTTAAACTCTGCTTTTTTGACCTTAATCCATTTCTTTTTTCGTCCCCCCTTCTTCGACGCTCCAGCCTCCTTTTCATTGTTTAGGCCTGTCTCTTTTGTGTCTTCAGGAACAAGAGCCCGCTCTGTTCTTCCCAACTAATATGACTAGAAGTAGTTCCTGTTCTATTTCACTATCAACAGAACAGATTCTCTGTAGGCCGCCCAGATCTGAATCCTTCCCTTCCGCAATCAAGCGCTGAGAGCATCCTTTCCCCTGCTGAACTTGACCCTTTATCAGATCCGTGCCTCTACTAACAGACAAAAAACTTTCCGCCATCCCAACAAAACTGCCTTTGAAAACCAAAGGCGACAGCCTTCCGTCCAAGAGAATCGGGGGCTCCACCTCTCCATGTGCACATAAACCTATCTGCACATTGGTCCTGGTCAGAACAGAGTCTGTGGAATCGCGCATTCCCTGCACCAACGAAGTCAGATCCCTGGCCTGTTCTTCGAAATCAGTAGCGCGCCCTTCGCCATTCAAAAACGTCCATCTCCCGCTCAGTTCCATCCGAATAGTTCATGTTTTCCTTGAATCTTATAAGAGAACTCTGATTTTTTCTTATCTTGAAGTTAAAATACCCCTCTTAAGGTAGCCCCTGAGGTTTGTAAGAAGAGGCTTTGGAACTCTCATCTTCTTCATTAGGTTGTCTCCATTGAATGTTCCTTGGGTAACTCCCACCATAGTTTGAGAACCATTATTATTTCCCTAGACACTTGTTTTATGATACTGTGGATAATCCGGTTTCTGCTAATAACAACAACCAAAGGAGTTTGAGAACCATTATTATTTCCCTAGACACTTGTTTTATGATACTGTGGATAATCCGGTTTCTGCTAATAACAACAACCACAGGGGTTTGAGAACCATTATTATTTCCCTGACACTTGTTTTATGATACTGTGGATAATCCGGTTTCTGATAATAACAACAACCACAGGAGTTTGAGAACCATTGTTATTTCCCTAGACACTTGTTTTATGATACTGTGGATAATCCGATTTATGCATATATATATATATATATATATATATATATATATATATATATGTTTTTATTTATTCTATTGTGTTCTGCATTATCATTGTGAAATGTTACACCGCTGATTAAATATATGGATGATTAAATATTATAATGAAAAGATGCGAAATCTAATGATATGATATAAAAAATTCATCCAAACATCACATTCAAATGCACTAATAAAAATTTAATTGATATGAATATTGTTATAAGATATGTGTCGAATTTTGATGAATAATGAATTTAAAAAAATAATAATAATTGCATTGTCATAGGTCGATGTTTCTAAAAAATAGAAAATGAACACCGGTGCATGTTAGTTACTGCACACCGCTGTGTTTGTATGATACTGTGCACTGGTGCGTTTCTACGACCTATGGGCACCGCACCAAATACCAATACCAATTAGAAAACCCGGTGTGCTTTATTGACGACTACCACACGGGCGGGCGGATAGGCATTGCATGCACCGGTATGGTTTGACTTTAATGCACTGTTGCATTTTTATAGCTTAACGGCCCGGTGCGTTTTAACACCTAAACAACCCGATGCAATTTTACACCTTAATGGCGCTGGTGCATGCACCTTCTATCGACCCAGTGCGTCTTTGTGGGTGACACGCACCGGGACATTGCTAAACGCCCTGGGGCTTTGGAAATTTGTTTTCCATCCCGATGCTTGGTGTATTTACAATACCAATGCGTACAGGGTAAAATGCACCGGTGCGTTCACACATGATGCACGCACCGATGATAAAAACATCCGTAAAAACCTCCAGTCGCCCATTTTTTTAGTTGTGTTGAAGTTCCATTAGAAGCCCCGTCAAAACCTCCGTTGCCAAAAACAGATGTTGCAACAATTTTTTTTTGACAATCTTGGCCAATTTTATAACACTAAAAACCTCCTTTATAACCTACGATAGAGGCTGTTTTCCTTGTAGTACGCCCACGATTTATTTTATAAAATATGGTTGATGATGGTTGACCATGATTGAATTTATAAAACATGGTTGACCATGATCGATATTATAAACCCAACGAAATAATAAACCCTAGGTATTAATAATATATACCTAAGGGATTATAAACCTAAGGGAATAATATTAAACCCTAGGAATATGAACCCATATATTAATAAACCCAAGGGATTGATATTATAAACCCATGGGATAAAAATTTATAAACCCAAGGTATATAAACACTAAGATAAATATTATAAACCATAAAATAAACATGGTTGACCATGGTGGATTTCCATATTGAGAAAATCCTTGTCACAATGCAACATTGGACCATGGTTGACCAGGATTGATTTTCATATTGAGACAATCTTGTCATAATGCAACGTTGGACCATAGTTGACATGGTTGACCATGGTTGACCAAGATTGATTTTCATATTGAGACAATATTGTCATAATGCAACGTTGGACCATGGTTGATTTTCATATTGAGACAATCATTTTCACAATGCGACATTCAATCATGGTTGAGCATGGTTGGCTATGATTGACCATGGTTTACCATAATTGATATTATAAACCCAACGGATTGATATTATAAACCCAATGGAATAATAAACCAAAGGGATTAATACTGAAACCCCAAAGGATTATGAACCCCTCGGAATATTATTAAACCCAGGGGACTAATATTTTAAAAACAATGTATATAAACCTTAAGATAAATATTATAAACACTAAAATAAGCATGGCTTACCATGGTTGATTTCCATTTTGAGACAATCCTTGTCACAATGTGACGTTGGACCACGGTTGACCATGCTTAACCATGCTTGATTTTCATATCAAGACAATATTTGTCACAACGTGAAATTTTACCATGATTGACCATGGTTATCATGTTGAAACAATCTTTGTCATAATGCGACATTGGACCATGGTTGATAGAATGATTGATTTTTATATTGAGACAATCTTTGTCACAATGTGATGTAGGAACGTAGCTAACCATGATTAACCATGGTTGAGAAGATTGATTTTCTAAAATATGGTTGACGATGGTTGACCATGATGGAATTTATAAAACATGGTTGAACATGGTTGAGCATGATCGATATTATAAACCCTAGGGATTAATACTAAAAATCCAATGGATTATAAACCTAAGGGAACAATATTAAACCCTAGGAATATGAACCCTTAGATTAATAAATCCAAGGGATTGATATTATAAACCCAAGGTATATAAACACTAAGATAAATATTCTAAACCCTAAAATAAACATGGTTGACCATGATGAATTTCCATATTGAGAAAATCCTTGTCACAATGCAACGTTGGATCATGATTGACCATGTTTGACCATGATCGATTTTCATATCAAGGCAATCTTTGTCACCATGTGATGTTGGACCATGGTTGACCATGGTTGGATCTGATTGACAATGGGTGACCTTAATTAATAATATAATCCCAAGGGAATAATAAACCCAAGGGATTATGACTAAAACCCCAAGGGATTATGAACCCAAGGGAATAATACTAAAACCAATGTACTAATATTATAAACCTAAGGTAATAAACCCTAATATAAATATTATAAACACTAAATTCAACATGGTTTACCATGGTTGATTTTAATATTGAGATAATCCTGGTCACAATGCGACGTTGGACCATGGTTGGCCATGCTTAACCGTGGTTGATTTTCATATTGAGACAACATTTGTCATAATGCGACATTCGACCATGGTTGACCATGATTTCCCATGGATGATAATGTTTTATTCTATAAAAATGGTTGAACATGGTTGACCAAGGTCATGATTGACCATTATTGATAATGGTTGACCAGGACTATCATATTGAGACAATCTTTGTCATAATGTGACGGTTGACGATGGTTGAGACAATGATTGATTTTCATATTGAAACAATATTTGTCACAATGTGACATTGGAGAATGGTTGACCATCATTATCCATGGTTGACCATGACTGATTTTATAAAATATTGTTGACCATGCTTGTCCATGGTTTATTTTCATATCCAGACAATCTTTGTCACAATGAGACGTGATCAACCATGGTTGACCATGTTTGACAAAATATGACTATGAGTGAATACTGCTGACTATCATTGAGTATGGTGTACATATAGTTGATTAACATTGACCATGGTTGACTATATTTTTATTATTATTATTATTAAATCTTATATTCTAAACCTTGTATTAAAAACCCTAATATTAAAACATATATATATTCAAGTTATGAAATACTAATTTTTTTGGGTAGTGTAGTTATCTTTAATTTTAATTTTTTCTTTGATAGTTTAAACTAATCCCAATCACCCACGGGTTTCAAACTGGTGACCTTGCAGACGTAGTGTCTTAACAGTGCATCCCATCACCAACTGCTTTACATCACGTAAGTTATCTTTAATTTTTAAATTATTAAACATTTCATACCAATTTAATTTTGTAATTATATTTCATACCAAATTACAAAAGTATATAAAATAATTTTAACAATTAAAATAAAATAAGATTATTAATCATTTTAGAAATATTACAACTTGTTCTTCTTAAGTATTATCTTTAAAAAATATTCGAAAGATATAAACTTATAGATAAACACGGTCATTTTTCTAAATGTGAAGTACAATCCAAAAATAACAATACCAAACGACACTTTATAAAAATATTTACGATGAAAAAGTTTTATAACAAATAAGACAAGACATTTACAATAAACCAACGTATGTACGAAATCCAATTTAATATATCTAATTTGAAACGCATATGAAATAATTACCAATGGATTTAACACACATATTTATAATATAATTTTCGGGGTTCACCAAGCCGATCAATGACCCACATTTTCGATACTAATGAGGAAGCTCACGAAAATTGAGCGGACGAAACCGTGACGTAAGCCGGAGAGGGGATGGGGCCTCTAACGTGATTCCAGCCTATCCATCAAGATTTTTCAATTTATAAAAATAAAAAAATATATTTATGTGTAAAATATGTTATTGAGATGATCTTGAATTTAAAAAAAAGATATAAAATGGAAATTTGTTTTTATTTTTATTATATTTTAATTAAAATAATTTGGAAATGTATGATGTAAGTGTTGTTATTATTAAAATTATTTTAAATTAAAACAAATATTTATTTTTAATTTTAATGAAAAAATTTAAACATTAATTTGGTAATATTTTATATTATGATTTAAGATTTGAAAAAAGAGAAAGTGATAATATATTTTATTTAAAAAAATATCTTTTCACTATTTTCCAAGATATTAAGATGGGTGGTTTGAGTATATGTAAAGTTATTTTTTATTTTTGTATAGGTTAAGGAGGTAAACATTAAAGTAAAAATATGGAGTTGTTGATAGCTAATTCAATAATGAATGTAATATGTAGCGTTGCTACTTAGTACCTGTCTTTTATGTAAAAAGTAATTAATAGAAAAAATATCTGCTCTCTTATGTAAAAAGCAATTAATAGAAAAAGTATCTACTCTCTTATGTAAAAAATAATTAATAGAAAAGTTATTTGTTCTAATGAAAATTTCTTAACTCCATTATGTTAGTTCATTTTAATAATTCATAATAAAATACAAATTTACTTTATTATAAACCAATTTATGATAATTTAAAATATTTTACATTTATTACATGTAAATTTTGACAAATAAATTAATTAAAATCTTAACATCATTGGTTTACTCAATAACTTTATTTGAATGTTGTAGACTTGAAGAAAATGAATAGAGATCTTTAAATAGAGATACTCATTATTCTTAATCAAAATCTTAAAGTAACTAGCTGAATATGTTGTATCATTATTGTAATATATATATATAACAAATAATAAGTTTACTAATTTAATAACTCTAAAAGACCATGGTGTAAGTATTTTTCATTACTTAAATGTAGATTAATAATTTTAAAAATACTTTATAATTTTATGATTTATTTTATAAGTAATGTGAAATGGATAATAAAACGCATTGAAGTTACAATCAAATAGCAAAGATTCACTTCAATTTTTCATCCTTCACTTTCATGGTGCTTGGTTTAGTCTATTGAATTAATGTATCACTTGTCTTCCTCTTAAAGTCGTGGGTTTAGTAGTGTAGAAATAATAAATAAAACATTAATAAAATGACTGGTCACATAAACATAGATGATTGTTTTTTTTGGGTGGTACAATATGTTAATTGGAAATTTCTATTTTAGCTTTTTGGGAATATCAGAAAATGTAATGGATAGCGACACAGTTAAATAATTGTGGGCGAGAAAGAACCATTTCAAGTTGTTTCTTTTTTTAAAGAAAAAAACTATTTCAAAGTAATTATTAAATACATAAATTTTTAATGTAATGGATAGGGGCAAAGTTAACGAGCGAGAAAAAACCATTTTAAAGTAATTATTAAATACATAGATTTTTCAGATTAATTATCAAATACAATCCATGTGTTTTTTTTGTCCAAGGACATTAAAATATTGATACATTTTATGTTAAAAAGACATTATGGGATAAGACATTAAAATATGAATAAATTTTATTTTAAAAAGACAT
Source organism: Pinus albicaulis (assembly GCA_034641835.2). Lineage (NCBI taxonomy): Eukaryota > Viridiplantae > Streptophyta > Pinopsida > Pinales > Pinaceae > Pinus > Pinus albicaulis. Next base: position 239,323,734 of record CM076573.1, read on the forward strand.
TATGTTATATTCAAAAGAAAGAATAAGAATATTGTCTAGAAAGTTTTGGATAGCTAAATGGTGATCAAATATTTTGATTAAAAACTTGATATAAAATTATTGGTTCAATTTATTGTCTTTCTCAAAATGATATATTATCAAAATGATATATTAAACATAATGAATATCAAACTAATTTATTATATTTTCATAAATATCGAAAAAATAATTATTAAATACAATCCATGTGTTTCCTAACATTAAAATATAAATACATTTTTAAATTAATAAAAAAACACCAACAAAAATCATCAATGTTCAATCTAATTTGATATATTTCTGTGGATATCACAAAAACAATAATGGATGTGAAAGTTAACCAATCGAGTGGTTGTCACTGGCATCATTTGTAAACTCAATGATCTCCCTCTAAGTACCAATATGTGGATATGTGTGGGTGCATCTGAGTTTCATGTTAGTGATACCTAAATTTAACTAACCCATTTTATAAAAGTGCCTATTATAATGATTTTAAATTTTATTATTAATTTAATTAATATTTAAAAAATAATAAATCATTTAAATAAAATTAAATATATTTAATTTAAATAAATACCAGGTTATTAATTTGGAAAAAAAAAACTCATAAATTTAATAATAAATTTTGTAATAGCTTAGCCCGGTAAATATTGCAATGTTGTGCGACTATTTACTGGGTTTAATGTGAAACTGTGGGTTGAGTAATATTATTTATTTATTAATCATGTATCAAAATGTTGCTAAACATCTCAACCAACCTAGGTAAGCATTAGACACACCATCAGAAATTTTCAGCCTAAATTTTTGATGTAACAAGTTTCGATGACGGCATCTATACCACCCGTCACGTAACATTTATTTATATAAATTAGATTATTAAATTGTTGAAAATATGTAGAAATTAAATTATTAAACTGTTAAAGAATATTTATAAGAAAATATATATAATTTAGTGATGGGATGAAAAGAGTTTAAATGTAAAAAATAAAGCATTTTCATTATATTTGCAACCTTATTTTCAATATAAATATAGTTATCAACATAATTAAATACCAATACATTGAAAATTTGATCATATTCTTTTCTTTGCATTGACACATGTCCAAAGATGGTTTGGGGATAAAATGGAATGGTTTTAATCACACGCCAAACTAGGAATTTTTTGTTTTTTTTGTTTTTTTGTTAATTTGGTAGTGCCTCTCCTTTTCTATTTATATTTGTAAAGCAGGTTACAAAATTATAAACTCCAGTCTATAGCCTCAACCTGCCCGTAGGAAACCAGGTCTGTTGGCCATCTCAGTGCATGAAAAGAAAACCAAAACTGAAAAAGTTTCACTCTTCTATGTCTAGCATGAGCTATCTGTTCTACTACCGAAATATCTACATACTGGGAAAATAAACAGAGTTCATATAAGCCCGATAATATCATAAAAAAACATGATAAAGAAAACAACTACTATTCAGATGAAAAGATAGGTGTTGGAGCTTTCAGTGTAGATCCTGGCATGTCAACTTGCTGTAGTTGCTGGATTTGCTTCTCCATGCGGCCAACCCGATCATCCAATCTGCTAATTCTGTCAGTTGCCTGATATTGAGTGATCTTAATATGTTGCAGCTGATCCTGCATGTGTTGCATCATGTCCAGCAGGCGGAGTTCAATCTTTGTTGGGTCATACTGAGCGTGACTGGGATTAATACTCTGTATGGCCTTTGCTAGAAGGCTCTTTAGGATCCAATACGCATGAATGGTCTGCTGAAATAACATGAGTCGACCCTTGGTGTTGCCAGGATCGGTGATGAAGTCCAAGATTTCTGCCTCTGTTTCATTATCTTCCGGGTCAGTTTGAATGTCTCGTTCCCATCCTCTAATTTCATGACGAATAGTGGCTAAATTCCTCGTAACATAGTTGGCTGCCAAATTCTCAAGAATCTCTAAGTTTGATTTTCGACCGCGTTTCTTCGGAGTTTGTTCACACTGGACCTGTTTCCCTTTAGCAGACTGAGCGTTTGACCGACGCTTCCCCATAGTATCTAAATGCCTATATTGCAATACAAACAGGCATGAAAACACGAAGAGAGAGTGAGCAACGTCATGGGACCACCTTGCACGAAACCTTTGAACATCGACAGTGCGTCGACCTGAAAAGCAAGAAACTGATGAGGAAGGCACTATTGACCACTGAACCAAATGACTAAGACAGTGAATGAAAACATTTTGAATACACAAAAATCCAAAGACCAAGAGCCTTATCTCCCAATTCCAAGACCTGAAGCCCTGAGCTAACTTAGCCTGGACGAATTGTAACAGTACCAACCTCATGCCAAAACTAGTGTTCGCGTTAGCAAAATTGACAGGAATCGGGGTGAGCACAGGGTCCATAAGAGGAGCAGGGGGCAGCTGGAAATTATCACTGTCGAAACCCCTGTATAGAACAAACAGAAAAGACCAAGAACAAAATCGACTCCTATTGTCCCAGTGTTTATAATTTTGACACCACTTATAAGCACCAACCAGACCGCTTGCATTGTTAATAACCACAACAATTACCCAACTCCATGGGCCCCCTACTCTACCCACATGATTCAATCCTAGCGGCCGCAGGGTGCGAGACAGGAGTTGCCTTACTTTGGGCCAAGAATTTATCTGAATTACAGCAGTATGAAATCGTTGGGCTTGGAAATTGCAAGGGTCTCGGAAGCATGGTTTTACAGGCTTTGGAGAGGGAGTAACATAACCAATGACCATTAACAGAACCAAAATCACCATATGATACACTATCCTAGACAAGACCATCCCAATTGCAACCATGAATACAAGAAATAAACCAGATACATACCCCCACTGAGTTGAGCGGCTGACAGTTTGAAAAATGCTCAGCTTCCTCCTCGGCTGCCTCCAGACGCTTGCATGCAGAGAGTGATGCGTGAACAAATGGAGGGAGGGAGGCGAGCCACTTACCATAACTAAAACATTCCTTCCGCAACCTGACAGGATAGGCTGGCCTTCCTGCAACATTATTAAAGGCCGATCTTTTGCGTACCGCCATAATCTGTAATTCCAATGCGCCATTATGAAACGTAAGTGTGCGAAGGAAGAGCAACTGCCATATTTCACCTCTTATGACGCTCTGCTGGACAGGTGTACACCCCGATCGGGGGTTTGGAGATCCTTACTTACAATTAGTTGAAGAGAGTGGAGTTCCACATCCCAGATGGCATCAGTGGGGCGGCCATCTATGGGCCGTTCAAGATGTTGACAACCCCAATTAGCTAGATAGTCTGCCGCTGCATTGCCTTTCCGGCGGACATGGCCTGGGAGCAATTACTGGATCTGTTTCATCAGTTGGCTCACTTCTTGAATGAGAGCAGTTGTTCTCCAACTTTGAGTGATTTTCTCCCAGGGTGTGCCTTGCTGTAACTTTCGGAGGATTCCTGTGACCAATTCAGAATCTCCTTCAACGATGAGTCGCTGATAATTCTCTCTTATTACAATAATAAGACCTTGTTTTATTGCGATAAGTTCAACTTCGTTATTTTTTGCATGGCCTAGGTCCAAGGCATAAAACCGGCAGACTGTCCCTTGAGAGTTACGGAAAATGCCTCCTGAACTAGCTTGCCCCAGATTACCTTTCGAGGCCTCGTCATAATTGAGTTTAATAAAGCCTTGTTGGGGAGGCGTCCAAGTTTCCGTGATAGATTCGTTTGGTGGTCTGTACTTCCAAAGGCTTTTGGATAGAATCTGCGGTTTAAGGTTTAGAGAGTCTCATATCTGTGATTCATATCCCGCAGTCTTCCAATCCTCATCTGTCCAACTCTCTACTAGGATAGTTTCACGAATATTTTCAATGGATCGCTGCCAAATGTGTTGCAGTGGTTGTGCAGTGTCTTCGAACACCCTGCGATTCCTCTCTTTCCAAATACGCTAGAGGAGGAATCCGAATGAGAGTGTCCATGCTCTATTAATCACTTGATAGTGAAACTTCCCCTTTCACCAGCTGCTGATGGTTTTCGTAATGCTATCATTATTTTTATCCGTTTGCCGAAATAGTTGTTCCAAGTTCCTCCATAGTCACTGCACCAGTGGGCAAGAATTCAGGAGATGTTCTATTGTTTCAGACTCTGCTTCACAGAAGGAGCATCGAGAGGGTCCTATCAACCCTCGTTTCTGTAGATTTTCCCAGGTCAAAATCCTTTTATGGCTTACCAGCCATAAAAAATATTCCACATTAGGCCAGTGTTTTAAAACCCATATTTTTTTCCATAGTGGTCGGATTTCATACTGGGCTTGTTGTGATTGAATATAATATCCTTATTTTATTGTATACTGCCCTTTTGTCAAATAGCCCCATCTGATTATATCAGGACCAGAAATTTGTCTTAGTTTTCTGGTTTTAAGTTCTTTGGCAAAATTGTCCCATTGCTGCGTGTCCGAAGCTGCTAGCCAGTATGTTTTGTCCTTCCATTTACACCATAAATCACCCAAATTTGGACACCAATAGTGTTTAAGGAGCCTTTGGTTAGGAGTATTTGTGTATAGAAAAATCTCACCCAAGTCAAGTCGACTGAACAATTTCTCCCGTTGTTGCCAAGAATCTTCCCAGAAGAGGGTTGTACTTCCTTCCCTAACTTCCCCAAAACTGTGAGAACAGATTAAATGTATGTTCATTGCTGCCAAGTTCCAAATTGATGAACCTTTTGGTGTCCTATCTACTTTCAAACGACCAACGACTGTGAGTGGCATGTCATATTTGGTTCTCCATATGTTCTTCCAAAGATCCGGTCCGCCCTGTAGCCAGCGCCACCAGAGTTTAGCTCCCAGCACATTGTTCAAAATACAAGGATCATGGAGGCCCAATCCACCTGCAGCTTTCGGTTTTAATAACTTATCCCAGGAGAGAAGAGCCCATTTCCTATTAGCTTGGGCACCCTGCCATAATTTTTTTTTAAACATGCTTACCAATTACGAACAAACTCCTTTCGGGAAAGCTCTTCCAGACAATTGATATAGTGGTAGAGCTTGAAGCACAGATTTTAACATTATAAGATGTCCTGGCACATTCAAGACTCTGAAAGCCCAATTTTGTATCCTTTTCTCCACTCTTATGAGGATATCCTGCCAATTTTCTATCCGAACTGGGCCTGGGTTTAAAAACACCCCGAGGTATTTCAGAGGAAAGGTGCCCCTTTGGAATCCTAAGGTCCTTGCCAGAAAGTTTTGTGTCCCAAGCGTGCAGTTAAAGAAATAGACATTAGACTTGTCATTGTTGATCTGAGTTCCTGAAGCAGCCATGAAGACATCCAAAATTGTGAGGATGGCTTTACATTCTTTCAGTGACGCCATATAGAACAATAAGATATCGTCAACAAATTGTTGGTGAGTCAACAGAAGATGAGGTCCCCACAATTTTAAGCCTTGTAACTTCCCTTCAGCAAGATGGGCTTTAATAAGTTCGCCTAATCCTTTTGCAGCTATAATAAAAAGAAATGGGAAGAGGGGGTCTCCTTGCCGAAGGCCTCTTGAGCTATTAAATGGAGCTGAAGGGCTGCCATTCAAGAGAATTGAGAAGTGCGGGGAGGAAATAAATGCTCGTAACCATTGAAGCCAGCGGCCATCAAACCCAAAGGCCTGCATTACCTCGATCAGGCACTGCCAACTAATTCGGTCATATACTTTAGACAAGTCTAACTTGATCAAAAAGCATTTTCGTTTGTCCTTTTTAAGGGAGTGAATGGCTTCCTGGGCTACCACTATTCCATCCAGGATTTGTCTGCCTTTGAAAAAACCAGTCTGTTCCGGGGAGATAAGAGTGGGCATCAGAGGTTTTAAGCGGTTTACCATAAAAGTGGAAAGAATTTTATAGATAACGTTACAGAGGGAAATCGGTCGAAAGCCAACAGGGGTGTCTGCATTTTTTTGTTTTGGAATAAGGGAGATGAATGTGGCATTCAAAGCGGGATATACAACCTTATTCCTACGGGATTATTCCACTACCTCTAAAATATCCGGACCAAGAAATGGCCAGTCTGCCTTAAAAAATTCACTTGTAAACCCATCTAGCCCCGAGGCTTTGTTTTTGGGTAAGTTCAAGACCACCTCTTCAACCTCCTGCAATGTAATTGCTCGTAGCAGAGCAAGGTTTTTCTCTCAAGTAATCACGCTTGGAATGTTTGCAGTTATCTTCTCAATAGCTTCCTGCCGATTAGGTAGCGGTTCAGTAAGGAGATATTTGAAGTAGGTAACCAACTCTCTCTCCATATCTTCGTGTTTAACCAGACGTTCCCCATTTGGTGTTTTTAAGGAAAATATTATGTTATGCTGGCGGCACTGTACCATAGCTTTGTGAAAAAAGCTAGTATTTCTGTCACCTTCTTTCAGCCAATTCACTCGGGATTTCTGTTTCCATAATATCTCCTCTTGCTTTTTGCGCTCTTCCTGTTGGCTGAGAGTGTGACCTTCCTCCAGAGCTAACTCCTCTGTTCGACCATGGAGGATAATTTGCTGCTGAATCTCTTACATTTTTTCATTCAGTCGAATTTGATCCTGATGAATGTTACCAAATTCAAGATGATTCCATCGTTTGATTTCTTCCTTAAAGTTTTTAAAACGAAGCTGGAACGAATGCATCTTATTGCGGCCCTTGACTGGATTTGAATACCACCAATTTTTAACCTTTTCCATGAACTGGGGATTTCGGAGCCAAAAGAGTTCAAACCTGAAAGGTCGATTGTATCGGCTTTCTTTGACATCAATCTCCAATCTGATCGGCCAATGATTTGATCCCAAAGTAGGTAGGATGGCGGCTTCATAATAAATATCAAGACTTACCAAAGCTTCTGAGGCTAGAAAATGGTCCAGCCGAGAGGCAACCTGAAACCGTTCCCCCCTTCTGTTATTCCAAGTAAAGTGTCCATTGACTGTAGGGATATCGACTAAGCATAGATCTTGTAGTAACTCTCGAAAGAGTGCCATGTTCGGATCCTCCCGTCTTAGCCCTTCCTTTTTTTTAGAGAGGTTCAAAATCATATTGAAATCCCCACCTAAGAGCCAATAGTTTTCATTATGCATTGTACTCAAAATTCGTATATTCTGCAAGAACTCTACTCGCTTTCCTGGAATTGGAGGTCCATAGACAGCCGAGATGAGGATCCTGTCCTCAACACCAATTTGTCGGAAAGTAGCTGTCAAAATTCTGGGGAGGCCTATCCATCCCTCTGCACTGATTTCAACAGCATTCCAGAGGATAGTTATTCCTCTCGAGGTACCCACTGAGTCTATAGCCATAGCTTCATATTGCAATTTGAAAGATTGGAGTATAGCTTCAAGATTCTGCCCAGAGACTTTCGTCTCCTGTAGTAACATAATCTGTGGTTTCTCGACCTTCAGTCTGTCTTTCAAATATCGCTGCTTACCTTTACTATTAAGACCTCTGATATTCTAGGAGAGCACCTTCATTAGTGATTTTTGGGTAGTTGTTGAAATACCGTTGTTAACGGTATTATTTTCCCAGTATTAATCAGCATTTATCCCACTAACTGTATTGATTCCTGCAGGGTTCTCTGTCCTCGCTTTTTGGCTAGTTTTGCTGGAGGGGGTGCCTTCTTATTGGTGGATTTATCTCTTTCTTGAGCTTCTTTCTGAGCTTGCACTGTGAGATAATGCTCAAAAGTTTCTTTATATAATTTCTTCTGATCTGCCGGTATAAATCGATCATCAAGGTTCCTCCATTCAAAGAGAAGGTGTTTCAAAAGTTTCTCTTCTGCACTCAGGTCTTCTTTAGTTTGTTCAACCTCCATGGGGATAAGTTCTGGCAACTGACTGTCTTCTGGCGCATCCATTTCCTGCCCTGCTTTTCGCTTGGAAGAATGGTTTTTTTGCGTCACCTCCAATACACCGTCTGCAACACCTTCTGCTATGATTTCGCTAACTGACGGTTCGCCTTCTTCCTGTAAAACCTCATACTAATTTTTCTGGTGTTTTCATGCTTTGCTTTGTAGCTGAAACTGATCCTGTATTCCCTGGACGGGGAGGCCGTTTTTTTTGCAATTACAGGAACAAACCCTTCTTCATCCTGCCGAGGTTGCTCCTCTGAGCCATTCACTCGTGGAGGTGGTTGTTCGGAGCCATTTAGGGGGCAAGATTTGTACAAATGACCATACTCATGACAGCAGTGGCAACGAAAAGGGATGTGCTCGTAGTCTAGAAGCTGCAGCTAGATTTTACCTTCATATTCCAGTTCGATCATCTCTGGCAAGGGTTCTGAGATATTCATGTAAACACTGATTCTAGCAAACGATGTATAGTGACCCCGAGTAGTAGAGTCTGCTATTTTGACAAAATTACCTAACGAGTTTCCTATTCCTTCCAAAATTTCAGGGTCCCAAAAATCCATGGGAAGCCCAAACAGCCGAACCCAAACTGGAGCAGCCATAAATTGCTCTTGTTCAGGGTTATAACATTCCTCCCATTGTCGAAGGAAAAACCCAGCATTGCTATAAAAATAGGGCCCTCCCTCAAAAATGTGTTCTTTATCAAGTAGATTAGAAAAAATAACTGTAAAAAAACCCTTTGCCCCAAATTTCAGATCAATATGACCCTTGGGATGCCATTTTATTTGAATCCATTTTAAAAAATCCTTCTCTGAAGGCCAAATACCTATAAAATTACAGATCAGAGCATGATTATTCATATATCCTCTGTATTCGTCCAATTTTGATGTTGGGATAACAAATCTTGGTTTCTTTACTGCTCTTGGAAAGCATTGTCCCTTCATTTTAGCTTTCCATTCTGCTCCTAAGACAGGGGCAGTCCGTTGCAGAGAAGTTCCTGAATATGGTGGACGCATCGCGTGATCGCCGCTCGTGACATTGCGGTAGGAGGGTGGCAGCCCTCCTCCCGAGGATGCAACCATGAAGTGCACCAGTCGTCTGTAGCAGGTTAGACTTGAAACCCTAAGAAACCATGTGAACTCTTCAACCTATTCGTGGAGCCATCATTCTTGGAGCGCTGGTATCCATTCGGTATTAACAATTATATTATAATAAAGATGACTTAGGAAAAAATAAATTTTATATGCATACTAATAAGGGTTATCATCTTTATGAAAAATAAATTTGATAGGCATAATAGGTGTTATCATCTTTATAAAAGAAAATGTGCAATTAAAAAAGTTCACTTTAATCAATTGAAATTTATTATAGTGATTCATCATGATTATGTTTATGTAGCTCTCTTATAACTTAACAATATATTTATAATATCCAATTACACACTGCCACTTTGTTATTTGTTGTGACATATACACAAAAATGGAAACACACACATAGGCTTTCAAATTCTTGGCAACTGTCAATCAATTGAAAATTTGTTGAAGGTTTTTGTTTTCATAATTGTAATTTTACGTTCTATATAGATTATATCATGTAATTTTAATTATTGATAAAACCTCTAGTGATATATATATATAATATTCCTTACCTAGAAAACATATGTTGGGATTACCCAAGTGTGGATGCATATGTTGGGATTACCCAAGTTTGGATGTTCACATGATCCAAGGGATTCTTTTCCATGTGGAAGAGTTACTTTGTGGCAAATGAAGCAAAACCAAATGGTTTCAAACTTTTCGGCTTGAACTTTGTCAATCTTAAGGCTAATAAAACAAGCTTTATTATAATTATAATGAATTGCTTATATGTATTCCCTAGAGTTTCAGTTAGCAGCGAAATGTTGTAAAGTTCTCAATTAAAAATAATTTGAATAGTTGTGCAACGATTTATTTTGTGTTCTAAACATAATTTTCACAGCATAATAAGAATATATTTCTAAAAGCTTTAACGAATTCAACTTTTGGACTAATGGGTCTAGTCATATTTTTCTAGATTTTATTTGCGTGAGACAAATTTCCCTGTAAGAGCTAATGCAGAAAAATTCACAAGATATAAGTTCCTACAATGCAGATTTCAACGTGTATTTGTGTCAAAACTCATTTATGTGAAAACATTTTTCAATGAAATTGGAGATAAAATATACACATAATTGAAAAGAAGGAGTTGTAGCTCACAGGTGAATACTACACCTGGAGACTACACTCAAACGAAGATATCACTCTACATTCATTAATCAGAAAATACATCTTTAAGTACATCACAAGAAATCAGGAAGTTGTACACAGACTCCTAAATTCTAGGAACAAATCCTAAACTAAGGAGATACATTAAAAGTATGTAACCATTTCTCCATTAATACACAAATAATATAATTATTTCCAACTCCCCCCCTTGATGGAGAAAGGATTATCCTGGACTCCTAACATCCATCTAAACAATTCAAACTTTACACGTGCAAGAGGCTTAGTAAAAATATCAGCCATATTGTCACAAGTTTTACAATATTCAACAAAGATTTCTTTTGACTATAGTTTCTCTCTAACAAAATGGAACCGAGTGTCAATATGTTTGGTGTTTTTATGAAACACTGGATTGTATGCTAGTTTAATGGTGCTCTGGTTGTCGCTTTTAATGGAAGTTGATTTTTTCTGTTCTTCTCTTGCATCATTGAGAGGCCTTCTCAGCCAGATCGCTTCACATGTGGCTGCACACAATGCTTGGTACTCAGCTTCACATGAAGATAAGGCTACAGTACTTTGCTTTTTTCTGCTCCATGCTATGACCCCGAATCCTATGCTAAATGCATAACCTGTGATAGACCTTCAATCATCTACGTTACCTGCCCAATCTGAATCTGAAAAACCTGCTAGAGTAACATCAAATGTGTCAGTGTATAAGATACCATAATTATTAGAACCACAAAGATACCTCAACACGCTTTTTGCTGCAACCCAGTGACTTTCAAGTGGTTTAGACATAAATTGGCTCAACACACTAACATAGTATGCCAAGTCTGTTCTAGTTGTTGTGAGGTATATCAAACTCCCAACTAGCTGTCTGTACATAGTGGCATCCACCTCCTTAGTGCCATCGTCACTGCACAACTTCAAATTCTGCTGCAATGGTGTTACTGCTGACCTACACTGCTCCATGCTGAATTTTTCCAGCAGACTTCTGGTATACTTTCCTTGAGTAAGAAAAGTCTGTCCAATATCTCTCCATACTTCCAATCCCAAATAGTAATGAAGACTTCCGAGATATTTCATTTCAAAAACTTGTGCCATCAGCCGTTTGATTTCTTTGATCAAATTATCTGCATTGCCTGTTATAATCATGTCATCCACATACAAAGAAATCAAAATAATCTGCCCCTATTTATTGTACTTGGTATACAAATTTGGGTCATTCATACTCCTATGAAAACCATGCTGTAAAAAGAAAGAATCAATATTTTCATACCAAGACTTGGGTGCTTGTTTTAAGCCATATAGTGCCTTTTTCAATCTGCAAACAAGATGTTCCTGCCCCTTATTAACAAACCCTTCGGGTTGTACTAAGTAAATTTCTTCTTTCAACGCACCATTTAAAAATGCAGACTTAACATCTAGCTAGTGTAGCTCCCAATTGTGTTTTTTTGCTAAAGAAATAAGCATTGTGATAGTGTTTAACTTTGCTACAGGAGCAAAGGTATCATCAAAATCTATACCCTCTTGCTGTGAATACCCTTTTGCAACCAGTCTAGCTTTTAGTTTTTCTATACTTCCATCTGCATTAATTTTAGGTTTATACATCCATTTACATCCTATGGGTGTTTTACCTTTAGGCAGTTCAACTAAATCCCAAGTTTTATTTCTAATAATAGATTCAATCTCTTCATTCATTGCAGCCCTCCATGCCTCAGATTGACTTGCTTCTTTATAATTTGTGGGTTCTGCAATGTTTAAAATGTTTGACATCAAAGCATAGTCTTTCAATCTGGATGGTATTTGAGTCTTCCTACCTGATCTCCTTGGTAGGGGACTTACCTAAAATTTGTTTGCTTCAGTCTTATTCGGGCTCGCATTATTGATTATATCACCTTGTTCCTTCTCTTTTTTCTACTCCTGCTCTCGTTCATCCTCGCTTCTTTCCTCCATCAATAATGGAATGTGCCAATCATCATCACTGTCATCCTTTCCTTCTTGAACCTGTTCATGAAATACTACATCCCTGCTTGCAAATATCTTATGAGACTCAGGATTGAATAACTTATATGCTTTAAATTTAGTGCCATATCCAACAAAGATGCATTTGATGGCTTTAGGGTCTAATTTATTCCTATCAGCTTTGGGTATATGGGAAAAGGATTTTGACCCCAATACTCTCAAATGATTTACTGCTGGTTTGAGTCCATATAGTGCTTCAAAGGGGGTTTTGAAGCCAAGAAATTTGGTAGGACTTCTGTTCTTTAAATAGACATCAGTGTTAATAACTTTTGCCCAAAACCTATTAGATAGACCTTTACCTTGTAACATACTCCTTGCACACTCCACTAAAGTTCTGTTCTTGCGCTTTGCCACTCCATTCTGCTGTGGTGTGTGAGGAACTGTAAATTGCTGAACAATCCCATGAGATCTGCAGAATTTCATGAATTCCCCTAACCTGTATTCTCCCCCTTGATCTGAGCGGAGAATTTTTATACTTTTTCCTAACTATTTTTCCACCAAGGTTTTAAATTCTATAAAGTACCGGAAAGTCTGACTCTTTTTACTCAGAAAATAAACCCATGAGTATCTAGTGCAATCATCAGTAAATAAAATAAAGTAGCGACCTCGTCTACATAGGTCCGCATATGTCAGTATGCACTAGTTCTAGGATATCTCTTTCCTTCCTTCTATCATGCACAGGAAACTCTTCTCTATGCATTTTTCCTAAGGCACATCCATCACAATTTAACTGAATACTGTGAAAAACAGGGAGTCCCTCGACCATACCTTTTCTCTATAATAACATGAGGTCTTGCAAATTCAGGTGACCGAATCTCTGGTGCCAGAGTTTTTCGGCTGTCGATCCAGCTGCAACCATGGCTTGCCATGGCATACTTTTTACATCTAGTCTGTATAGGATTCCTACACACACACCTGTTGCAACAATCTCTTTCCTGCAATCCTTTATGACACAATGAGTCTTGAAGAATTCGACTTGCATATCTTGATAAGTTATCATGGATACAGATATCAAATTTTTCTTAATCCCAGGTACATATAAAACATTTTTAAGACAAGTAATGTCACCATTTGGTAACTTTACCAGAATATCCCCATACCCTTTAATCTCGTATCCACTATCATCTCCTAAATAAATTTTTGATCCATATGAACTTTCTTCAAGAGTTTCAAAAAATTCCTTCTTACCTGTCATGTGAGAGGATGCACTAGAATCGACATACCGGATGTCGTCCTCATTAGATGCTGAAAGGGCACAGTCAGCTGTGAACAGTCGAAATTCGTGACTGAGATCTTCATCTTCTTCAACAAAGTATCCTCTGTGCTTCGCTTGCTTTTTCTTTTCATCATCTACCTGCTTCTTAAGGCATTCAATCTGTATATGACCTGATTTCCGACAATAATAACATCTTCTTACAGACATACCTCTATATGGTCTCTTTTGCGATGTACCTCCTCCTCTCTATTGTTGTTGCTGTTGTGACTGTGATTGCTGCTGTGGCAGCTTCCCTTTGAAATGTTGTCGTTTCGCCATCAGAGCAAGATCATCGCTCTGCAGTTTCAAATTCTGCCGCCGCTCTTCTTCTTACAGCAAGATCCCTGTCAATTCTTCAAATGTAGGAGCTTTCTCCCTTGCCACCAATCCAGTGATGAAAATTTGATACTCATCCCTCATCCCATTCAGCGTGATTGTGACGAGATCAGAATCAGACACCTTCTCTCCGATGTTTCCCAATCTGTCTTTCAGATCTTTAACTCGTGCGATGAATGCAACAACGGTCTCATTTTCGTCCATCTTCATTGAAAACAACTTGCCTTTGAGTGCCATAATCCGATTTGTGTTCTAGGTCTGATATAAGATTTTGATGGTCGTCTAGATCTCAGTGGACGTATTGCATTCTCTGATATGTGGGATAATGTTGTCCTTGACAGACATCTTCAGTAAAACTTTTGCTTTGTTTTCTCTCTTATCCCAATCTTGCTCCTATGTAGTCGCTCCTGTGATTGAATTTGGTCTCTGCTCATCTCCTGTAACTATCGACCATGCATTTGCACCCTCAAGCAAGGTCTGTATCTTAAACTTCCAATTGGTGAAGTTAGATCCATCGAGTTTGCCAGACTCGTGGAGATATGATTCCATAGTGTTAATCATTCTGAATTGATCTACAAATGAATGAATCTACCCAACTTGATCAGTCACTAAAAAAGATCAATACCTGCCAGATCCTGAGCACCGATCTGCTGTTGTTCTGCTAGTTCTCCTGATCCACTAACTATATCTTTGATTCAGAACCAGCGCTATCTAGAAAATCTACAAATTGATCTTGCTCCTCTGAGTAAATAAGTGTTCAATACGCCATCAACAGATAATCTCGATTTGCCTCCATTGAGAAAATCCGTTGTTTCACAATACGACCACAAAACTGGTCCGATCTGCCCCCCCTGGACAGATCCGCAACTTCTCCGATCTGTAACTTATTGCATATCTTCCACTGAAGGCGAGGTGGCGCCTTTTCGCGTGAAAAATCCGCGCCCAGAAGAAAAACTACGCAAGGCCCAAACCTGGCGCAGATATCTCGTGCGCTCCCATGCCAATCCCGTGATTTGGTGTGTTGGCGCGGGTATACACCTAACAATCATGTTGATTGCGCTTCTCGGCGCGACTGTTAGCAGAAAATGCACGCCAACCCCCTTTTGCTAAGAGATTAATGAATCATCTAAGACCGTGAGCCAGGTGTTACTGTAGTCCACCTGCTCGATCGAGCACAAAGCTCCCGTGTACACGTGGCCACAAAGGCACTTTAGCCACAAAGGCGATTCAACCAAAAAGGTGATTTGGCCACAAAGGCGATTCAGCCACAAAGGCAATTCAGCCACAAAGGCAATTTATAAAAAATCAGGCTCACCCAATCTGAGCTCTGATACCAAGATAAAATATACACAGAATTGAAAAGAAGGAGTTGTAGCTCACAGGTGAGTACTGCACCTGGAGACTACACTCAAACGAAGAGATCACTCTACATTCATTAATCAGAAAATACATCTTTAAGTACATCACATGAAATCAGGAAGTTGTAAACAGACTCCTAAATTCTAGGAACAAATCCTAAACTAAGGAGATACATTACAACTATGTAACCATTTCTCCATTAATACACAAATAATATAATTATTTCCAACTATTGGAGCTTTGAAGCCTTGCAAAATTCACAAGATATAAGTTCCTACAATGCAAGTGACAACCTGTATTTGTGTCAAAAATCATGTACTTTAAAGCATTTTTCAATAAAACTGGAGCTTAGAAGCCTTGAAAATTACAAAGCTAAAATTCATCTGGAAAATGAGACATTATCTCTCAAATTTGAAGAAACAATTTATAACCAATGAAGAAATATTTATGTTGAAGCAAAGTAAAATTGATAAAAAATTCATAAGAAATCACCACCGAAGCTTTTAGTAAAAACAAATAATGAAATAGAATTATATAATTAAGAATGTTTTTCTTTCAAAGCTGCATGTAACTCTTTCAATTAATTGTAAATTGATTCATCAACTAACCCATATCTTAACCAAACCATTAGGATATCTTATCCAGAGAACTGTAAATAGATTCCTCACATGTAACATACATATATAAAACACATATCATAGTCTAATACATTGCTGAGAAGGAGTTTCGCTTCAATCTTAAACTTATAAAGACCCTGGTCCAAGGGGTCGAACCAGGATGAGACATTGTGCAACATATTCTTTAAAAAAGAGAAACCTCGTGTCTAAAGCTGTAGGAAACCTAAGCAAGCAATTTCATTCTCATAACAGTATATTCCTGAAGGGATTAACCAGGCACCTGGAAGCAAAATGATGAGGTCTCCGCCCAAACCCTGGCATCTGCATCCAAGCCGGTGAAGCTAGATTAACCCCATCACAGGCTTCGATTATAATGATGTCAAGGTAAACTAAAGACCTTGGATTAAAAAAATGTGCGGAAATAAGAGTAGTAACTTCCCGAAATCAATAAAAGAGGTAAAATATTTTACCCAGAGATATTGGGCTTGAGCCTACAAAACCTGCAGAATATTAGTCCCTATAATCATAGAACTCTAGGATTAGCGAACAAAGAACTCTCACCTTTGTCTTTGGAAAATTCTACATTCGGGAAAACAATGCTTAAAAGATGGATTTGGGGACCGCGCCGTAGGGCTATTCAAACCAGCAGAGGAACCTTATGGAACTAGGGTTTTTTTGCGAAGTGGAAAATATAATATATATTTTTTCATTATTTAAATTGTATTTTTGAATATTATATAGAGTATATATAGGACCAAATAAATATTTTAATCACAAAAAATTGTTATATATATATATATATATTTTTTTTTTTAATGATATATAATATATATATAATTGATATTAAAATATTTTACATAATATGTAAAAAAAATATTTTATCACGAAAAGTTAGTTAACATAAATCTTAAATAGTTTATTTAAATCTTTTATTGAAATATTTTTGAAAAGTATAAGCCACATTTTTTTACGACTAATTACTTTACAATATATTCATTTTATTATTATAATGAACAATATTTTTCTATTTATAACACATATCAATTTTGACAAATAAATAAATTATACATCCCCTCATACTTGTAAAATAAGCTTTTAGGCCCAATAAAAAAATATTTATTATCATCCCAATTTTAAAAAAATGTAGAAAAATTAAAAGGAACATTATTGGGAGATGAAACAAAATGGTGAAAGGATTTTAATCAAAGTTACAAAATAATGTGTTTCCAGAAGTTATGTGAAAAGCTTTTAATCAAATTTACAAAATTATGTGTTCAAAGTTATGTGAAAAAAAAGTTAGAGTGAAAGATTGGGCGGTCTTATAAAGACAGATTATTGGTAAGTTAAAGACCGTTGATAATAGTAATGGGGGAAGATGCAGCCTTGTAATTAGTCAAACGATTGAATTAGAATATTAAATATTATAATCCATTATATAGATATTCTAAAAATAAAAACACGCGAGATAATAATTATGATTTTTTATTAAATTAATTAAAAATCAAATATAAAAAAATATATATTTATAAATATAAATATATTTTTAATGATACTTATAATTTATAAAAATAAATAAATTATAAAAATTATAATTATAATAAATTTTGGAAATAATATATTTAAAAGAAAAACAAAAATAAGAGATTATTTTTTATGAAAAGATTTCAATGTATATAAATTATAAATAAAAAAAATAAAAGAATAATAATATAATAAAAATAAGAGATTATTCTTTATGAAAACAAAATTCAAGAATGAAAACAATAAATTATAAAATAAAATAAAAATAATTTCCAAAATAAATTTTCAAATGAAAAAGGTTAAATCTTTTAATTAATTTTAAAATGGTTTAAAAATAATAATGTTATTACAAATTTTCTATTTCCAAATTTTAAATTTTGAAAAAAAAATTATTTATTTCCAAATTTTAAAATTCGGAAAAAAATTATCTAGATTTTAAGTAAAAGTAAGTTTAAAAATAATATTTCTTGATGGGTGATAGAATCGAAATAACGCGTGGCGAATGGGTAGAGTACGAAGCCCTCCCGGCTTCCTCGCACCCACTGAATGCTCCTTAATGGTTATGGGCATCATTAATACCCAATGGGTGGGTGTTTTTCCTGCTGGATGTCTTGTTAAATCTCCATCTCGGCTTGGAAAAGATTTTAGTGTATTGTGTTGAGCGATGAGGTGGGATTTTGTTGAGAATTTGGGTTTCGAATTGTGGTTTGCCCAGTAGCGGTCATGGCCCTCGACAGGCGAGGGATTTGAGGTATGGATTAGCTGGGAGAAAGTCGAGGTCTTGACCTAGGATGCCCATGGGATCTTGCCATGTCGAGGGTGGTTGTGGCACTGTGGCTCCGCTGAGTTCTTCAGAGCTTGTTGTTTGTGCATCCAGCTTTTCCCACGGAGGACAAATTATGCCCTGGGCCACGCCATTGGTTCCTCATTCTGTGTTTCATCTCCAATTTATTTTCGAGGTGGGAGATGTTTTAGGTTATTTCCATCGGTATTGGAAGGGGTGGTTGTGTGACAACTGCCTCTTGCTGTCCTTCTAGCTTGGTGGGTCGTTCAACTCTCGTTGGGATGGGTGAAATTCACAGGAGGTTGATTTGGGATGGCGCGGAGGGTCTCCAGACGCTGAAGTGTCGAGCCTCTAGTCTTGGGTTGGTAGGGTCTAGTAATTAGTTCTGTGATTTCCTATCCATTACTCATTTTTGTTCAATTTGGTTTCTTCTATCAAAAGGGAGGTTAAGCTGCAGGACACTTGGAAAGTGTTGCTCTAGTCGGTGTGGGTTTTTATGTCTGTCATTGGTCGTCCACAATTCCCCTTGGTTCACCTCAATGCCGCGTCATAGAGGTCATTCGTGCTGGGGGGAGTTGCTCCTCATCCAAATGTGAATCAAAAACATAATGAGGGCAGTTGCTCTTCCTCTGATGAGGCCACCACCGGGACACCGAGGGGGAATATTTTAGCTTAGTCACCTAGATATGATCGTAGACCAACTGCACAATGTCCAACTGAATATAGATATTATGAGGAACCAACGCTACGAGGACCGGAACGAACTGATGGCTTACATCAATATGTCCAACATGTCTAGAATGAGATCCTGGACAATTTGGAAAGTCTTCAGCGATGACACCAGCGCACCAACGATCATCTTTGCACTCTGGAGGCGGGGATAGAACACATTGACTTCCACGTGCAAGATCATGCAACTCTTTTTGCTTCCCCTCTTGTCTTTCCGCCCAATCCGCCTCCTTGAGAGGTTGCTTCTTATTGTAAATGTGGTTTAATTTTGGTAAATGTATGGTATGGCCAGTAGGCCAAGCGGAAATAAATCCTGGTACTGGGTGTTACTTTTTTCCTCCAGGCCTTATGCTCTCTAAATATATCTAGGATGAGAAGAAAGGGTCTCCGGAGATGAGTTTGTACTTAATTTCCTTTCGATAATACAATGCAATCTTGTTGACTGATAAAAAAAAAGTTTAAAAATATTATAAATTGATATAGTCCATAGAGTATAGAATGGATGTGACACAACATTTTTTTAAGACACTCCATAGTGTAGGGGTCACTAGTTCAAAACTCATTGGGAAAAAATCCAACTATGGTAAAGGTTGGTGTAGCCCAAGCTGATTGTGATTATCGGGTGATTCTAATGGCTTAGATGCCCTTGGGTTAAGACTACTCAAGCCAAATATTAGTCATGCAACCATCTCAGGACTAACATAAACTTATATATATATATATATATATATATATATATATTTTAATTTGTCTAAGTTATCTAGATATTACATAAGGCTTGGCATGTTGCTTGAGAAACTGCTACCCAGGGGCATCTAAGCCATCAAAATCACCCGGGGATCGCACCCGGCCTGGGCCATACCAACCCTTAACATGGTTGTATTTTTTCCGAAGGATTTTCAAACTCGTGATCAATGTTAAAATTTACACCCATCCTAGCCCATCCCAAGGTTTTTGGCCCATCCCAAATGTGTCAAAAAATGGCCTTAAAAACTTATAATTTTAAATTACCAGTCAACTAAGAAGACTAGATTAAATTTTGGTTTTTCAAAAGAAGGGAAACCTTTTTTTTAAAGCCTTGAATATTATTTTTTAAAATTAATCCTAATATCCATGTTTTCCAACTAAATCCCTCATGACTCTCTATTCACTAGAAAAATTAAGTTTTATTCATTTATGGATGAGAAATGATCAAATAATCATTTTATTATTATTATATGTATTAAATATTTAATTTAATTGGTTGTTTTTAGTATTATAATGTACAATGATCAATTTTGAAGGGTTGGTATTAATTTCATTTTGAATGGTATATATTCATGTAACCCTTCAAGGATAAAAGGTTAAAAAAATGTACTTTAATTAACAAGTGTAAAGTAAATAAACAATTCTTTAAAAAAATGCATAAATAAAGTAGTGCCCTTCTAAACCTCTACATCTTGAAAAAAATAGATTACATCAAAATACTCTAAAATCTCAATAAAACTAATAAATAAGGAAATATTTTTCTCAAATTTTATTTAAAAAAACTAAGCAAATGTTTCTTTCATTCATTATATGATCCTCGAAAATATTTTGACCTACATCATTGAAAATTTCAATATATTTTCCCAATGGCTGAAGCTTTCTACTTTTCATTTGCTTCCAATCTACCTAATTTAGAGCATGAGATGCCCTAAGAGTGTTGAGATTCAACAAGATGATGATCCTACCGAAAATTAAGCACCTACACTAGGATGGAGCCTCAGGCTATTTTTAGGTGGAAGTCTATTTTTAGAATGGATGAGAAAATTCTATTTATAGATGATTTCTATTTATAGATGGTGAGCATATTCTATTTATAGATGATGTTCTATTTATAGATGTATGTGTGAGTTCTATTTATAGATCGCATGTCTATTTATATATGCATGTCAACTATTATTATCCCTTAATAATAGTTGGACAATAAATACTAATATATTCTCAATGAGCACTTGGAAATAGTTAACTGAAGTGGAAAACCAATTAGCTATAGGAAATTCGAGTTCAAAGGTTGGTTGGTGGGACATGCAAGTGGACTTAGTTGTAATTGAGTGATTTGAAGTTGTAATAGAGTTAGATGTGTAGTTATGTGAGTTGTAAAGTAGTTTAGCTCAGTTAAGTGAGTTAAAATAAGTTGTGCTAGTTGTAACTGAAGATACACTAGTGAGAGATTAGTGAATTAATTATTTAATTAATTCATAATCAGTGGTCTCACATGCAACCGAAGATTTACTACTATTGACTACATGCATGTCAGATCCATTGGAGACCCAGTTGAGAGATAGGTGAAAGGGACAGTTTGAATATCAGTTGTGACATTAGTGGGTGCACTCATGCAACCAAACACACATTGGAGAAGCCAAATGATGATTGCGCAGTCAAGGCAAGCAGGATCTCATTCATTCAGGGATTGTGATCAGCAGGGATTGCGCAATGGAGGTAGGCTGTTAGGAGCCAGTAAATTGGTGCATGTATTTGCCAATTTTTGTATGATAGAGTGAGACGATTGTATATTGTACTGAGAGCTCTTAGCTTAGAGTTTTGTATGAGATTGTTTCATGATCTATGATATATACATAATATATGATAGTGGGGTTTTTAGCTTTATGCTTTCTCGGTAAACACATATGTGTTATGTGTGATTGATCTTTGTTCATGTGTTTGCTATTGGCGATCGTGTTTAAAATTGCACAAAATTTTTGTAGAAGCGATTATGTATTTAATAGTGGCGTATAATTGTTAGATCAAGAGAATCTAGGCAATACATAATTTGTATTAAACATTTCTACATGGTATCGGAGCACAGACGATTGCAATTTTGAAGAAGTAGTTGAGTTTGTTGGTGGAAACAATTCGAATTTGCTATAAGAATTTCTTGGTACGACTGTTGAGTAAACATCGAAATGGATTTAAATGGCTTGCGACTAGAGTATGCAATCGAGGGCAGCTCAAACTACATTTCTTGGAAGGACAGGATGGAGGCAGTGCTTGAAGATAATGTCTTGAAGGAATTCATCGACAGTGATGTTCCTAAGCCCACTTTGACAGATGCTGCATTACTAGATGCACGGGAAAATAAAGTAGCAAAGGCGAGAAGGATTCTATTGGAAGGTGTACGAGACCACATTGTCTCAAGCCTTCATGGGAAAACCGCAGCATATGCTATGTGGAAGGCTTTTACGAATCTTTTCCAAAGCAGCAACGACTATAGGAAATTGGCACTGAAAGATAAACTTAAAAGGATCAAGATGGAAAAGGGCAACAACATTCCAAAGTATCTCAAAAATTTTGTCCAATGTCGGGATGAATTGGGGAGTGTGGGAATCACTGTTGTTGATGATGATTTGGTGAGCTTGGTTCTCTTAGGACTTCCTAAGAGTTGGCATAGTTATGAAGACTTTGTCAACAGATGGGACAAACTGTCGGATTGGGGACGACTGTTGTCGGATCTAGTGCAGGAGGAATTTAGGCGGAACACCAGAGATGGCTCTTCATCAAAGCATGATGATGAAGAGGATTGTGCTTTGGCTGCCAAGGCAAGGAAAGGGAAGGGGAAGAAATTCCATTCAAAATATGAGTCTAAAGGCAAGAAGTTGGATTTGTCCAAATTGAAGTGCTTTCACTGTCACGAACATGGGCATCTTGTCCCTAACTGCCCACAGAAGAAGAAGAACAAGAAGGCTGCTGGAGTTGCAGCTGGTGAGGCCCTTGCCTCACAGTTTGAACTTGATTTCTCTTTGATCACATGAATGGTGTCAAGTGCACTGGGATCAGTGTGGTATCTTGATAGTGGTGCTTCCTTCCACATGATGGGAGATAAGGAGTTTTTCAGTGACTTGGAGGAGAATAATCTCCAATGCATATAGAGATGGGTGACGATGGACGATACAATGCGATCGGAATTGGTACAATTAATTTTGAGAGGGATTCAGTTAAACCTTTTCAATTGAAATATTTTATGCATGTTTCAGGTCTGAAGAAAAACTTGGTCTCAGTCACAATGTTGGAGGACAAAGGCTATGACATTGTTTTTAGCAATGGAAAATATTTCCCACGGCATTAAACAACGGGTCAAGCCAACAGGATAGGGATTCGAGTTAAGAATATGTACAAGCTGGAGGTAGATGGCTGCGCTGCCATGATAGGCAAGGCATAAAAAGTGGTGAGCCGGGATGAGGGTGAATTATGGCACAGACGATTGGGCCATCTTCATCATGGATCCTTGAAAGTCATGCATCAAATATCTACTGGACTTCCAATGGGAACACTTGCTCAATTAGATCAGTGTAAGGGTTGCACCATGGGGTAGTATGTAAAATCCACCTTTCATGAAAAGGAGAACCGTGCTTCGATAATCCTGAAGAGAGTTCACACAAACGTGTGTGGACCATTCTCAGTTGCTTCAACAACAAAAAATAGGCATTATGTTATTTTTGTTGATGAGTTTTCTTGTAAATACTGGATCTTCTTCATGCAGAAGAAGGATAAAAAATTATCAAAGTTCTTTCAGTTTAAAGCATTGGTGGAGAAAGAGTCGAGGAAGCAAGTGAATGCTCTGAGGAGCAATAATGGTGGAGAATACATCTCTAATGAATTCAAAGACTTCTGTAGCAAAGACGGATTTCGAAGAGAACTCATAGTGACTTATAACTCATAGAAAAATGGGGTCGCGGAGAGGAAGAAGAGAATGATTGTGGGTGCAGCACGAGCAATGTTGCATGATCAAGGCCTACCAATGCATTTGTGGGTGGAAGCATGAAACATTGTAGTTTATGTGAAAAACCGTTGTCCTCATAGAGTAATTAGCATGAGTACACCTGAAGAAGCTTTCACTGGTAAAAAACAAGATGTTTCTTACTTTAAGATTTTTGGCTCATATGTTTATGTGCATGTGACCAAGAACGCCAGTAAGAAGCTGGAGACGAATGCTGAAGTTGGGATATTTTTGTGGTACACAGAAACACCCCATAATTATCGTGTACATTTTCCTAACATTAAGATGAATGTTATGCAACAGGATATAAAATTCTATGATGAGAAAGCCATGCGGTTGTTGCTTGAGAGGGAGCTAGACTTGCATGCGGAGGAGGAACTGCTGGTTCCCAAATTTGAGTCTCTAGATGTGGATCAACCATAGGAGGAGGTTCATGGAGTGGAGGAGTCCATTCACGCAGATCCAAACATCATAACTGGCAGAAGGCATACCATAGAAGTTGATAGGCTGAGACTTGATGATTCATAGAATGTGGGAGCCCCTACTTCACAGTGCAGATAAAGACAATAGCCTGACCGATTTACTGGATACATGGCTCTCATGATCAAATGTATTGTGACTGAGCCATCTTCCTTTCATAAAGAAGTGTAGGATACCAATGGGTAGATGCAGTGGTGGAGGAGTATGACTCCATTGTCAGAAACAGTGCTTGGGAAATTGTTCCAAGGCCGGTTGATAAATCAGTGTAGGTTCGAGATGGATCTACAAGGTAAAACAAGCTGATGATGGGAGTGTTGAGAAATACAAGGCCCTCTTTGTGTCCCGCGACTTCTCACAGATTGAGGGTATTGATTATGAAGAAAATTTTGCACCTGTCGCACGGTATTCTCCATAAGGGGTATCCTTTCTCTCTAAATGCAGATGGGTTGGTGCATTCATCAGATGGATGTGAAGACTGCGTTTGTCAATGGGATCATTGAGGAAGAGGTGTACATAGGGCAAACTGAAGGATTTTAGATCTTTAGCAGCGAGTCGCATGTTGTAGTAGAGAGGTCATCCGGGTATGTGGGGGGCTACTTGAAGGGCCACCCCCTCATGAGGTCTAAAAACATCTCACACACACCCGGGAGTGGATGGTACAATCTGTTGCATAACTGAACCATAGAGTATATGGATCTCGATCATGCCATAAGGAGTTGGAACTGAGAAACAATCAAGTCAAAGGGAAATAAAGGGTCCCTTTGCCTGATCCGAGGCACCGAAAAAGAGTGGAAGCTGGAACCAAGGTACACCGCCCTGTAGACATGTCTTCTGGAATGAATAAGTTGATGTCGATAGAAGGAGGTCCGCCATAGGTGAGGCAATAAGGACTCCTAAACTAAGGCACGAGGGATAATAGTAGAGTGACTGATAGACTGACAACAAGGATGATGGTGGAATGGGGGGTACTGAGTATCGGGCTGACGAATTCCCTTCTTAGAGCATAAAGGGCATGAATGACTTGACAGCTACTGACTCAACTCTGGAGGGGATAGGGGACAGTATGACTGAAGGTCAAAATGTGTGACACGAGGGAGGTACAAAGCAATGAAGGATGGAAGACTGTGGTGGGAGACAAAAGGGACTCGGGACAGACTCCATGGATGCAATGAATGACTCAACTCGGATGCTCTAAGCAAGGGTGACTCGGTGATGCTACCACACAGAAGAGGCTCAGTGGGGACCATAAAAAATGAGTACAAGATGGTTACTCATGATGAAAATTGACACAAGAATCGACAAGTGTGAAGGCAAGGTGGTGCACTAAGTACAAGTGTCGGAAGTGAAAAAATTCAATTTTGAGAAGCGGTAAAGTGACCCTTCTTTGAAAAAAGGCTTCCGGGTGAAGTATCAAATAACCAAAAACGAAAGGATACCCATTTAAGTGCTTGGTGAGAGCTTTCCAACACCTATAGGTTTGTCAAACCGAGCTATAGTTTGGTCGTAATAGGTGAGAGAAAAATATGTGGTTTCTCTTTTAATAAGGCATTTTCCCTCCAATTTGATTCATTTGCAAGTGTAGCTGTGCTAAATGTAGGAAGGAGAAAATGCCCTAAATCTTGCAGCAATCGTAATCGAGATCCAGCAGTTGCAGGTAAGAGGCCTAACCATACTCTTTCAATTCAGTGGATTAAAGTTTAATATTAGGCACCCAAATCTTAGGAACAGACCCCTCCTCGCCTTCACAACCGGGTCGCACTTTTTGGGGACTTTTTTCCAACCTAGGTAGAAGGTATTGGGCAGAAAACTACGACGTGTCCCAGGAAATGACCTGAAAAGTGCGACCTTTCAGAGAGAGGGGTTTTAATGTTTTTTTTTTACTGAGATTGGGGATTTATGGTAATGAGATAGTCTTTCATTTCTGTATGCTGACAAACATGATGGTTTTGTGCAGTTATGGTAGAGTTGAGGGTCAACTGGAGAGAGAGAGACCTAGATACATTACATTCTGAGATCCGGGGGGATCATGTAGTCTATGTCGCATTGGCCAAGTTTGGGGTCCTTAAATTTGTGGAGAGGCCATTGATGAGGGTAGGAGAGCCCTTGTTGGCCCGGATAGTCAACTATTGGGACCCAGATCATGAGATATTTATAGTGCAGGTGATCTGAAATAGGTGGCTGACTTGTTTTGTTGTGCAAGAACCTTCAATTCCATTTAAACAACATAAGGATTGTTCTCATACATCCATTTGTGCAATTGAATTCTTGTATCAAGTTTATGTGTTTTTTCATGCTTTATGTGTGAGAAATTAACAATTGTTTTTAGTTGATTAAATTCATGAAAAACAAAAATAATTTGCAGAAAATTAACCAGCAACACACAACAACAAAATAATAAAGGATTTCACCCTCAACAATTGGGCTACGTCACCTTGAGCCTCCATCAATGGACTAGGCTCTCTGGGATTAAAATGGTCAAATTATTTTACAAGTTGATTCTCAACTCCATTGGCTTTGCAAATTGTACCAACGGGCTTATAATACCAAAATACCCCTAGATTGATTGTTCAATCACTGGAAATGGACCATGGCTCCCTTGGGCATGACCTCTTCTGCTTGTGGTCTTGAGCTTCCCTGAGATATCATGGAAAAAACACCCTTAGAAGTCGTCATATACTCCTGAAACCTATCTCACTGTCTCCAGAACATGCCAGTCATCCAAAATCCATTGTTCATTCACTCAGAATGACCTTTGGCTCCCTTTGCTATGCCTCCAACATCTGGTGGCCCTAGGATCCATGAAAATTCACTGTATAATTTTCACACCTTGAAGTCTCCAAATGCCTCTGAAAGCTACACCAATGACTTTAGAAGGTCCAAGATAGTCAAAAATTACTATTAATTTTCTCAGAATGGCCTTTAGCTCCCATGGCTATGCCTCCAACACCTGGTGGCCCTAGCCTAAAAAATATTCAAATGCACTAAAACACCTGTAGATGACCTTTTATTCCTTTGCAACCCACTTCATTGAGTTCCCAGCATGCCAATTAGCCTATAATGCATCTTCCCGAGCTTTGTTTGGGCGAAAATTGGATGAGTTATGACCAAAACTGATTTTCCTCCAATTTCTCCACTAAACTTGGAGAGATTTCCATTTAGATTTCTAATTTTAGAAATCCCACCATAAATGGCACGCTCCCTAAAACTCCGCCAACATAGCCCAAGATCAGATTTGTGTATAAGCACGTCTTAATTTTAAGATAAGCATTGAGTTTAAGGATAAGCGCATTTTAGCGCTAATTATGTTTTAACGTAGTTAAACCACGTTTTAAAACTTAATTAAACATGTTTAAACTCTGTTGGTTCATTCGTATAGGCACTTGGTTCTTGGAATGTGGCCATATCGAGAGGGGGTTGGCCCCCTCCAACCCCTAACTATTGGACTAACAAACAATAAAATGATGTGGAGAGCATAGTGGTTAAGAACCACCAAGTAGGGGAGCTAGTGTAAGGCGCAGCTGACGGGCGGAAGGTCGTGGGTTCGACCCCCACTCTGCTATAAAAATTTTGCATGGATTAATAACAAGGTTTTCTCGCCAACTTTAGAGCTTTCCTCCAAATTTTTCCTTTGCCAAACTTGGTTAGTGGATCCTTCATGTTTGGTTGAATTCTGCCAAAACGTGGGTTTTGAACTATGTGTTATATATATATTCCAATATATATATACATATATTTCCACCATTAAGCCTAATGTCCAAACCTATATATATAATTGATAATGCGACCCAAGGGTTGGAGAGGGCCCACCAGAGAGGACACATGGCGCCCTCTGGTTGGGTTGTACTCCAACCTAAAAAAATTCAAATTCAAACTTAGGAAGAATATTGGAGGTCATTGGACAATTTCTCCTTTCACAAACTCATCTGACAAATCTGAACACGACATTTGTCACAGTGTCAATGGCTGCAATCCAGATAATATTCCCTATAATGTTGACTGTACCTGCCACATCATCCCTATAACTGTTCTGCTCCTTTTTTGTTTGTTTTGGAAAACGAACAATAGACGATAACTCTGTCATACGAAGTCAGATTTTGATGAAATGAGTTGTGCCAAAATCCTGGCAAAGAACTCTATCTGGTCGTTCAGGTTCGAAGAAATTTTGAGCACTTTGAAATTTTAGCTAATTTTAGGCCTTGATCCAATTTCTGATCACTTCTTCCCACTAACGAGATTTTGGACCCTTAAAAGCTAATAATTATATTCTTGAGCTTCAACACTCTTTTTCTTTCAAGTTATATCAATCGATTTTACTTGACAAGTCTTATTTGACGATCACCTTGACATGCCTTGCATCGCAATTGGCTATGTCTCTCAACCACTACTCTTTGGTTGTTGCTGACCCACTTCAGCATTGATGGCTGCTGTAAACTGATACATATCCTGATGTGCCGATCTCTATGTGCTTGGAAAACTTGTAGCCTTCCCACTGTGAATGAAGTCCCTCTTGCAACAATTGCATACAAGCTTCTTCTTTACTATCCTCTTATCCAAATTAAACTTGCAATATGAGTGAACTCTTGGTGTCAACACAAGAAACCAGCTTGTTATGCAATGGCTGCAAAACACTTTGCATCTTGTCCACTTCTCACTGAATGGACCTCAAACTTCTTGCAACATCTTGTCACAAGAACACATAATCAATCTTGAAAATAACACATTATGCAAGAATTTATATGACAACCACCTCTTTTTTTTCTCCTTCAAAGCAATGACTGTCACTTCCTATAACATCAAGTACATGGTGATCTTTTTTCACATTGGTGTATCCAATATCGACTCACAATCAAGAAACACCCTCGACTAAAACATAATTCGATCAACATAATCAACAAACATAGTCGACAAATAACATTCGACATCAACAAAACAAGTCGACATGAAATATGCAACACAATCGACATAAATTGATATGAAATGTGTGTGACACAATTGACACAAGTCAATAAACATATGTGCAGTATAATCGACACAAGTCGACATTCCATGATACATAATGACAACACTCATGCATGTATCTATTTACAATGAACCTATCACAAGTTCTCTATTTACACGTACATAATCTCATGCATGTACAAATTTCAAATCTCTCTTTCAAGTACAAACAAGTACAAAATCCAAAAACATATGGGTGAGCATAAGAGCTGAACTGAATGATAAATTTCTACAAACTCAATGAGTGACATAACCATATTTTACACAATCTTGGTGAAACTTTGCAACAAATAGAAATGCCTTCAATCGAACAATACTCACATGCAATCTTTCATCATACAAGTTGTAATAATCTACTGCAACTTGTGATACTTTCAACAAGAATTCATGCATAGATAAGGCTGAAATTTGCATCTATGTACAAAGGAAATGCATGCCTTAATTGGTCAATAAATCGAGCCATTTCTTACCAAACCACTTCAATGGCGATTTTTCCTGTTGAACATCCTCTTCTTGTGAATCATCTTGACTCACATCGATGATGGAATCTCCTATTCCATTCCCATCAATATTTTTCTCTACTTGCTTCAAATGCTTTGGATGAGTTGTTGGATGTAGTGTCCAACATTGGTCAATAAGATGTCCCTTCTTTAGAAAATGAGTTCAAATCTTTTGCATCTTCTATTCAAGTCACCTTTTCTTTGACTGTTTCCTGTATGCTATCATTCTCTTCCAGCATCTTGAAACTTGATGGTTATACAAACCACAATATGAACAACAACTTTTTCTCCCATTCATGCATGCAGATTTTCGATGCTTAACATAATCATAAACAACATGATTATAGGAAGAATTATACCTTGTATGTTGCTTTGAATGTCCATGTTACTTTAAGAGGTTCCAACTCTCTTTTGAAGACCAAAAATAATGTTCATGTCCTTAGAGCTGTCACAACTCTCCTCTTCGCCATAAGCTGCATGTCTAAAATCATCTTGCTGCAACATGGGATTCAAACAATTGCATTCATCTTGATTACAAACTTAACATGTTTGAGGGTTTGAACCTGCAACAAAAGTCCTTCTTGGAACCGTTTCAAATGCATTCATGGCTTTAGAGCTTTCTCCATAAAGTTGTCCATAGCCAAGACCCAAATACTTAGGCCTTTCCTCAACCATAATTTTCTCAACTATGCCTTGTGCATGTTTTCCTAATGCTTTAACTTCATAGCCCATTTTCATCATCAATTTGGACCCTATTCCTCTAGTGTGTTTTTCAAAAGAACCTACACATTTATCTTGAGAGAAAATTGAAGCCAAACTTGAATTATTTACCTCTTCTTCAAGCACATGCTTGGCTAAGGCTTCTTTGGCATCATGGAGCTGATTCTCCATCTCATGCATCTTTAGAAGAATTTATTGCTTCTCTTTCTTCATGGAAACCAAATTCTCTTGAAGTTTAGTGTTCTCCCTTACATCTTCATTCAACTTTTGCACCATAACTTTCATGATGTATATGTCCTGCACCATCTCTTTATCAAAGAGTATTTCTTAGAATCACCACTTAATGAAGTTTCCATCACAATGTAATGAATAAAGCCTTCACAAAAAATTTAGAAAGCTTCACAAACTTCTTTATTGTGATTTTAGGACCAAGCTCTCAATCTAAATTCTCCTTCACACATAAAATTCAAATTGTTAAATTCTCCTTGCACAATTTAACAACCAATATCTAACCCTAACTATCCTTGGCTAATCAATGACCTAAACTTGCTATGATACCAACTTTATTTGAAATAGGTGGCTGAACTGTTTTTCTGTGCAAGCACCTTCTCTTCCATTTAAACAACATAAATATCATTCTCATACATCCATTTGTGCAATTGAATTCTTGTATCAAAATTATGTGTTTTTTTCATGCTTTATGTGTGAGAAATTAACAAATTTTTTTAGCTGATTAAATGCATGAACATCAAACATAATTTACAGAAAATTAACCAGCAACACACAATAGCAAAATAATAAAGGATTTCACACTCAACACTTGGGCTATGTATCCTTGAGCCTCCATCAATGGACTAGGTTCTCTGGGATTAAAATGGTCAAATTGTTTTACAAGTTGATGCTCAACTCCATTGGTTTTTAAAGCTGTACCAATGGGATTAGAATACCAAAATACCCCTAGATTTATTTTTTAATACTTGGAAATGGACCATCGCTCCCTTGGGCATGAAATTTTATTTTGGTGGCCTTGAGCTTCCCTGAGCTACCCTATGGCAGAAAAACCCTTATAAGTCCTCATCTACTCCTGAAACCTGTCTCCTTGTCTCCAGAACATGTCAATCATCCAAGATGCATTGTTCATTCACTCAGAATGACCTCTGGCTCCCCTGGATATGCCTCTAACACCTGATGGCCCTAGGCTCCATGAAACTTCCTTGTAGCATTTTCACACCTATAAGTCTCCAAATGCCTCTAAAATTTGCACCAATGGCTTCAAAAGGTCCAAGATAGTAAAAAGTGACTATTCATTTTCTCAGAATGGCTTCTGGTTCCTCTGGCTATGCCTCCAACACCTAATGGCCCTAGCCTTCAAAAATATTCAAATGCACTAAAAAACCTGTCGATGACCTTTTATTCCTTTGAACCCTACTTCATTGAGTTCCCAACATGCCAATTAGCCTAGAATTCCTCTTCCTGAGCTCTGTTTGGGCGAAAATTGGATGAGTTATGACCAAAACTTCTTTTCCCCCAATTTCTCCACTAAACTTGGAGAGACTGCCAGTTAGATTTCTAAATTTAGAAATCCTTCCATAAATGGCACGCTCCCTAAAACTCCGCCAACATAATCCGATATTATATTAGTGGATAAGTGTGTATTAAGTTTAATATAAGCACCAAGTTTAAGGATAAGCATGTTTTTAGCGCTCATTATGTTTTAACATAGTTAAACCATGTTTTAAAACTTAATTAAACGTGTTTAAACTTTTCCGGTTCATTTGTATAGGCACTTGGTTCTTGGAATGTGGCCATATGGGGAGGGGGCTGGCTCGCAGGGCTGGCCCCCTCCAACCCCCAACCGTCGGACTAACAAACAATAAAATGATGTGGAGAGCATAGTGGTGAAGAACCACCGAGTAGGGGAACTCGTGTAAGGCGCTAAGGATGGGCGAAAGGTCATGGGTTCGACCCCCACTCTGCCATACAAATTTTGCATGGATTTATAACAAGGTTTTCCCGCTAACTTTAGAGCTTGCCTCCTAATTTGTCCTCCGCCAAACTTGGTTAGTGGATCCTCCATGTTTGGTTGAATTCCGCCGAAATGTGGGTTTTGAACTATGTGTTATATATATATATAAAGATATAGATATATTTGCACCATTAAGTTTAATGTTCAAAAGTATATATATATAAATTGATAATTTGACCCAAGGGTTGGAGAGGGCCCACCAGAGAGGACACATGGCGCCCTCTGGTTGGGTTGTACTCCAACCTTAAAAAAATTCAAATTCAAACTTAGGAAGAATATTGGAGGTCATTGGAAAATTTCTCCTTTCACAAACCCATTTGATGAATTTGAAGACGACATTTGTCATAGTGCGACTAGCTGTAATATGGAGAATATTCCCTGTAATGCTGATTGTACCTGCCACATCATCCATATACCCGTTTTGCTCATTTTTTGCCTGTTTTGGAAAACGAACAAAAGACGATAACTCAGTCATACGAACTTGGATTTTGATGAAACGAGTTGCGCCAAAATCCTGGCGACGAACTCTATATGGTCGCTCAAGTTCAGAGAAATTTTGAGAAATTTTTAAATTTGAGCTAATTTTAGGCCCTGATCCAATTCTGATCAGTAGGGGCACTGAATCGAGCTGAAAGTCCAGGATATATATTTCCTGACTGGTCTTCCACCATTGGGGATTATGGGAAACACCCAACCAATGTTACCACGAGGGTGGAACATTATGGAGTTTATAGAGCGCCACTGTCGACCGGGTGTCCATGTGAAAGGCACACGGATACCGATCAGAGATCTAGAGAGGTTAGAGACTTGTGTTGTGGCCACAACGGTGCTGCTGATCCTAGGAAACCAGGAACTCCACCATATCACTATGGGGGTAGATGATGCTAGTTGAGGGAGAATGGAGTGAGACCTACTATGGGTGGGCCCAGATGATGGTGTTGTCATTGAAATGATAGGTGTTGTTGTGCAAGCGACAGTTGAACCATGACTGTGCATATGGCACATTTATTTTCTCACTCTTCTTTGAGAAGATCCCTACACTTCAGACTCGTATACAGATCCAGGATGGGGGCCCGTGAGAGCCCAGGATGCGTCGCTGGGGGTGGCTATTGTGTAGAGGAGGAGGTGGGGCAGTTGAACGGGTGTTCCGACCTAATTTTTTTGCCCATTGGGATCAGATGTCCTTGTACATAGACGACTATCCCTATAGTGGGATGAACTATCATGGGGACCCAGACTTACCACTTAAGCCAGCTCGGGCATGGGGGCCAGATGGTAAGTGCCAATTTTCTTATCTTTTATGGGGCATTTTAAAGTTTCATAATATTTTATATGGTACTGATTCATTCACTTTTGGTATGCAGATATAGCACTGGTGAAACTGGCTGGGTATATGGGATGACCTGCAGTATCAGGGGCTGCAACACCTGGTCGATCGAGGGGAATGCAAAATGAAGATGCAGTGGCCCTCTTGGAGGACATCCACCATAGATGTGAGAGGGTGCTGACCGGTGTTTCTGAGTGCCGCTGGTAGGACCTTGACGACCAGTACATAGAGCCATGTATTGGTCTACCCTTGGAGTGGCGAGGACTCATGCGGGGCATGGCGATGGCTGGATAGGGGATGTGTGATCTACAGGCTGTAGGAGCCAAGGCATTGGCTCGAGACCCTCGAGATAGTGATTAGATGAAGGGGCATGAGGTGCCTCCAGTTTTGGTTTTTTGTAACATGCTATGGGCATGTCATATGTATCAGAATTAATGGACTCTAAAACATTTTGAATGACACATATTATGGGTATGCATCGTTTTATGGTTTATGGTTATTGCCTTGTGTTAAATGTGTGTGATAAATGCCAATCTAGAATATTGTTTGCAATGCTATCTACAAAGTGATTATGGGCTCTAGGTACATGATTGAATGTAATGATTTTAAATTCACGCATTAAGAGCTTCACTCATAAATATCTTCTAAAAATGATAGGATTATGTACATGATAAACACCATTAAATTGCATGACAAGCAGCAAAGAATCTAAACGAACATGAAAGTGAAGGATGCGACGGTTAAGGGCATCAGCTAACAAACCTATCAATACATCGTATTCAGCTTGGTTATTGGTGGAATTACCAATGCATATGCTGTTAGAGAGGACAAGTGAATGCAATGGGGTGAAAATGGCCCACGCTGCCGAGGCAAGATTCTGGGAGTAACGACTTGAACCATCGACATGGCCGATATACAGTGTGGATGGGGGGTCCATCTGAAAGGTGCCACAAGACAACATATGAGAGGATTATAAACAATGCTGGCAACCTAAATGCAAGGAGGAAATAAAACAAGCACTGCTAGAGGAAATGCTATAGGGTAAAATTTATACCACACACTGAATAGTTGATGGTGTGTAGGAACTTCCTTGGGGGCAGTTTGTGATTAGGTCATGAATGTCACCATAGACATGGATGGTGCCATTTTTCTTATGGGCTGGATAGATAAATTCAGGGTGGTAAATGCTTCCATGATGTCATCATCACAGTAGAAGATGGGGTTACTAGTGGAAGGATGACCATATGACGCAACGAAGCTACCTAACTCATCATCATGAGAATAGAGGTTCACATGAGCATCATCACGGAGGGTGACCGAAGAACAAGTAGATGAAGGATCCACTGGTGTTGAGCCCAAGGTGATCGCTGAAGGGAGGTCAGGCAAAACAAAAGGGGAAGTCCCAGAGGGGTCTTCCATTGTGGATCTCATAGATGATGATAGGTAGAGGATAGTAGTTGAAGGTTCCGTCATCTCGACATCGGGAGGAAGAATTTCAATGGGAGTGGATGTGTCCTCTAGTTCTGCCGAAGCATAACACGCAAGTAAGGGAGAGGCAGACTCATTGTGGTCGATCTCGTACTGTTGAACTACGTCTAAAGTAGTACATTAGTCTGCATGGCGAGGAAAAAGGTGGGTATAGTGGCCATGGAGATCATACAAATCACAAGGGTGGTTTGTGTGCACAGTCTTGAGTTTCTTGGATGAATTTGGTAAAGTAACATGGACTTATGGGACATTAGACTCAGAAAATGCTACATTGACCATGTGTTTCATACGAGACAATTCAGGACAATGATGGGCGACATGTCCAACAACATCACACAAAGCACACAGAGGTGTACACTTTGGAGGCTTAGGAGGAGCAGGTGTTGTCCAGGCAACCTTGTCCTTAGGTTCCCTTTTGCGGGTTTTTTCCCCCTCACCCGAGGCTTTAGCAACAAGAGTAGGTTCCCATTGAGGTGGTTGAGGTACAGAAGCAAAGTTAGGGGTCATGGAAACCGGTTGGATTGGGTTCAAAGCAGTATAGGGTTTGGGTTGACCAGGCGAGGTATTGGCTGGGGGATCAATGTATGATACTAGGATCCCCAGGGTCATGTTGGGAAGGGACAAGGTAGCCATAACAGGTACCGAAAATACTCATATCAGGGGAGCAAGAAAAAATATCTGACTGGAGGGGTAATGGCCAGGCGGGACAACTCTGAGATGGTTAAGGCCAGGGGGAACCATTCCAGGAGGAAAGAGGTGATCAAGGACACCGACTGCAGATGAAGGGCCTTGAGGAGGAGGTCTTGAAGGTTGAGTCGAAGTACTAGGAGAAGGTTGCAAAGGGCGAGGCTGCTGACTAGTCGAACCAGACCGTTTGAGGTTAGATCGAGATGATTGCATCATGCAAAAATTTGACGAGCAAGGGTCAGAGATGATGGGGGGGACTAGGGAATGAACCAAGAAAAGAGGAATCTTTATAGACTCCAGATGAGACACTGGTTAGAGGTTCGACTATTTGTTATTGGCCACAAAATAAATAATGGACTCTGGAGAGGTCTGAGACTTCGGTTCGTAATATGTCAGCTGATCTATAGTGACGATATTTCCGTTGTGAGGAAAGCAAATATTATGGTGAATCGGAGATGGGAAAAAAGACATCGCATAAGTGTAGCTACGACTCAATATAATGTTGTAGTCTAAGGGGGCATCAATGACTTCAATGTCAACACAAACAGTCTTGCCCGCAAGAGTAATAGGATAATTGTAGAACATGCCAAGGGGCTGAGAAGAGTGGTCATCCTACGCATGGAGGGTGATAGTGGAAGGGGCTAACTTTGGTGATCCAATCTATTTACAAACAGAAGAAGACATCAAGTAGGTGGATGCCCCTTCGTTAATGATACAACGGGAGACGTTGGCATTTAGGATATTGACAGGTATTTAGAAGGCTATAGATGGAGGAAGGGGTGGATGCTCTGCCTTATCAACATCGAAGAAAATCAAACGATCATCTGAAGGATCCAAAATTCCCATAGTAGTTAGTAGAGCTTTTCATTGTGAAGGGAATGACTAGAGGACTTCCAGTGTTGACATAGCGGCAGGGGATTGTGCCAAGTCATCTACTATACTGCAGGTGTAGGTGGCTTTATCGGAAGCAACCTTTCAGCATAATGGTCCCTTGAGGATCTTGGTATGTACCTATGCCTTAGGCTGAGGGATCTGTAAAGGACCATTGGGTGTCGAAATTGGCTCTGTGGGACCTAAATATGGGGGATCAGTGGAAGACGTAGTGGGAGGCATGTTGTGCTAACGGGACCGAGTATGAAGGTTGAGATCGACAGTATTGGCCTAGTCAGAGTTCATCATGAGGATATGGTAATCAGAGGTACCAGATGGAGAAGGTTGAGTGGCTGCCTGACCTTCAGGGGGTTGGGCAACTACATATCCTTGCTGAGGGAATGGATTGGTAAACACAGCCAGTTGAGTAGGTGCGAAATTATGAAGAACCGAATAAGAGGCTTGTTTTCCTCGAGATGTTGTTTGAGCTTCCCACATTTAACGCATATGAGGTAAAATGGGACAATCATGGGCATAATGACCTTAGACACCACAACAAGAACAAGGCTTACTCATGCGAATAGGCTTGTCCTGCTTGGGTTGAATGCCCTGTTGCTGGGTTTTAGTGTTAGATGTATTCCCTTGGGGATTGTTGCCTGGATTACTTAGAGCGGGTTGGTTTTGGTTGCCTTTCCTCTTCTTTTTGGAAGTGGGAGGATTATTCGCACTCTGCTGTGCATACACTTGACCCTAAGGGGGGGGTGGATGTTGTTGCGGAACTTGAGAAGGAAAGGGAGTCTGAGGTGCTTGTGCTGGAGGGCCTGGAGCACCAGGTTGCGGATACGGATAATAAGGAGGTTGAGCAACATTGGGGTAATTTTTTTTGGCAAAAGTAGGCCCTGACATTAGAGGATGCAGTTCGACAAAATCATGAGGCATGCCGTGTCTTGGATACATGTTGCTGGGAGGGGGAAAAGTGCTAGAGGAGCTGGTCCCTCCCTGAGGGACCTATAACCTATAGGAGGATGAGTGTACGGATGTGAAAGCGATCCAACGATACCGTCAGCAGCATGGGATTCCCTTGGTGCGTTGGCACCACCAAGTCTAGGGAGATCAGGTAAGACGGTATAAACATAACCGGATTGCGCGTAGATCAAGTCATATTTCAATGCAATCTGGAGGGAATCTTCCTCGGTCTGAGGAAAGTGAGATGCGACATCTTTACCAATAGTAGGAAAAAGGGATCTAAGAAACCAGTCCATGTAGACACTGTATTTGAAAACAGGGGCTCGACA
Organism: Pinus albicaulis; assembly: GCA_034641835.2. Lineage (NCBI taxonomy): Eukaryota > Viridiplantae > Streptophyta > Pinopsida > Pinales > Pinaceae > Pinus > Pinus albicaulis. Next base: position 239,361,574 of record CM076573.1, read on the forward strand.
TAGGCTATTCCTTCTACGCCATTCTTGAATATGGTCAGATAGGTGGGTGGTAGAAGTTTGACAAAAAGAGGTCAAGAGTTCGGTATCAATTTCATAACAAAGGGGAAGCTAGAAGTAAGATAGAAAAGCCTTGGCAAGAGTCACAAAAGTAGTAGGAGAGGAGGAGGCCTGGTCGACATACCACTTGGAAGCTTCTCCAGTAAGCGTATGCTGGAATAACTGTAGACGGATAGAGTCATTGGTGATGGAGTTAGTCGAACACCACATGCGGAAAGAACGAACATGGTTGGTAGGATCCTCTCCAACATTTCCTTCAAATTTGGGGATGTCTGAAGGAAGCTTGGTTGGCATAGCAAGCCAACCTGGATCATGGTGTATGGGGTCATTAATCAACTGGTTAAAATCGGGAAGGCCTAGGCCTGCCATATAAGGAAGCAAGCGAGCAACCTGAATAGTTCCTCTTGTGGCACCACTAGTAGCATTTCCAGCATTAGACCTGGGCCCACCACCAATGTTAGGTCGTGAACCAAACATGATGAAGGTGAAAGGTGGAGGAGAGCCAGGGATAGAACCAAAAGGGGAACTCGATGAACCAGAATCAGAGTCAGAATGGGGACTCGGTGGAGGACGAACTCAGACCCTACGCGGTGGAGTAATTCTTCCTAATGGAAACTGAGGATGAAGGCCTTGGAGTCTCTGGGATAAACGCCTTGGGGGCACAATGATGGTAAAGAGACATGAAACCCAATAATAAAGAGAGGGGCAAGGAGGTGCAGATCAATTGATTATAATGTTTAAGTCTTGTCCTGGTGGTGTAAACCAGGCGCTCTTCACTTTAGGTGTGTGTGTATGTGATAATTGTGTTAATTTTAATGAAGTCCAGGTGTGTGTAGAGAAAAAATAAAAAATATGTTGTATAATTGTAAATAAAACTGAAAGCAACAGTAAAGGGATCTGAAAGCAAGAGTAAAATAAACAACCAAAGATGTATAAATTTAAACCCAAGGAGGAGGGCTTCCCAAAAACTAGTCTATGGGTGGGATAAATCTACTCAAAACACACAAAATGGCCGATGGATCTTAGGTCAAGAGGGACAATGATCTAAAGTTCATATCTGTTGGAAAGAGGTGCAGAAAACAACAAGAAACCAGAGGGAAAAATGCTGAAAAATAGGTGGCGAAAGGCTACAACTTAAAGGTAAACGGAGGGGACCCTAAAGGAGGACCAGAAAAAACTGAAAATAGGTGTTTGGATGGATAAATAAATGATTTGAAATGGATTTGAAAGTGCAAGTTTAGATCTAAAAAATGGCTGAAAAACACTAAAATATTAGAAGACCTGCTTCAGCTAAACTCCTCCTCAAAAGGTGGAAGCGTATTGAAGCCCTAAGGGGCTTGGTTCCTACTTCGATGAGTAAAAATAAGCAAGTACGGGTCCAAGGCGGGTAAGGATGGAGGTCAGATAACCCTGAACATTTCCCTAGACAAAGCTAGAAAAATCACAGAAAATCCCCCAAAAAGTACAGGTCGTAGGTTCTAACCTGTTTTCCGCCGAGGTCGCAGTTTTTGGGTAGTTATTTGCTACCTGAGAGCTGAGGTTGTGGGTTTTGGGCCAATAAGTACGACTTGTACTTTCGGATGTCTCGAGAGAAGGTTTCAGAAAAAAAAAAAATTGTCTCTACTGTGGCTGATACCTGTTTCCTACACAAAAGGCCCAGAAACCACAAAAGTTAGAATTTTTACTGTTTTAGGGTTAAAAAGGTTAAAACAACATCAATAAATGAAAAATAAAAAGCTGAAGAAAAACCCTAGGGGTTTAAGTAGTTGGTCATGCAAGGATCTGAAAAATGACAATGGTCATAATTATAAACCCTTATGGAGTTGCCAGTTGTTAGTGTGAATTCTAATCGCAAGCGTACGAAAAAGGTTCACTTTAGTTGTGCATAAAAAACAACCCTAACATCAAATGTGGCTGTTAATTTCATTAGATATACAGTAAGTGATCATAATAAATGCTACAAAAATCCAGATCTATGCAGTTAAAGACATTAAACAATAAAAATAAACAAGTGTTTCTCTATGCATCCAATGGACAAGGCAAGAATTTTTAATTTTTTTTTGTATTATGACACCTGGGAAGGGAACATGGAAAGGTGTTACCAGTCCCCCTCAATGGGATGGGTTCTTTTATGTCCTCAGCACTCCAGATCTAAAATATCTCTCTCTTGATCATGCAGAAAATCCAGACAAAATGGAACTCAAAGGGAGCTCACAAGCAAAAAGCAGAAAAATATGACAATGATGAAGGATCAAATTCAGACCAAAAGTATAGACCAAAAGGTGATCTCAAGGCAACAAAAGGTAGTGAATGAATGGAAAAACCTTCTATTTATAACAAAATATCGAGTTAGTCTAGATATTGGTGCATAATTAAAATTTTATTAACCAATTCTAGATCCAACTTTTATGGAATATTTTATTATTTTTGTTGGAGGGAAAAGGAAGTTGAATTTGGTCAAATCCCTTTATTTAGAAATAATAAATAAATAAATAATTTATTTATTATTTAAGAATATGGTTAAATAATAATTAAATAAATAATGGTTTAGTCAATTATTTGTAATTTTTTTAGTTAAATTTAACAAGGAATATTATTAAATAATGATTTAAATAGTTATTCCTAGAAAATAATAAGGTAAATAATGATTTATCTAATTAATTTTCTTGTTTTGGGTTAAATATGACCAGGAATATTAATTAAACAATGGTCTAGTTAATTATCCCTAGAGGAAAATCAAACAAATAAGGATTTATTTAATTATTCCTCATGGGGTTTCCCGAGAAATAACTTAATAAACTATGGGTTATTAAATTATTTCTCATAGTGAAAGCAATTTTATTATGGTAAAATTGGTCTTACATGGTGTACTTTAGTCCATCTAATAGTAATAGGTTAGATGACCAAAAAATTGTGTAACAAATGTAGTGAAAGGGAAGTTTTTCATTCCTACTTAGATCCAAAATATGCAAGGACCCTACATTATCGAACAAACGGAACAAGCACCAACCATGGAAGTTAAACACCCGGAGGTAAATTCACTTTTCCCTCACCTTCAATCCAAGGTGTTAATATGTATTTTTAATGGAGTTTGGCCAAGATATGATGATTTACACCACTGATATTTTTTTTCTTGGACAATCAACTATGATATTTACTTATATTCCAAAGGTTTCTTCATAGTTCAATTTGATACATTGAAAAAACTGGAGAAAGTACTAAATGATGGGCCATGGTTTTATGGTAGACTTGGACTTTTTATTACCCCATGGTTACTATATTTTGATGCCACAAGCATGGCGGTCACAACAATGCGTGTTTGGGTGGGATTACCGAATCTCCCTCTTCCTTTTTGGCACCATTACATCCTTGAGGATATTGGAAATGCTCGAGGAAAATTCAAAAGGATATACTTTGACATAACATAAAAGTATATTTTTATGAAACATAAACAAATTCAATGGACCCAAGTTTTATATTATGAGAATAGGACTGGACCTTAACTCTAGATTGACCAAATTTAGGAGGAATCAAATCTTTTGAGGTGTAAACATTTCTTTAAATTTTACAATTAAAAAAAGATTTGTATCTTAAGATATTTGACCTCCGTAGACACTTAAAATATCCAAAATTAACATAAATCTATAATATTAATAAATTAATATATATATATATATATATATATATATATATATATATATATATATTTTCAATTTTTATTTAAAAAATAAAAAAATATATATATATTTTTCTTTAAATTTTACACTTAAAAAAATATTTGTATACAATCATCTTTTGGACTCATAATTCTTTAAAGTTGAAGATGTTCTAGACTATTTAGTTTAGATTGCATTATTTTTAGCCATTGGTTTAGCACCAAAAGATTATTGAAAAACCCCAAAGTTCCACCTTGTTGTCAAAGCTACGAACTACCAATTTATGGATCATGAATGCCAGGATATTCTATGGGAGTGTCATCAAGGAGATGCGAGAGGACATGTTTATTGGAAATCCATAGCTAGGAAGGTATTTCGAGCTGGCCCATGGTGGCCAAAAGTCTTCAAAGATAGGAGTATGGCAAACTCTGTGAGATATATATATATATATATTTCAATTTTTATTTATAAAAACAATAAAAAATATTTATTTTTTTCTTTAAATTTTACACTTCAAAAAATATGTGTATCTTAAGATATTTGACCTCTCTTAAAAAAAATGTGTATCTTAAGATATTTGACCTCTCTTGACACAATAAATTCAAAATTAACACAAATCTATAATATTGATGATGATGATGATGATGATAATGATGATGATGGTTATCGTCTATTAAGACCAATGAGGTCTATCAAACCACAAGAGAGGAGAAAGAATCTAAGTTTGATTATTCAAAATATTGTTTCTATGGTCAAAGAGAAGGGAAATAAATGCTCCAATATCGCTATAGGTGGGTTGGCTTATAGATCAAGAAGATTGGAAGTGTGGAAGATGGTATGGGCTTGAGAGAAAATGTGAGTAAGAGTTGGGCAGTCTAAAAGGAAGTGCTTTTCATCTTGAACCTGCTTAGAATCACAAGTATGACAAATTCTATCATTCCAAGGGGTCTTGGGAATAGACCATCGTCTGGTCTCACTTCGAAGCTCATGGGAATTAGTTCTTATCTTCACGATGTTCATTTTTTTCTTATTTTTGGATAACACAGAGGGATAATTCTAATAATCAAGGGTAGGGTTGATCACTTCCTTATAATATCTTGGCTTCCTTTTACCCTCCAACTCCTGATCCTCCCACATCTTGTCCTTAAACTTGGAGGTAATAGTATTTTTGATATTATCTTTGCTTCCCATGTTGAGCTCCTCCTTAATTCCTCAATGGTTGAGCTAGGCATATGAATCCTTATGCCACCCGCGCTTGAGGCGAAGGTGCGGGTTTTGATTACAGTTAGAAGCAAGTTTAGGGAGCCTTTTTTATTCCATGTTGTCATGCTTCTTCTTATACATCAGATATCTAAACATAGTCGTACTTTCAATGGGGTACAAACCAGATTAGAACAAGAGGATACGATAGGGATTATTTCCATTGATCTTAAGGTTGTAGATTATGAATTTCTTTTGAATCATCTCAAACTTCCTCCATGACTCTCTGGATACACTGCAACCCCAAACTTCACATCTGTATAAGACAACGGGGGTGGCAAGGGTCTCAAAGAGGAACCTCTTTTTACTCCAAATGTAAATATCGACCGACTTACAATCATTTTCAAGCTCATAAGAAACTTTCCAACCCCCAATAATCCTTTTCTCGATGCTATAATTCCAGTTGAGATGATGAGGGAAGTTAATGCCCAAATACTTATAAAAAGAAACCTGCTCTAAGCACTGGTTATTAAACTAAAAAATACCATGGGTGATCTTTTTGGATTTAATGATCATGACTTTAGTCTTGTCGGTATTAAATGTCATACCCATCTTAGAGTAGTAGTCATGAAGAATTTGAAACTCTTTATCAAGGTTAATAAATTGAATTACATTTTTTTGTTAATTTTTATTTCTAAAAAAAATAAAAAATATATATTTTTAACTTTTAAGAAAAATAAATTATTTTTAAAATATTAAAATATATTATAATTTAATAAAATATTAATCATAGTATTCCATTACAAATGATCTTGCATTCATCAACCTAAACTCAACCTCGCTGAAATATAACAATAATAATAAACTTTCCTAAAAATTTAATGTCTTTTCCACCTTGAGTAAAAAAAACATTGTAAGTGATGGAAACCTAGAGTATCACATCCCAACAGAAATTTAGTTCGCAGAATCACTTGCTGGTGCCCATGAGGTCAAAAGTTTTGGATCGTGACGACATCTTGGTTCCCAGATTTGCTTGACCTTGAGGGAAATTTCTAAGCATTGTCCAAAAACTTGCTCTCAACGTATACATTTGATATTTGAGGCCTTCTAGACGTGCTGTCCTTGTCGATTAAAGCTCAATGATTCCTCGCCAAGCCGAGTTTCTATAAATTGATTTGTTTATGCAACACATAAAACACAGACCCAGTTCACAATTTTGTTAATTATCCATAGATTTTATTGGGAATGAAGAGATTTCAAAATCCACACATCGTAGCGGTTCCATTCTCGGCGTTGGGTCACTCCATCCCCTTCCTTGACCTTGTAAAGCTCTTGGCTTTGAAGCGCACCATATTCAGCTATGTCATGACTCTTGCAAACGTTATCCAGCTAGAAGGAGCTCTGGCTGAAGCTCAATATGCCGATTTGGATATTCGGGCTGTTGTCCTCCCGACGCCATTCGTGGAAGGGCTGCAGGAAGGATGCGAGAGTGCCGATGTAATTCCCTCGCCTGATGTCATTTTCAATCTTTCCCAAAAGCTTGTAGAGCCTTTTGAGCACTGGTTCCATCAACAGTTCCAAGAAGACAAAGCCAGGCCTCGCCCAATTTGTATTATCAGCGACATGTTCATGCTATGGAGTCTGCACACTGGGGAAAAGTATTGTATCCTCTGATTTCTCTTCAATACATGTGGGGCCTTCACCATGACTCTTATCGACTCTGTCACGACTTCGATAACTAGCAATTCCTTGCAGAAAGATGGGGACAACCTTGTTCTCAGAGCAAATTTTTCGAGTCTTCTCAGACTCAATAAGAAAGAGATAGCTACAAGCTACTTCCAGCCCGACAGTTCAAATTCCAGGCAGCAATTCATCATCCAGTGCATTTGATCTTTGAGTTGTGGCTGTGGAATGCTCATCAATACGTTGAAGGAGCTCGAGGCTCCATATCTAAGCCACTTACGCAGCCTGACCGGGAAGCCCATTTGGTCTATAGGCCTGGTACTTCCACAAAGATTTTCAGGCATGGCGGATAGAGGGAAAATGGCGACCATTAGCAAGGATGAGCTGGTTCAGTGGCTGGATTCTCAGAGTCTGCGTTTGGTTTTGTACGTTTTGTTGGGAAGCCAAACCTTCTTATCGGAAGTACAGACCGCTGCATTGGCGAGGGGACTGGAAGCCAACGAGCAACCATTCGTTTGGGCCATGAAATTCGCCCCCAAACTCGAAACCATGACGGCAGACACTGTAAACAACATTCAAGGCTATCTTCCTGATGGCTTTACTAAAAGGATGAAAATAAAAGGGTTAGGGTTAATGATATGGGGATGGCCGCCTTAGCTTCTTATTCGTTCCCACCCGTCGATAGGCATGTTGGAATTTCTGAACAATTCCAAACAACAGAGGAAAAACAATTTCTCTTCTTTAACACATTGAAATCAATTTAAAAATATGGACAAAGATGGTACAAAAGCAACTATTTCATTAAACTTAAAAAACTGTTACAATCTAGCAAGAAATTGTTGTTCTGGCCTTTAAAAAAAAATACATAAGCTGCTACTAACACACAATGTTACAAATCTGCTCTCTTTGTCTTTTTAAAAATGCACACACATAGTGCAATTTTTCTCACACAGAATCTCATTGCTCTCTATCTTTTTTTAATACAGAGTCATACTCTATTTTTCCACATAGTACATAGTCTCTTTTTTCTTTTTTCCTTTGGGCATATATATGGCATTTTAAACTATAAAAAAAATTAAAAAAAATTATATATATATACCTTAAGTCAAAGACTTAACAAAAAACTTTGCGGCATTAAAACATATAAAGTCATTAAACAAAAAAAATATACACAAAGTTCTAAAATCATTTTCATGGACTTTAAGGATATTATGCAAAACTTTTAAACTGGATTTATCACATCCATTTTGAAGGATGTTGATTGGGCATTCAAACTATGTGATCGGCTCCTCATTGGCTGATGGTGGAGCCCGACAGATTTCAAATGAACTTCAAGAAAATTTGATAAGGGCTTATCGCATCCATTTGGGATTGGTCCACGTCAGCTTCATTCTATGCGATAGTACCGTGATTGGTTGATGCGGTTGCTGTATTGGCGGTGGTGGGGACAAGACCCATTCAAATCATAAACAAAATGGGCTGTTGGTGTTGTATTTTAAATGCTGTGGTTGTAGAGTTTATGGCGCAATATGACATGATTTGACAACAGGTTTGGGTGGTTTGAAGAACCACGATGTTCATTGAAGAGGAGCATAGCCATGACCATTAAAAAAAATTATTTTTGCAAGGATTTAAATGTGCGATAGAATGCACACAAAAAAACATTCTTCCGCTGCTGTACTTTTCGTCCTCCTGCACAGGGTTGCAGGTGGGTTTAATATTTCAACAAGGCGCTTTCATGACCCACTGCGGTTGGAACTCCACACTAGAGAGCTTATCTTTGGGAGTCCCTATGATCACATGGCTGATGTTTGGAGATCATCACTTCAACTCTAATAAAGTCGCGGAGCAATTTGGAATATAACTCCAGTTTTGCGAGCACAGAGATGGGATTCCTGAGGAGGAAAGAGTGAAGGAAGTTGTGAGGGTTGTGTTGACTGAAGATTAGGGCGAAGAGATGAGGAGAAATGCAGAGAAATTGAAGGAGATTGCTTCAGAAGCTGTTGGAGATGGAGGTTCTTTGAAAGCGAATTTGCGAGCTTTCGTTGGTGAGATGCAAAAATTAATGAAAACTCAAAATACTAAAAGCGAAACTGCAAATACAGAATTCATGCGAAATATTCATTGAGATTGTGTTGTTGATTATTAAAAATATATATTCAATGAAACAAAGTGTATATAAAGGGGAAGAATGTTTCGGTTTCATACGATTAGTTTTCTCAGAGTTTTCTCAGCGTTTGGGAGCTCTACTTTGTGGTTACTTGTTAAAAAAAGAACAAAAACAACCAAAGATTTCGTATATCATCTGAACCCAGAGAAAAAGTCATGCACAGTAAAATAAATAATCTGGGAGTACCATTTATTTTAATAATATTATTGGTGTGCTGTTAATTAGGTTTATCCGCCTAACTAGAAGGATAATCATTATCCTCCTCATTAAGTTAAATTAAAAAAAATTAATAGAATACATTTGATTTTAAATATGTATATATATGGGAATATTATAGGTATAGCTTCAAGTGAATCAATATCACTACATAATATAGTCCCACAGGTCGTGGAAGATGAGAAGAAAAGCAATAACCTAGGTAAATGTTTTATACAGCACCTTAGAGGGTAATCTCTAATTTAATATTTAAATTTATTGTATGTGTTTTCTAGATAGAGTGAGTCTGTGCTCCTTTGGATGGAAATTTGATGGAAGTGGAGTATTAGTATTAATGTTGAATGGAAAAATAATTTGTACTTGTTTTAATGTTGAATGATGTTGAATGGAAGAATTGTGGAGTATTAGTCTTAATGTTGAATGGAAAAATAATTTGTATGAATTTTAATGTTGAATAGAAGAATTATTTATTGAAAAATAATTTATCTGTTACTAAATTGTGTTAAACTCTCAAATTTACACATTAAAACTATTTTTATTTCATAAATAATTCAAACACTCAAACCTGTCCTTCTTTTGTGAATGAATCAATGCTATCACAACAATTTTCCTTCTTTTGTGAATGAATTAATGCTATCACAACAATTGTGCAAAACTCTGAAATATACACATGGAAACTATTTTTATCCCTAAATAATTCAAACACTCAACCCCTCCCTCTTTTGTGAATGAATTAGTAAAATTTTTATAGATGTGAATTTTTAGAAGTCTAACATTTTTTGGAGCTTCATGATAGTATCTAGGTTCTACCCTCTCACGGATAAAATTCAATTCACTTCCTTTCCATTTTCATTAGGATAATCATGGAGGCTTCTCTTCTTTCTAGAATACCAACTCATGTCATCTTGAATCCTTCTTAAATTATCTTGCCATCAACAAAGAAGCATATATTGTATACAAGGAAGTTAAGTACTTCATGCCCTATCTTTTAAAATCCCACAAGATCACTTTTGTGCCTCATCCAGCAGTAAGAACACTATTCATGCATTAGGAGTTGGGTGAGAAGAGGCCTAACTCGATGAATTGCTTAGAAGAATATGATGTGGAGTTCAAACCAGTTCATACAATAAAGGGTCATGGGCCTTTTAATCTGACAACCGAAGCAAGAGATACTCTTGAGAAAGATATTTTAGGTTGGGAGCAAGAGATAGAAATGTATAATATTGAAAATGTTCCTCAGTGCATGTTTATAGTGCCATGGTATGCTGACATATGGAAATTTCTAGAATACGACACCTTTCCCATGAAATTATTGAATAAACAGAAGACGAGAATCCTTTTAAAAGCTATATCTTACCAACTAGTCCATGGAGTGATTTTCAGAAAGCACCACAATGGTGTCTTGATGAGACACCTTGAGCCACAGGATACATAGAAGTTACTTAGATACTTTCAAAATCGACCGACAGGTGACCACTATGCGAGTGACACTACAATGCATAAATTTACGAGGGATCGTTATTATTAGCCCACTCTATTCAAAGATGTTCATGCTTAACTCCGCAAGTACCCAAATTTTCATACATGCGCCGGTCATGATCAGAGGCCAACCACCCCACTTCTACTAGTAGAATTTGAGGAACCATTCCAATAGAATGTCTTAGATGCCATAAAAGAAATTATTCCCCATTCATCAAAGCAATATCGATATATTCTAATAGCATCAAATTATTTCACTTAGTGGTCATAAGTAGTTCCCTTGAGACAAGTAAATGATCAATAAGTGATCTAACTTTTGCGACAAATTATTGTAAACAGATTTGGCATTCTAACGTTAGTTTTATTTGATAATAAAACTTACTTTTCATCATTAAAAATTTAAGATTCCACATTGGAAAATGGGATTGTATTAAAACATGCATCTAATTATTACCCATAGGGAAATGGTTTTCATGAACTGGAAAACAAAATTCTTATTTGTGTAATAAAAAAAACTATATTCTGTAAGAAATGGAATTAGCATAATGCTTTGACCACTGCATTATGGATTTATCATTTAACTCCTAAGCCTTCCTTGAAGATCTCGTCGTACTTTCTGGTTTATGGTAAAGAAGTTATCTTGCCCCCGAACCTGAATCTTCTAGCCTTAAGGGTCTCCCAATAGTCACAAGGTATAATTTTCCTTCTAGTTTAGAGAAGGATAGACACTTCACTCAAACTCAAGGAAGAAAGGCTAAAAACTAAAGAGAGATTTGTTGTTTACCAAAACCGTGTAAAGCGTTGGTTTGGTAAGAAGTTTGTAGGAGCAAAGAACTTTGATGTGGGTGGCCTAGTACTAAAGTGGGATAAACCCCATGAAGAGAAAGGAAAACACATGAAATTCCAACCTTTATGGATTGGACCATCCATAATCAAAGAAAATATTGATCATAATACATTCAAGTTGAAATCCTTAGACGGGAGGATTCACCCCCTTCCTGTAATGTCCGAGATATGAAGCATTATTTTCAATAGTAGCTACATGCTACTCTTGCTCCCAGGCCTTGTTTTTGCTCCTGAACTGACTCCACCGAGGTACTGTCTGGGCCTATTGGTAGCGGAGCAACACCAAAGATGAAAATTCATACTATGAATATCATAAACTCGCTGCGCACATTACCCTTTCTTGGATTGAAACAATTGTGATATGTTGTATCTTTTGTATGTTAAACCAAGTAGATGAAAGTGATATGCTATGTATATAACCGAGACAAAAGGGGGGAGTCAAGGAAATAAATACTTCTTGAAGGTCTAATCCTTTAATTTAAATATATTCCTAGATAGATAAGTTGAAGCTCGCTGAGTGTGTCACCAAGTGTTTCCGCTGCTAAAACACCCTCCAAAAAATTTCCCCACATTCAAATTTTGGAGCCTACTACACTGCAGTATTTAGTGTAGCCTTGATTTTTAAGCGTCGTCTCATGTTATTCTATATGTTTCAAGTATTACGGAATGTTCTCAAGTGTCGTCACATTGATTAGAACATCCTTAAGTGCATTTCATGGTCGTAACATCTTTATTGTTGTAAAACGACACTTTTTGGTTGTAGTCGCACACACTTCACCCGTTGTACTTGGGGAATGCATATAAAGTGAAAATTTTATGTATATTATTTCTCAATATTTTCTAAGTCTTCTTAATGAGTTGGTATATGTCTCACATAGTTTTATGTGAGAGCTAATCATGTCCACACATTTCCCTATGTCCCAGACTTAGACAAATTTTGGTTGCAAAGAAAACCTAAATTTTGGTTGCAAAGAAAACCTATCAAGACAAAGAGCACACCATTAGGGGAATTTTGAGGTCTAAAATGGGCCTCATAAGGAAATTATAAAATAATAGTGGAAATAATTAAATAAGATTTTATTACATCATCAAATTTTAGAGGGAAAAAAGGAAAATTTAATTTTTTTCAACTCGTATATTCAACTTATCTCCCTATGAGTTTACTCAATTTTCGAGCAGAAATACTCGTTGGATGTGGAATTTGATTTCCCATCCAAGGAGTACCATTGTTGCATAATTCTGATGGAAACTGCTATGTGAAAAATGAGAATACATTAAAAACGTGATTGTAAACACGTTTTTTCATGTATTTCTCATTTTTCGTGTAGCAAGGTCCATCAAAAGTATGCAACATGGGTACTCCTTGGATGAGGAATTAAATTTTTCATCCAATGAGTACTCCCGCTCCAAATTTGAGTAAAAAAATTAGAGAGATAAGTTGAAAATACGAGTTGAAAAACTAGTTTTATTATTTTATTACTTTCTAATATTTTTACTTTTTTACTCTAATAATGGTGAATCATCCCCCATGGTTGACATCATCATCTTGAATCCTATTGGTTCTAATAAATTATATTTTTGTTGTACATTTTTCTTAGGAGGCCTATTTTAGAATTCAAAATTCCTCTAATGAAGCACACTTTGAAGCCTTGGGCATAAATCCTTCATTGTTTCGAAGTGCTCCATGTTCCCTCAAAGAGTGAAAAGCACACTCCTTGTGAAAAGAACACTCCTTAAGCCCTTTCCCCTTACTTGTTTTGAACTGCGCCCTTGAAGAAACCAAGTCTTCCTTTGCACACACTCCTTCGACTCGAAGAAGTGCACTCTCCTTAAGCGCATGAGTGCACTTTGAAGGAACAAATATTCTCCCTTCAACATTTATACCTATGAAATGCACCCTCTTGAGTGCATGATAAAACCCAAAAGGCCTGAAGTGTTCATCATTTAGCCTTCAAGAGTACGCCATGTGCCCTCCATCTCTCTCTTGAGTGCACAACGCACTTGGGAAGCTCGAATATTTCCCCTCCATCCTTGGGGCTTGAACCATGCACCATGCCTTGACTTCCTCTTTATCTTGAGCACATGAATACATGTGGAAGCCCTGAAGCTTGCCCCCTTCATCTCTTCAGCCATTCAAAGTGTTCCCATGCATGTAGAAGCTCTCCTTGTCCCTTTTGAGTGCACTAACAAGCCATTAATATAAGATATGAATAAAACACGATAGAATAGGATATTTTTTGGTTGATGGTTTCTTTTCATGAGTGACTGCAGATCCATGTATTCCAGGAATAAAATTGCAAGCACACATGAGGAAGATCGAGAAAAGAGAGCAAACAAAGGAAGGATTGAAGAAAAAATAACACATTGTAACCTTGACGATCAAAGAACCCTAAAGACTCCATTAGATAAAAACCCTTTGTAAAAGAAATTATCCAGGAACACATAGAATACATATATAAACATACACACAAAAGTGCAGTAGAAATAAAACTTCATTTCATTAATATCAAAATACTAAAATATTCTTACATACAAAATGGAAATAAAATAGCTCGGGCGATGGTAGTGTATCTCTAAGAAGAGTGTTTGTTTGGATGGGCTTGGCACAGGTTCGGCTTGTACTTCGCATCAAAAAAACTCTCAGACACCGGCCTTTTCGGCAACAACCTATAGGCATATCGCAGTCTCACCCAAGGTGGCTATGAGTGTTTGCAAAACCAGGTTTCTGCAGCCTTGAGGGACTATGCGAGGTGGCTTTTACTTCACTTTTCTTTGTTTAACTTATCACTATTGCATTGCATAATTTAACTATTTACTTTGACACATTTGGTTTAACATAAGTATGTTATAGAACAATATATATACACTATCATAACATAATGAGGACTTCACATCATAGATAGAAAGAAAATATAACAATACAAATAAACACAAAATAATGCCCAAAACTTCTCTTCTTTATTAGAATGAGTGTCTTTAGTACATTCAACTTCTCGACCTGCGCACACAGCTACAGGTGGTTCAACACTAAGCTGTTGAATCTTCCAAGGTCTCCGCGCACTCAGCTGCGAATCCTTTCTTTAAGGCCCAAAACATAGAACAAAATATATAACAACTTGCACTCAATGTCTATGATGATATGATGTTATCTTCGACAAAGCATTACATCTCTTTATATAACGTTACATCGCTACAAAATCATCGTCCACATACCATGGGCTAAAAAAAAAATCAACTAAAATTCCCAAGAACCATTACAAAATGAGGGGCTTTGACCTACCTCGTCAAAGCCCCTAGACTCCGTGCGGTATATATGAGCTCACAGTACCGCGCACTCCGCTCCTCAAAATGTGGAGTGTTTGACCAAAATTGGACCAATTTAGGTTGCACCCAACAAAGAGATGTGGCAACTACATGCCTATGAACTTAGTGTTACTATGAGGTTCGATGGCCTTTTTATCATTAAGAAAGAATGAGAAACCCTAAAAATCCAAAAACCTAACCCTAGGAGATGAAGCGTCAAAAGCTTGTGGGCCTCGTGGTGGTAAGTTGGAAGGTCAACTTCCTAGGGTTGTAACTTTGGCATACGATCTATGTTTGGATATCATAATACCTTGTTTTGAAGATCTTGAAGAGGAGGTAAAAAAAAAAACTAATGAAATGGTTTTGACTATTTTGGTCTCTCTGGTTTTCCTAAAAATGTCTTTTAGTGCTTCAAAACAGCTCTAGAAGTTTAGGACCTGAAAAAAAACCAAAAATAGTAAATTGTGCTACAATTAAGGAAACTGAAAAAATGAAAGAAACAATGGTGGGGGTCCAAGTGGAATAGGATGGTGGCCACCAATATCCACCTGTATCACTTTGGAGGGTGAATAAATCAACAATCGAAGCTGTGTGAAGAACAAAGACACAAGTGGTAGTTATGTCACCACTCAATAAAGTCCATGTCATCAGTCACTATTAGTCCAAGTCATCAAATATAGTGACATGTCAGATTTTCACCACATGATGGCGTCGAAGTTGTGATGTGATTTTTAATCATTGTAAAGACAAAGAAGTGGAATTCCAAGAGTCTTTTGTGGAAAAAAGAGTCATGGAAGTTCAAAATACATGTAATACCAAAATTCATATGTAATTCCAAAAGTTGCTTGGAATTCCAAAGGTTGTAGAAGTCCAAAGGTCATTGGGAGTTGGAAATTCAAGAGTCATGGGATGTGAAAGGTCATGCCTCAAGTTATAAAATGATCCTAATTTCTCATGTAAAGGAATTTTAACCTTAGCTTGTCCCACAATGCATTAGAGAGACAAAGTTAGTACCTTTGGGAAGCAAGTAGTGCCTCTAATGCTGCACTTTTGGAGGTAGTGATGTTCATTATATATATGTATCTTGGAAATTTTGCTTAATATTGAAGCCTTCCAGGCCAACACATTATCACACATGGATTGTGGATGTTTCTAAGACTACTCTTTGAATTTTTATGCTTCATATTTTATTTCACTCGTAATGGAGTGATTGAACTATTTCGGTGACTTTAGTTCTGAACTTATCTATTTTCTTGTAGGAATAGCAGTTGCACATATCATATCTGCATAACTCTGTTGGGCATATGCGAAATTAGTTCCTGAGTCAGTTTTGGAATTGAGGTAGAGTAGAATCAGTAGGTTGAGAAGCATTAAATGAAGGTGCATTCGATTATACACTAGATAAGTAGTGGCTGTAGGTGGTGCTTGTGGAGGAGGAGAAATCCAATTGTCCAGACCCCTACCCCTTTTCTTCAGGGAGATCTTCATTCCATGCCTTTTTTTTTAGATTATTTTGGATTAAGGCGCCTGAAGATTTATGCATGGGGGTTGGGATAGATGGCACCTATCAATATTTCCTTCGCGCTATAGATATGTTCTCACAACCATTAGTTCTAGTAGCATGGATTTATTAGCCGATGACAATGGGGGAATACGGATAAGCTAATACTATGCCTACTATACAAGGGGTTAGAATTGTAACATATCCTTAGTTTCATCACCTAATCTATAAGAAGTTCCATATTCATTACCAATCACTTTAAGCATGGGGTACGACTGGCTAGCCTCAATCATTCTGATGGTGAGAGGAAGGATAATAAGATAAATTTCCCATATGAACCAGAAGACTTCAAACAGAATCACTCACACATAAACTGTAAGAGATTATTTGACTAGATCAAATGGAATTGAAAGGGATGCTGCCTTTGCCTTTCTCATTGCTTGCTTTGAATTTTCACTAGCATTTGTGACTTGATCTCGAACCACTGCTACAAGAAACTCATGGGTTGTAATGTTTATAATGATCATCGCATCCATGTGAACTATTTTGCTCAATGTTCGAAAAATACTTCTTATTCATGTGTGTCTCCATCAAGGTAGTACTATTACTTCCCTCTTAGAGGCTCACTTTGTTTTCCCCCTTGTATTAGGATAACCTTGATACATCTGCAATTGAAAATTTACAAGACGCACTTTCTTGCTTATTCAAAATGACATTTGTGTTTCTTTCTCATGCTAATAGCTAAAACCAAGGCATATATTTAAGTAAATGATAATCGGTCCATATTCTGGATGGGACTCCTACACCAAATGGTGTGAGGTATGTTTGGGATATTATATTAGGGAGATCCCTTGTATGTTGGCCGTATCCAACACTGTCAACAATGACTTAATCATTGTAGCATATAATCATGTGCACTTTTTCCATATGGATACATTTTGTTTCATAATTGTTCGCCTTGTAATTTCATTTGGCATATCTTTCACATCAATAGAAGTAAACAAAATAGCAAAAGTTGTGGATATTTACACACAAGTTCTGGATCATTAAATGACCATATACTTCAATATTTTCTCAAGTTATAGGCCAATAACAGAGAGAAGGCAAGGATGATAAAAAACACCCATCATATCTATTTCTCCATATAAAATCTTGTAAAATTCACTTCATGGTTTAGAGCTCACATCAATTCCTATAGGAATAATATGCATGTGGGCAGTGAGATCAAATTATATAGGGTAATTATGCAAGCCTACATATAAGAAAACCTTAAGGAGCGAGGAGGATTTTTATATATCCAAATGAAATCTTCGCACAACTGAAAATTAACTAGTAAGTGATGTAACTTGTTTTGGAAATTTTCTATTATTTAGACCATCATAATATCCAATTTAAGTTTAAAAAAGTAGAATTTTTTAAATACTCTGAATACTAGAGGGAGAAACAATTATTCACTACTACTTCATGGAACATCCTCAATGAAGGTAGTTAGATAGTATACTAATTTTTTGTATAAGGTAAAATGATATTCTATCCAATATCAAGGTGAAATATAAGTAGAAAGAGAATGACTTATGCAAGAATGAGGGGAAGCATAAGTGCTCTGTCCTTTTGGCATATCCAAATAATACACACCATGTAACTATAGTGCTTTATCACACTGGGTTTCCCAAATTTTTTATAATTTATGGAAAATCCATTTTCAATATAAAATTGTAAACTATGATACACACTTAGCAATGAAAAAATCATAAGGGAATGGATGTCCAATTACAGAAATGAGGAAATCCAAAAAATGTGATTGTGCTAGATCATCTTTAGAGTGTTTGCAAATGTGAAGATGACTGATGGAGGGTAGAAGAAATAGTGCATATATTGGAAATAATATAACTACTATACAACTTCCTCATAATACTTATAGGGTCAAACTCTCCTTGCACTTAACACACACCTAAGAACCCAAGAAAAAAAAATACAATTAAAACCAAATAACCAAATGTTACGATAAATCTATAATGAACGAAGGGCCAAAGCATATTAATATCTTTTCTTTTTTCCCTCTTTTGAAAAACCTGCAATTTATATTACTAAATGGATGCAATTATAATCCCTCCTAAAGTATTATGTTAGGATATTCCGACACATAGGAAATAGTTAAGAATAACTTAGTCTAGTGTAGAGTTAGGTAAAGTGTGTTTCTTTACCATGTACATTTGTAAATTATAATCCGATGGTCACGATTTGTAGTGATCTGACAGTTATCTATCACCTCGGTTTTAACGACACTTGATCTGTGGCTTAACACCCGATTGGTCCATGATCTATATTTAAAGAGCATGGAGGATCATTTGTTCGGTAACCGTTTATGAGAACAACATATGTAACTTTTCTTTTTATATTAATAAATTTCCTGAAGTGGCCGTGTTGGCTTAGGCCGTGGACTGTTTCCCTCTTTGAGGGTTTTAACCACGTGATTATACTGGTGTACTGATTTGTGATCTGTTTTTGAGAGGTGACCTTTGGTTCTTGATCTACAGAACTTACCCTGTAAATTACTACATGGTATCAGAGTTATTTTGAGGGCCATGTCCTTTATTGATCAAAATCTGAAGCCGATTTGACTGCATGTGAATGGCGTTTTGTAGATCTAATATTTCTGAACATTTTTCGGCTTGGAGAACTGCTCGGTTGTGTCCAGAGCATCTGTTACAGTGAGTAACACCTTTCTTTTCATGCGAAAAGGTTTCCGGCTGCCCTAGTTATGACAACTTAGATCTGGAGGTATAAAGCATCTGTTTTGCAATTATATTTGTTAATAGTTCTTCTTATTTCAGTTCCCTCTTTTTATTTTTGGATTTTAGGTTTTATTTATTTTCCGGATATATACCCTCTTCTTTGTGTATGCTATTTTTTGTGCACTGTGTGCGATCTTGGCAAATTAGAAACGGGAAAAAGGGATTTTTTTTTGCTATGTATGCTCTTTCCCTGCGTCTATGTGCGATCTCGGGAAATCAGAAATAGCGAAAAAAGTGATAGTTGTCGGTAAGGATAACTGAGAATCTAACATTCTGCTAGCATTAAGGCTCCGCATTTCATTTTTTTTGCTCCTTTTTTGTGCTTTTTTTGTGTAGGAAAAGGCACACACACCGAGGAAAAAAAAAACCCTCCCTCATTTCATACAATAACGTGATCCTTTTACTATCTCACTTGCTGAGGGGTTAGTTTATGAGAATAGAGGTCTTGGGTTCAAGTTTGATTCTCAAGCTTCTTTTGTAAAATGTTTTTGTTCAAAGGGGCGGAATTTTTTTTAAAAAGCCGCACTTCATCCCGTTCCCGTAACTATTCGACATCTACAACTTAGATTTTCCAAAAGGCATAACTTCTTCATCCAGAAGCCGTTTTTCGAGACGTTTTTTTTGAAACGGCTTAATTTTTCAAGATCTGTCCATTAGAGTAGTTATTTTTAGCTTTTATTAACTTTAGTTTAAAAATAAAAATGGAAAGTGCATGCCCGATTATTCTTAACAGCACCAATTATTTCCAATGGCTACCTCACATGGTAGATATACTTAGAAGTAAAGGGATTTATAGAATAGCCATAGGAAAAGAAACTAAACCTTCCAATGATAATAAAGCTGCTAATTTGGAAAATAAACAAGATCAAGCACGAGGGTTTATAGGAATGTCCATTACTCAAGATCTTCGATTTCATATCCTTGACATTGATACCCTTTATGAAGCCCTGGAAAAGCTAAAAATTGTTTTTTGCATTCAAAATCAAATCATGGCCCACCAGCTTGAAATTGAGTTGCTTACTTTGGACCCCAATAACTTCTCCTCCATTGAATATTTTTTGTCCAAATTTAAGACCCTCTGAATTCTTTTAGAAGGTTGTAAGATAAAAAAGGACGATGGTAGCCTCATCTATTGCATTCTTGCTAAGCTTGGCCCTGCATACTCTGTTTTTTTTTCCACCTTCCATTCCACCAGAGAAGCCATCATTTCTTCAGGAACCACCTACAAGAATCCCTATTTTGATGCCTTTTGTGATTCTTTGATAAGATAACAAGAAATTTTTTTACATCTTGGTCTTATCACTGCTAGAAATGCTTCTAAGAAAGCCTTAGCAGCCCAACAACAACCATATCAAAAGAATCCCAAGAAGAAGTATCCTAAAAAATATAGTCCTAAACCAAACAAGGGCCCTAAAAAATTTCAGCCACAAACTGAAAAATCAAATCGCCAAAATAATAAGGCAAATCAAAACAAAGGGAAGAAGACAGATAGACATTGCAACTTTTGTAATCAGGATGGCCATATAGAGTCCAAATGTTTTAAGAAGATGGAAGCCTTAGAATCAGCAATGAAGAAGCACAACATCAATTTGGAGCACTCTTCACCTTCATCTTCAGGCATGGCACTTTCTGCTTGTGGTTGTAAAGCATCAAGATCTGGTTATGCATTAAATGTATCTTCTTCTTCTCCTTCTCATGAGTGGCTCATTGTTTTTGGAGCTTCTTACTACATGGCTAAAAATAAATCCATGTTTTCTTCTTTAAATGGTTGTAACACCAAACATATTTATGTTGGTGATGATAGATCTCTTAGTGTTGTAGGATCTGGAGCCATTCGTCTAGATAATGGTCAGTTTAATTATGTACTATGTGTTCCTACCTTGTCATGCAACCTTAACATAGTTACCGATGAAATAGGTAACCTGACCTCAAAACGGGAACTCTAGCCCAAAAACTCTCAAAAAACATGAAAAAACACCCCCAAAAAAAAAAGTGTGTCTTCCAGAACGCACTTGTTTTTTTTTTAAGGTCAAATTTCAACATTTTCTAAAATTATGCTAAAAAAAAATTGTTTGTTGAAAAAAGGATTGAAAAAACACCCCCCCAAAAAAAAGTGTGTCTTCCAGAACGCACTTCGTTTTTTTTGAAGGCCAAATTTCAACATTTTATAAAATTATGGTAAAAACAAAATTGTTTCTTGGAAAAAAGATTGAAAAAACACCCTCAAAACGAAATTAGTTGATGCTGGAATAACAAAAAAAAAAATTGTGTCATACTTTTGGCATTTTTAAAAATAGAAGTAACATTTTTAAATTTTTAAAATTCAAACATTAAAAAAAAAACCTAAAATTTAAGAAAAAAATAAATTTAAAAAATAAAAACATTTAAAAGCTTAAAATTTAAAAATATATGAAGATAAAAAAAATTAAAATAAAAACAAAGTAAATTTTTTAATTCAATCATTAAAAAAAACCTAAAATTCAAGGAAATTTTTTTTAAAAAATAAACCAAAAAAAAATTAAGATTAAAATTTCAAAAAATATAGAAATTAAAAAATAAAAATAAAAACAAAATAAAAATATTAAATTAAAAAAAAAAAAAACAAGTTAAAAAAAAGGAAAATATAAAAAATAAAATATAGAAATTAAATTTAAAAAGAAAAAGAAAATGCTTATTAAATTTAAAAAAAGAAAAGAAAAAATTAAAACAAATAATTAAATTTAAAGAAATATATTAAATTTTAATAAATTTAAAAATTCAAAATTAAAAAAAAACACTATTCAAATTATAAAGAAAAAAAAAGAAAAATTAATTAAAAATAAAAAATAAAAATAAAATACAATGAAAATATTAAATTTAAAACAAAATATATTAAAAAAACAAATAAACTATAAAAAATAAATTAAATTTAAATTATAAAAATTAAAAAATATATATAAACTTAAATTAAAATAGGTATATACATAAAATTTTATTAAATGAAAAACTTTAAAAACTTTAAAAAAAATATTAAATAAAAAAAATTAAAAAAAAAAAAATTTAAAAAAATTAAGTTTCATTAAAAAAAAAATCTAATTTTAAATACACAATTTTAATTGAAATATAAAAATATAAAAATTTTATGTAATTAACAAAAAAATAAAAATAAAAAGGTAAAATATTTAAAAAAAATATTAAATCCAAATAAATTAAAAAAATATATATATAATTTATTGAATTTTATAAAATTTTATTAAAAAACTAAACGTAAAATATATAAAATTATGAAATTAAAAAAAAAAAAAAATCAATTAAATACAAAAAAATGGCAAAATTTAATAAAAATTATTAACAAAAAAAAATAATAATTAATTTAAAACAAAAAAATAATAAAATTAAAAAAAGTTAAAACAAAATCAAATTTATTTTAAATAATTTAAAAAAAAATAATATTTTAAAAATTAAAAAAAAAATTAAAAATAAAAATAAAAAAATCAATTAAAAAAAAAAACAAATTAAAAAAAGTTAATTAAAAAAAAAAAATAAAAAAAAAAAATGCGGTGGTGGTTGTTGGCCCCCCATTGTGTGATGTGGCCGAAGCGGCACCGAAGCGGCCCAGGCGACTCCCGGCCCACGACGGGCGGAGGGGCGATTAGGAATCGCCCCTCCCGCCCATCCCCGGCAGGCCGCGGGGGCCACCAGCGGCACCCCGCACCCGGCGTGTCTACCACTGCAGGCCGCCCATTACAGCCTTGAAGCCCAGCAAGCGGCGCCCGGCGCTCGTCGGCCTCCGGCCCCAGCCAGGCGGAGGGCGGTCGGTCGCCTCAGCGTCAGCCCGACGCTAGCCCAGCGCCACCGCCCGCATGGCAGCTAATCTTGTCTGGCTTCCCACGCCCAGCCCAGTGAGGCAGCAGTGGCGCCTGGCGGCCCGGCTAAGCCTCCGGCCAAACCGGGGCGGAGGGCGGTCAGATCGCCCTGCCGTCAGCAGGCGTGAGCACCAGCCACCCTTGACTCTGTACTTCAGTAACAGACAACAACTCACGCATTTTTATTTTTTTTTTTAATTAATTTTTTTTAATTTGTTTTTTTTTTTAATTGATTTTTTTATTTTTATTTTTATTTTTTTTTAAATTTCAAAAAATAATTTTTTTTTTCAAATTTTTTTTTTTTTTTTAAATTTAATATTTTTATTTAAAATAAAATTCCTTTTTTTTTTAAAAAAATTGTAATATATATATATACAACTATTTTTTATTTGATTTCATTTATTTTTTTATTTTTTTATTTTTATTTTTAATATTGTTATTTTAATTTGATTTTTTTTTTTAAATTTGAATTTAAAAATATCTAAAATTATTTTTTTAATTCAATTTTTTTTATTTTAAATTCAATTTGTTTAATTTCTTTTATATTTAATATTATAGAATAATTATTTTTTTAAATTTAAAATTTAAAAATTATTTATTAAAATTTTTGAATTTTAATTTAATTTAATTGTTTTTCTTACTTTTTTTGTTTATTTAGTTTTTCATTTTAAAAATCTATAAATGGTTTCATTAAAAAAAAAAAAAAAAAACACTAAATTTATGTATATTTGTCTTTTAATTATTTGCACTAGTTTTTTTTCATTTTTCTTGTTTTTTAATGATAGGTTTTTTTTTTATTTTTTATTTTTTTATTTTCTTTATCTTTTTCAATTTTAATTGGTTTTTTTTTTAATTTGTTTTTTTTGTAAATTTTAAAATTTGTATTTTTTTCCTTATTATTATTATTTTTTTTAATTTAAATTTTTAAATTTAATTTCTTTTTTTTAAAAATTTTTTTTTTCTAAATTTTAATTTTGTAATTTTAATTTTTTAATTTTTTTTTTTTAAATATATATATATATATTTTAATATATTGTTTTTTTTAATAAGTTAGAAAAAAATGTTTTTGATTTTTTTTTTTTTAATTTTTTGGTCAATTTTTGTTTTTTTTCTTAAAATTATGTGTTTTTGTCATTTCCTTTGATATAATTTTCAAATATTTTTGTTTTTTTTAATTTATTTTTGTTTAAATTTTTTATTTTTATTAGCTATTTTTGTTTTTTTTACATTTTTATTGGGTTTTTTATTGTTTTTATATATTTTTTTTATCTAAGTTTTGTGTTTTATTACCAACATGAAAATCATCACTCTTAAAAAAAAAGGTTGATGCAGCATCAATACGTTTCAAAATTAGCATGAAAATCACTGCTCTAAAAAAAAAAGGTTGATGCAATATCAATACGTTTCAAAATTAGCATGAAAATCACTGCTCTAAAAAAAAAAGGTTGATGCAGCATCAATACGTTTCAAAATTAGCATGAAAATCACCGCTCTAAAAAAAAAAAAAAAAAAAAAATTGATGTTGCATCAATACATTTCAAAATTAGCATGAAAATCACTAACATTTTAAAACAAATATTCATACTTCATAAATAAAAATTTTAGAGTGTCAAAAATGTGCACCAGAAAAAAAAATGGTGATTCTGCATCACCACTTTTCAAAATCGGGTGCTTTTTATGCTACAAAAAAAAAGTAGGTAACATTGCGGTTACCTATTTCATCGGTAACATTGTTCCTTCTATCTGTTTATCAGATAACTCATTTGGGTGAAGGGAAAATAGTAGAATTCTCACCTCATGATGTTGTAATCAAGGACCTCAAAGATCCTAAACATATTTTAGCTACTTGCATTGCTGATGATTCCACAAGGTTGTATAATTTTGACAACATTGGGTCATCCCCTCTTCCCTCCTTTTTTGTTGCTCATAATGATGATGTGAGAAAACATTGGCATGAGCGATTTGGTCACTTAAACTATCGCTCTCTTCAAACTCTATGTAAGGAAAATATGGTGACGGGTCTTCCTATGGTATCTTGACGAGATGGTGTTTGCTCTAGATGTGTACTCGGAAAACATCATCGGGATAGTTTTGACAAACGTGCCTCTTGGCACACTTCAGCCCCTTTGCAGCTTGTGCACAGTGATTTATGTGGTCCACTTCCTGTTGTTTCTTTCTCTGGTTGCAAGTACTTCTTAACTTTCGTTGATGATTTTTCCAAACGCACTTGGGTATACTTCTTAAAACTCAAGAGTGTAAAAAGTTTTTAACATGTTCTTGGCCTTTAAGGCCTTTGTTGAGAAACAATTTGGACATCAAATTCTTAAGTTAAGATCAGACAATGGAGGAGAATATGTTAACAAAAAATTCATCAACTTCTGCACTGAGCATGGTATTCAATTGCAACATACTGTTCCATATACTCCACAACAAAATGGTGTAGCTGAAAGGAAGAATCACACCTTCAAAGAAATGGCTAATTGTATGCTTCAATCTAAAGGACTTGGTCTCAATTTTTGGGCAGAAGCCATTAACTGTGCAAATTACATAGTTAATCACACTCCTACTAAGGTTTTAAGGAATATAACTCCAGAAGAAGCTTGGAGATCAATCAAACCAGATGTAAGTCACTTTTGTGTTTTTGGAAGTGATGCTTGGGCCCATATTCCAGATGCGAAACATAAAGCCTTAGAACCTAAGAGTGAAAAATGTATTTTTGTTGGATATTATGAAGATGTCAAAGGATATAGAATTCTTCAACCAAAATCCAAAAATATAATCATTAGAAGAGATGTAAAATTTGATGAAAATATATTGGCCCGCCAGCCTAGTTCGGAAGGTGTGCCACCTTTGGACTGCGAGCCTGATTCAGCATATGTGCCACCTCTATCTCTCTCTTCTATTTTTAATAGCATTCCTTCTAGTTCAGATGATGACAGTGAGGATGGAAATCCTCCTCCACCTCTTGAAATTACTCCTTATAATCCACTGCTTCCAAGATGGGTCCACTCTACTCGGGATGCAGCAGGTTCTCTTGCAGGTGACCCTGCCGATTGACGACGTACACGTTCTCAGTTTGAAAGAGCCTCTTCCTTATTGGCTCAGGTTCCAAATAAACTTGATCCAGAAACCTTTGAAGAAGCGTACGGTCATCCAGATTGGGATGAAGCTATGAATGAAGAGTATCGTTCCTTATTGGAAAATGATACTTGGTATCTTGTTCCTCTTCCAAAAGGAAGAAAAATTGTTGGATGCAGATGGGCTTACAAAAACAAGTTTGGAACAAATGGAAAAGTGGATAGACATAAAGCTCGTCTTGTTGCTAAAGGATTTTCAAAATTTGAAGGCATTGACTATACTGAAACCCCTGTTTCCATAATGAATTCTATCCGCCTTGATATTTCCCTTACTGCCTCCTTTAAATGGGAAGTCCATCAGATGGATGTTAAATCCGCCTTCTTACACGGAGATTTGCATGAAGAAATCTACATGGAACAACCCCCTCGCTTTATCAAAAAAGACTCTAGCCTTTTTTGTCGCCTTAGGAAGTCTCTCTATGGTCTCAAACAAGCTCCCCGGGCTTGGTATGCCAAAATGGATAGATTTCTATTAGATAATGGCTTTTCTAGGTGTCATTCTGACAACACTGTCTACACCAAGAAAGTGGGTAAGTACTTCACCATCCTTGTTCTTTATGTTGATGATCTTATCCTTACTGGTAGTGATCCAAACCATATAAACCATGTAAAGTCTAGCCTCAAAAAGAATTTTGAAATTACAGACTTAGGACACTTGCATTATTTCCTTGGTCTTGAAGTCTTGCAATCCAAGGAAGGCATTACCCTCTCTCAGTCCAAGTATGCCTGTGATCTTCTACACCACTTTCACATGGAAGACTTTAAGCCAACCCCTTATCCCTTTTAGTTTGGAGTCAAGCTTTCAGTCACTTGTATTACCCTTGAAGTTGATGCTACCTTATATCGTCAACTTGTTGGTAAAATTTTGTATCTAACCCATACCCGTCCCGACTTTTCCTTTACGGTTGTTCTTATCGCTCGGTTTATGCACCAACCTCATGAAAGTCACTAGAAAGAAGCTAAAATAATACTTTGATATATTCAAGGTACAATTCAGTTTTGGATTCATTACAGTGCAAGAGCATCTCCATTGTTGATTGGTTTCACTAATTTTGATTGGGCTGGTGACCCTGATGATCAAAAGTCTACTGCAGGATATGTATTCACTCTTGGTTCAGGACCTATTACTTGGTCTTGTAAGAAACAAAGTGCCATCTCTCTTTCTTCAGCAGAAGAATAGTATCATGGTGCAGTTGAAACCAGCAAGGAAGCCATGTGGCTTCGTCAGATTCTGTCTAAATTTTGTCTTCATCAACAACATCCAACTACACTTTGGTGTGATAATCAGAGTGCCATTCAGCTATGTAAAGATCCAGTTCAGCATCAGCGTATGAAACACATTGAAATCCACATACACTTCATCAGAAAGCTCATTCATGATCGTGTTATTGAAGTGTAGTACTGTCCAAGCAATGATCAAGTAGCCGATATCTTTACAAAGGCTCTCACAGAAGCGAAGTTTACCAAACTTCGATCCATGATTGGAGTTTAGGAAATTTGTCATTAAGGGGGGATAGGCTCTAATGCCTCCTTCCTTCTCCTATTGTGTCACTTTTTTAAATCCTTCAATCCTATCCCAATTTGTTCTAAGTGGGGATGTTAGGATATTTCGACACATAGGAAATAGGCTCCTTTTGTGTCACCTTTGTAAATCCTTCAATCCTATCCCAAGTTGTTCTTAAGGGGGGATGTTAGAATATTCTGACACAGGAAATAGTTAAGAATAACTTAGTCTAGTGTAGAGTTAGGTAAAGTGTGTTTCTTTACCATGTACAATTGTAACTTATAATCTGACGATCACGATTTGTAGTGATCTGACGGTTATCTCTCACCTCGGTATTAACGACACTTGATCCGTGGCTTAACACTCGATTGGTCCATGATCTCTAATTAAAGAGCATGGAGGGTCATTTTTTTGGTAACCGTTTATGATAGAAACATATGTAAATTTTCTTTTTATATTAATAAATTTCCGGAAGTGGCAGCGTTGGCTCAGGCTGTGGACTGTTTCCCTCTTTGAGGGTTTTAACCACGTGATTATACTGGTGTACTGATTTGTGATCTGTTTGTGAGCAGTGACCTTTGGTTCTTGATCTATGGAACTTACTGTGTAAATTCCTAGATATTATACGAATAAATAATTACATCAAGATATGTATATAAGATTCCCCCTAATTTCTTAAGCAAGTAGAGCAAGAGAAAGTGCATGCAATCTACATCCTCCATATAGTTTTGTTTTTCCAGTTTTTTCGTAATATAATCAAATGAGTTGATCATCGTATACCATATAGCTATATAATCCAAACATGATAGCTTATCAATTTATATAAACATTTCTTTGGGCAGATATTCAAACATCGTGGCAACTCTTTCAAAGTAAAAAGTGGAGAATGATCACCATGAAAAACTACCAAACATTATTGAACATATTGGAGGTAAGTCTATGGTTCATATTTCCATCTTAGTTTATTTCAAGGTTCAATTCTAAAGGATATCACTTATACATGATAATTTATTATGGAGTCCCATGTTCTATTTTCATCCTTTGCAACTAGAATGAAGATTTGGATGTGAGGAAATGAAACTAGACAAGCATCATTTTGAACGCCATGGGAAGAGAAAATTTTCTAACTCTTATCAAATATAATAGGTAATATATAAATTTATTTGGAAAAGATTCCTCTCAGAACAGCTATAAGGTCCTAAAATGTCTTACATGAAGATGCTTGGTAAAGTCTGCATGATACCAAAGTGTTGCAATTCATGACATATTAAAATAAGGAACAACAGTTTGAAGCTCATTAGCCTCAATGGGCTCTTGGGAATCCTTCCATGAAAGTTCCTAAACATAGAACATAAAATGTAACCTACTAGGGTTGCTTTCCAATAGCCCAATTTGTCAAGGTGAACAATAATTCATTTAGTAGAAATAAAAAGAGAAAAATAATTAAAACCCTCTTAATCCATTATTCATGAGTAAGTGGATGTATAATAAACATGTATTTAAATGCATATTTAGAAATGGGAGGATTACAACGTCAATGAAACTAGGGCATTATTATAGCTCGCATAAGGATTTTATTCCTCAAATAAAAACTTAGTTAGCAAGCATCTATAATAGGGCGATTGAATCGATTGTTCGTTGAGTCTAGACTAGTGGTTGTACAAGTAAAAAACATCCCACCTTTTAATAAGTGATGGAATTAGACATTGTCACTAGGTATGATAGAAACATCTTAAATGTTAATAAATAATAATATAGTTATGTTTGAGCCCTAGAATTTTCCAGCTTGAAAAAATCCCCACGTAGGATATACCTTGTCCCTCAAACATATACACAAAGGAAAAAAAAACTAATATGCCTTTACTATTTGGCCCTAAGATTCAAGAAAGGATGAGCCATTATTCTTATGGAAAAGGCCTATTTTATTCTCTCTCAAATGTATAAAATCACCAATAGAAGCAAACAATCACTAGCTTCAAGTAATGAAAAGCACTTAGCCCTATGGAGAAGGACTGTGTTCTTTCTCAAATATATAAAAGCGCAAATAGAAGAAAACAATCACTATCTGGAGACCTATAACATGGAAGAAAACATCACACTTTTCATGTGATTATTTTTTGAAAAAAGAAACACCACCATTGAAATTTCATAGCTAGATCTATAAATGGTATATTTTGGGAGCACAAATCCTTACCTCCTCTTGGAAGGGAATTTTTTCGATTATGTCCTACAAAATCTAGGATTAGAGTCCATCTTAGGACCATTTCAGTGACCATTTTCATTTTGGTTCTTTTTCAAGAATTTATATATTGTTTTGTTGTTTGGCCTCTTTTTTGTTGTCATGCGCCTGCTCCATGTTGGCTTGAAAAACTACGTCATCACTATATCCACTACTAGGCCTTGTTCATTCACTAGCTTTTATACCCTATATCACTATGGAGTCTGAATTATTATTTGTATATCATTAATTAGTGTTTCATATTATTCCTATCTATATTCATCACCCATATATGTCATGTCACTTGACTCAGGTTTTGAAGGATATCTCCAATTATCCGAACCCCTCTCAAACTAGTCTCTATCATGTTTCCCCTCACAGTTAGGACCAGATCCCCAAATATCATGTTCGTCCCTATTATCACCAAATCCACCATACTTTGGTCATTTCCCATAATTCCCAATTTTGGGTTGGGCATCCCATCCTTGTGGTGGATCATAGTTATCAAGTGACAAGCCTTTCAGATACTGGAGGTTCATGTTTTCCTTGTGTTCGTCTTGTATGTGGCACATATTTATGAGATGGAGGGGCATACTTATCCCTAGATTTAGGTGCATATGCTTCACATTGTATAGGAGTAGGGTGGCCATATCTGCCATCAATGTGGCTTTGGAAATATCCATGACACCACCTCTCATTATATACTCCAGTGCCAACTGATTCAACCACCTTGCATAGAGATCATGGAACAAATTTTCTTTCCTTTAGTTCTAAGGATTTTTAACCTATTAGTTTCTCCTTGATCAAATCTTCTCTTCATAACCTCTCCTTCTCCTCCAGTTCTCTTTCATGCTGCTTGTATTTTTCAGTATTCTCATCCATCTTAGCTTTACATTTTACATCCAATTTGAATTTTCTTTCCTCCTTTATAACACATTTGTCACCTGAACACTCATTCTCACATGGTTCCTTATGGAAACAAATAAAACCATAAAACATAAAATTAATTAGTTAAATAAAATATATAACATATGGCTTCAATATCAATCTTACCCTCAAAATTTCAGGCTTCTTCCTCTTCGTTTAATTTCATTAACCTTACTTCCTCTTGCTTCGATAATATTACATTATTATGTGCCTCTCTATTTCCCGCTTCCTAATTGCTTGGAGCTTTGGAATCCTCTCTTATCTTTCTATCTTCAATTTATCAAGATATTCTTCACTATGGTTGAATACTTGATTGTGAAAGATATTCTACATTATAAAAACAAACCCCAATCAGCCACTAAAAAAAATATTCCACAATGATGTCCAGAAGGATGAAATATCCACAGGAAATTTTAAAAATCCAAAACCCTACCTTATCGCGCAACATTCAAATAAGCCTATTTTTCTTTGTAATATCTGTAACATGTTGTTGTATTATCTATTCGATTCCTTGTTGTCATTGCAAAAATGATATATTAAAATGACAATGATGGAGATATATGATAACTAAAGCAAATAATTTAGTTTTAAATAATC
This sequence comes from Pinus albicaulis, assembly GCA_034641835.2. NCBI lineage: Eukaryota > Viridiplantae > Streptophyta > Pinopsida > Pinales > Pinaceae > Pinus > Pinus albicaulis. Next base: position 239,392,708 of record CM076573.1, read on the forward strand.
CATTCTTAAACCGAAATGAGTATCACAAAGAAATATTGTTGGAATTGAAAAGTGAATATCATTCTCACCCATTGTTGTTGTTCAAAGAATATTTCATCATATACCAAGTTCTTTTGATAGGTAACTTCAATTAGAGGGGCTTCTTCTTCTCTTTTGGCCCTATCCAAGTAATCCCTAGTTTTTGCTAGTTTCTCGAACTTGTGTTACATTTCCTACCTTTTATCAAATAGCTAATGTATAGCATGTTTCATGACCATATTATTTGTGATGTTTTCTTGTGTGAGAATAATTAGAAGAAATAATGACATAATTATCTTTCAGAATAGAATTCATATGCCACAGATAAAAATAACATTTGCAAGGCATATTAGATGTCGACATAAATACTCCTTACATGTCTACATAAATACGCCATACATACCCCTTCAATAGTAGGATTTTTTCCCTTTTTCCCTTTCCTTCTCTCATCTTATTGAAGCAAAATTTTGGCTTCTCCTAATTCCTTGTCTTTAATCTCCCTCCTCATTCTCTAATTCTCTCTCTTATTATACTCAAACACATGTCTCTTTCATTTTATTCAATTATTCTTTGTCACTTTAATTTCTTATGCTCTTCTTCTCATTCCTTCACAATATCAGTGAAATAAAACCAATGTATCGTGAATCACTACGATAGAAACTCCAACAATATACAATACGAAACACTCAAACAAAAAAAAAACAAATATGGTACATACCATTTCAAGCATATATCACTCATGCTCCTCCTTGTGCCTCTCGATAAATAGTTTGCAAGAAAGAAGCATTCTATGCTCCTTCTCTATGACTTCAAGCAATAACGAGAAGTGTTGAGGAGCTTTGGTGACTTTCTCAATAGAAGGAAATTGTATAAGTCTTCTAGCCTTGTTTAAGAACTTCATAAGAATAGTTAAATGATTGTGAATCTTATCTAACTCAAGGTTCTACTCAATAAATCCGGTAAGTAAATTATAACATCATCTCTCTAAAAATACTGCATGCATAGAAGCACATAGAGACGACACCCTTAAAATTAACTCGGGTATACTTTTCTATTCTAAATAATGAAAATAAAAAATAAAAAATTCTTCACCTTAATCCCAAATCGGACAATTCCTTTTAAATGGTCAATTTTGAACTATAAGAAATTGTACTTCATAGCATCCACATTAAGCTTCTTTACAATAGAAAAATCAGAAAATGGTATCATGTGATTTTCCTTGTTCGATATACTTGTGATACTTGGAATCTACAAGGGTTAATATTTAAAATTATTGCTTCTATAATTCTAGAAAAATATCTACATTTTAGTAATACAAATCAAAACTATAAACACTTTAAGGCAAAGAGAGAGAAACATATTAAATTTCCACTTCTTTCACCGCAATATAAAAGCATGAATTAAACATAGGAACACTTACTCCCACAAATATCATAAGTCATAAAACTCTATAAAAGTATCACACTACAAAATAAAGAACATGAAACAATTAATGCAGGTACAAAATTCAATCACCTGTTGGAACACTCTCAAAGTAGTTAGAATTAGAATTTCTAAAGCATGAATATATTGCTCCAGCTACACTTTCGGGACAGGTGAAGCTTGAGACAATTTTCCACTAATTTTAGAGAAGCTTTCCTAGCAAAGGGTGAACTTTATCAGCAAGATCTAATGGGTGGAAATTATTTTAGTGTAGATTATACAAATATTTGACAGTTTGTATAAGATGTCCCATTATGGTTTTGGAAACCCAATACATAACAAATAAGGGAATTTGCATGGCAGCTAGTCCCTGGCTTGAGCTGGGAGTGGGTTGAGCTGGGAGTCATCTTCAGTGAGTTACAACGGAGAAGAACCATTGAAGAAGCTACTCCTACAGCGACACATAGAAATTCGACCAATGAACATCCGGCTTGTACCGGTGAACATCAGACATCGACTTATGAAAAAAACTTCTCTGTCCCTCCCGTGAAAAAGAACCCACCTCGCAAATATGGTAAATGAAAGGATGAAAGTGGGAATTCAAATGCTTAATTGATATTGTTGAAACGAGCAACCGAAATCTGTCTGTTTGTTGTGATGTGGGCCGTTGTATTTTCCCGTGCCTGCAGTTGTGTTGCGCTGTGCCGTGATGTTTTCCCAACTTTGATTGACAAAACGAAATCACCGGGACTCATCATTACCTCCTGGGCGCCAAATATTCATGGGCGGTTCAGTGACAGTGCCAACTTATTCATAAAATATGATTGATGCATTTCAACGTGTCTGTCTGTTGAGTGCTCTTGCATGCATTTAAACGTGTTTGTCTGTTGACTGCTCCATTAGTTAACAGATGCATCGGATGGAAACATTATCGGGGAATTTTATGTATTCAAGAAAGGCATACACCGCTTCTGCAAAGATGAGTAGTTATGGGGCTTGCAGGAACTTTGTAGAACACGGTTTTTAGACTTCCATTCTACAAACTAGTTGTTTCTTTTATCATTAAAAGATAACCCTAACCCATTCCGGTTACTGTTGATCTCTTCAGAGGACCTTGAAACAATAGATTCTTCTAGTTGCATGGCTGGATGGGGATTACGAACACACATTTACTTGCATGCTAAATTTATGACGATCCAAGGAGGGCGCTCGGAGCTAAACGAGAGCACAGATAATAGGAAGTAGCCCATTCAAATGAATGTACTTGCTTATGATCGGTCAAGGGGTCGACGATACCAATTTCACAGAAGTCGTAATCATCAATTGTGCTGTGATCTAATAAAAATTTGGGAGAAGACAATGGAGAGCACATTGTATTACAAGCTCATGAAGCTGCAGGAGGGCGAAACTAAATGGTCTGTACTCAGCAGGATTATTTACCCTAATGTATTCAGCACTGCTGTTTCAAAACTAATTAGATTAGATCAGATTAGATGAGCACGCAAATAGGAAATTTACAATGGATTGTGTGCATGAAACACAGTGCACAACTCCAGTTTTGACAAGTAAATGCTCAATCTATGCTTTAGTCCCATGCCCTTTAAGTTAAATCCAAGTCCAAACTTTAATAGGCAGGCAATTAAGTAGTCTTCTCTGTTAAAGAACAATCTCAACTACTTGCTAGGTGTCGAAGTCGAATCTGTCAGTCCAAGTGTCCCAGTTTAGTTTGTTTGAGTGAGTTCAGTTTAGTCGAGTTTATCTCCAATTATTTATTGTTGATGTTCCCAATGTAATCTTAGTTAATCTATTGGTAATGTAATCCTATTTAATCTATTCGTAATAGAGTGCTCCAGTTTAAGTTTCAGTTTTTCTATTCTGGAGAGCAACAATAGAGCCACGAAGGAGTAGAAGAGAAGAGAAGTTGGTTGGCGTGACTGTGATGCTGATACATGCCCAACGCGCCCAAACAAAAAAATTGGCCCTAAAATACACGCCATACCCGCACCATATGCCTTGCATTATTTCTCAATGGTCGCGGCTATTCCCCTCGGGACTGCGCTAGTCTACCAGTCTGCGTTGAGCTGAAATTTGTGGAGCATCTGTGTTAAGGTCAACACACTAAAAAAAGTCTTATGCGTGAAGTCGTGGCCTTGAGCGAATACGTAAAGGTATTCTTTGAAGATCAACATATTCAAAGTTTTAAAAAATAAAAGTTAAATGCATGGAATTATTTCATGGTATTGGAGCGAGCTTGCATAAGTCTATCTGGAGAGCAACAACAGAGCCACGAAGGAGTAGAAGACAGGAGAAATTGGTTGCAAATCTGATACACGCGCCAACGCGCCCAAACAAAAGATTGGCGCGAAAATACACACCATACCTGCGCCATTTTTATGGCTCGCGTTATTTCTCAATGGTCGCAGGTATGCCCCTCGGGACTGCGCCAGTCTGCCAGTCTGCGTTAAGCTGAAATTTGTGGAGCATCTTCGTTAAGGTCAACGCACTAAAAAAAAGTCATATGCATGAAGTCGTGGGCCTTGAGCGAATACGTAAAGGAATTATTTTAAGATCAACGTATTCAAAGTTTTAAAAAAAAGAAAAGTTAAATGCTTGGAATTTTTTATTTACATTTTTTTTTTTTTTCCAATCTAGGATAATCGGTAATTTTACATTTTGAAAGTGCTTAAAAAAGGGCTCGTAAAGCGTTTTATGAAAGGAAGGGGCTTGTATGCCCATGTAATGTTTTTATGCTCCATTTGATTTAAAAAGGACAAAGCCCTTTAAAGAAAGTTTTTTTATTAAAAGGTTTTTTTTCATAAAAAAAACTTAAAATTTTCAAAGATTTTTAAAGAGTATGTGGTGAAGTTTTTTTTAAAAGGAAGTTTTTTGGAAAAAGAGTTTTTTTTGAGACTTGGAATTTTTTAAAGTTAAAAAAAAAAAAAAAACTTAAAGTTGTGAGAAAGTAAAATTTTGAAAGCCTTGTAGAAGTAAGAGATATTTTGAAGAAAAAAGTTTTGGAAAGCAAGGTTGCATAAGACTCGTTGAAGAGCAGCAAATTTTTTGAAGAAACAAGGTATTTGATGCACATGTAGACTCGTATGTTTGTGGAAGCCAAGCAACGAGATCATAGGAAAATCTAAGAGGCTAAAGCAAAAACAGATTATGTTCGAGATCTTTCTAGATCTGGAAATCAAGAGATAAAAAGACGCCTATGCATTAAGATGCATAAAAGAATTAGTCGATGAAAGTATACCTCCCTTGATTTCAGAAGCCAAGACAACCAAGGAGGCATGGGATACCCTTGAGAGATGTTTTGGTACAAGGGGGAGCATTGAAGCAAAGGGGAGCTTTGAAGATCAAGATGAAGGTGGATCTGTAGTAGCAGATCTACAACAAAATGAAGAGTTTGTTGAATCCCATTGTGCGCAGTCACAGGTCGCTGATGTCTGCGAAGAAAGTGCAGATGAAGCAGAGAAGCAACATGAAGATGCTCGTGAACCCCACTGTGCACGACCACAAGTGGATGAAGAGAATCCAACAACAGAGCTTGCCGATGAATATCTAAAGATTCCAACAACAGAGATCGCTGACGAAGTTTTAATGATACCAGCAATAGAGCTTGTTGATGAAATGGTAAATTCCATGATTGATATGGTTGATGTTAACTTTAATAATGAATTTTTGACTAATGATGACTGGTTGTTGATGATGCAACAAAAACGTGATATTGACATGATGCTATTTGGTGAGATAACCCCACTTCAATTAGTAGAAGACAACCTGTTTGCAGCAGCATAGGTTAGTGATGAAAAGACAGAGACAAAGACAAAGACAAAGACAGAGACAGAGGAAGATGCAGCAAAGGAAGCGCAACAACAGAAAGCTCTCATTGCAGAGAAGAAGGAAGAAACAAAGAAAGCAGCAGATACAGAAGAAAATAAAGTTGTCTGCAAAGGGAAAGCAAAAACAGAGATAGAGGCAAAAGAAGAAGAGGAAACAAAACTGAAGAAAGCTCTTGTTACAAAGTAAAAAGACCAGAACCAATGTCGTTCTGCAAATATTTTTAATTCTAACATTGATTTTCAGTGTGCAGGTACACAGATTGATTATGAAGAAGAGCTAAAGTTCATTGAAACATGGCATGCAACACCATGTCTAGTTGAGGTCTACACAGAAGCTGTAGATATGAATGTTGAAGAAACCATGCATGATGAAAACGTGAATGAAATTTTCATGCATTGGAGTTTTGAAGAAATAAGATCAGGGAAAGTTTTAGGGGCGAATTTTAGCCCAAGGGCGAAATTTAAGGGGTTTTAGATTTTAGAGGGGAATTTTTTTTATATAAAACCTATTTTGTATAGTTTTGTATAAATAGCCCCAAAATTATTTTAAAAATAAATAATTATTATGGTTTAGCCAAAAAAAAAAGTGCGGATAAAACATAAATTGTCGGATTCGCCTTCGATTCACTGGTCTGTGATTTTATGGGGTTGTATTCGCCCCCGATTTACCAAGTTGGAGGGTTTTGGATCTGCATTTGCCCTGATGATGCTAATTTTGGGTTGCATACGCCTCAGATTTACGCTGATCGATGTTGGTTTTGGTTGCATATGCCCCATATTTACAGTGGTTTTGGGTTGCATATGCCCCATATTTACAGGGAAATGGAGATTTACGGTGATGATGCTGGTTTTGGGTTGCATACGCCCAGATTTACAGGGCAATGGAGGGTTTTGGGTGGATTTTTTTTGGGACCAGAGCTAAAGCCATACAATATCTGGTAATATTATGAAGTCTTTTCATGTGCAGGGGTCCAGGTATTCTAGTACATGTGCTTTCTTGGTTGGTTACCTTATTTACACTCTGGCAGCTGGTAGAGATGCATGAAATCGTCCCAGGAAAGCGCTTCGATCGATATCACGAGTTAGCACAACATGCGTTTGGAGAGAAGGTTGGCCTATGGATTCTTGTTCCCTCGAATTTGATGGTTGAAGTTGGTGTGAACATAGTTTATATGGTTACTGGTGGACAATCATTAAAGAAATTTCACGAAACAGTGTGAAGAAGTTGTAAACCACTGAGGCAGTCTTACTGGATCTTCATTTTCAGTTGTATTCACTACCTTTTAGCACTGTTACCCAATCTGAGTTCTGTGGCAGGGGTCTCAATGGCTGCAACACTTATGTCTCTATGGTATGCATTCTGCAATTTCATCGATAGGAGTCTATTAGTTTCTATTTCTGTAGACTGTAATAGGAAATAGGTGGTATCCCTAGTACTACAACCTGTATTATTATTTGTTTATACCTAATTTGTGATATACTCTTTACTATCATTAGAGACACATACTATTCCAAAATCTCAAAGAGGGTGAATATTTAGCTTGTCCAAAAATTTAAAGGACTAGACTTAGGGATGGAAATAGCTTGTAAACTCATTCCAATGTTTTTCTTTGACATTCATATGTTTTTTAAATGTCAAATATCATTTATTGATACAAGTATTGGATTCTTTAGAAGTATGGTGGGAATGAACAAGAATCCAATTTTGACTTTGTTCATCTGGATCTTGTGTAGCTACTCCACCATTGCTTGGGTAGCCTGCATTTATCATGGTAGAGTGGAGGATGTAAGCTATGCGTATTTACATGAAACACCAGCCACCACAGTGTTTCATTTTCTTAATTCCTTGGGAGTAATTGGATTTGCATATGTTGGACATAATGTTGCTCTGGAGATCCAAGCTACCATTCCTTCATCACCAGAAAGGCCATCTAAGATCCCCATGTGGTGGGGTGTTATGTTTGCATATTTTATTGTTGCTCTCTGTTACTTCCCAGTAGCTATAGTGGGTTACTGGGCCTTCAGTGGGACTGTTTCTGACAATTTACTCTTGACACTAAAAAAACCAGATTGGCTCATTGCAACAGCAAATATGATGGTGGGAATACATGTTATTGGAAGCTATCAGGTATTTTTCTAGTTGTTGAAATTATTGCTAGCACTCTAGTACATTTTATACCAGCTCCAATAACTTGACTCTTAATTAATTTGCACCATTCAATCAAACAATTTACTTCTTACCAACCACAAACAGTCATTTCTGTTTCCATGTCAAGGTTTGTGCTTTTGATATTGCCTTGTAAAATTGCAGGTTTTTGCTATGCTAGTATACGATGGGCTAGAAAGAGTGTTGGTAAACAAATTTAAGTTACCACCAGGACTATATCTTCGCTTGGTTGCTCGATTTTCTTATGTTGGTGAGTGAAATTTGTTGCATATATCATCAAATTAGCAGTGATGTTTTCATTTCAGGGTTGCTCTTACTTACATTCTTACCTCAAGGACAGATTTCACCACTTTCATTGCTGTTACATAATAAATAACTAGATCCCCCTCATGGCTTCTTGTCCTTTGTCTTGCGAGCAGGTACCTTGCCTTTTGGGACCCTCTTCATTGAGCTCTTCTTCATCATGTCTAACATCTGTCTGGGAAGGTTTTGTTATGTTTTTGGTTTCCTATTTGTTGTGCTTGTCCTACTTCTTATTGTGTGTGTTGAGTCTCCGTGGTTCTTACATACATGCACCTATGTGTGGAGGATTGGAAGTGGTGGTGGAAGTCATTCTTTGACTCTGGCTCAGTTGCTCTCTATGTTTAGTACTTTTAGGACTAAGAATTTTTTTGTTGATACCCTTTGGATTTGATATATCATAGATAAAAGGAAATGGATTTGTATTTTTTACTATCTTTATGAAATTACCTATACTGGAAAAGGATATAAAAGATTCACTAATTTGTTCTTACGAACATGCCTTATTAGAGGTTGTTATTGATTTTTTCAGTAGTACTGTATAACTAATAAGGTAGTAAATGTATTGAATTTTATTTCAAGACTCGAGTTGATTGGGAGAAGTGAGAAAGAGTCCAGATCCTATTTCTTAGGTACATTTGATGCAAGAAAAATGTACCTGAGGTTGTTGTTCGGGCAGAGTTTGCAGCCCAACCTGTTTGCCTGACCATCTTCAAATTGGTTTCATTCCTGTGCAGATTTAGGGATTTGTGGGATTTAGCTTCAAGGAAAGACATAAATTTGTACTTAGAAGTTAGCACTCTGTTCTTTGGAGGTCATTACCTCATTTATTCTCTTAGGGCATGCTCAGTGTTGACTCTCAAAGGTCTCTCGGTTACTCCAATTAGTGGCTAGCTCTCTAGATCATCTTCCCCATTCACGTATTACCTAAATGTGCCATGTCATCTCCTGTCATTCAATTAGGTCCTCAACTGAGCTATTAAAGAGGACTTCTAGGATAAATTTGATAATATGGAGGAAAATCTAAAGCTTTGCATTGGAGGTCTAGGCCCAACAATATGAGATTGGAAATTTTGCATATATTGCAAAGGTTGAGCTGGAAATGGAGGTGTTGTAGACTGCTTAGTGTAGCCCTTAATATAGTCATTACCTGCAACCATCCCTGCAGATACCTCCTCCATTGGTGATTCATTATTTGCTTATTAAGCATTGACTACAATTCATTTCAACAGTTTCTTAAGATAAATTTTGAGTAACTGAGTCATAAACATTTAAACTTGGGTAAATGTGGAAGCAAAAGTTTGACGTGAGTTCAAATCTACAGTGCGGGTGTGTCCTTTGTCGAATGTGCTCTTGTTTGAGGCAAGGTAGACTGGTTACTACTACTAGCAAGGTATTTCCCACTAAACCAAGCAATAAAAAAAGGCCAATGTGGATGACTGTCACTAATGGAAATGGCCTTAAGCATCCCCAGAAATACAACAACAATTTGATTGCAAGTATCGAAGTAAAAATACTTAGTTATTCCTTGATTTATAGTGACAACACTAAACCAAGCAATAAAACAGAGGCAATGTGGATGAATGTCGCTAATGGAAATGGTCTTAAGCATCCCCACAAATACACCAACAATTTGAGGGCAAGTATCGACATGGATTCTAGGTATTGATTTCTAACTTCAATGAAAGGTTTGCAAAATAAAAGGAACAACAATGTCTACAGGTTTAACAACAACTGGGCTTAAATCCGCTGCCATTGTCAAGCAGATTGGTAAGTACTCCGAGCATTACTCTTTCGTAGCTTTGCTTGACTGCAGAAACCTTGTTGGATACAACTTGTATAATCATATTTTTGGTACAAATTGCCAATTTTGTATATACGTTCATTTGTTTTGAATCATTGTTGGGTCTGCTTCATAACTTTTATTTCTAAGGTTTTTATACAATGTTCAAAGATATAAGGTGCATTATAATTCTGATTGAGATATTCTATGATCCACAAAATGGTAAAGTGCTTACAAAGAGTGTCAATATATAGCAATTTCAACTTAAATGGACAAGGCAAATATGTGGATTTGTAACCCAGGAACATTTCCTCTTTACTTCCACTATTGAGATTATCTTGCATATAGTAAAGATGAATTTATACAACTAGAAATACAAGTTGCTTACATGCTTGTTAATGAAAAAAAATTTATGAGCAAGATGTACTAATTTTTGCGCTAATTTTACATAATAATGGGTGTTAGATATTTCACTGGCCAGTAATAGAAATTTTACATGAAATATTTCCATATTATGATTGGTAGAAATCATTGGCACACTCATCATATTTAAATTGGTCACTTGGGTTGCATAATAGAATATGCTTGTTTTACACATTTAGTACCTTTTAGGATTAAGAATTTATTTGTTGATACCCTTTGGATTTGTTATATCATAGATAAAAGGAAATGGATTTGTATTGTTTACTATCTTTCTGAACTTTCCTATACTGAAAAAGGATATAAAAGATTCACTGATTTGTTCTTATGAACATGCCTTATTAGAGGTTGTGATTGATTTTTTTAGTAGTACTGTATAAATAATAAGGTAGTAAATGTATGGAATTTTATTTCAAGACTCAAGTTGATTGGGAGAAGTTAGAAAGAGTCCAGATCCTATTTCTTAGTTACATTTTATGCAAGCAAAATGTACCTCAGGTTGTTGTTCGGACAGAGTTTGTAGCCCAACCTGTTTGCCTCAAGACCATCTTCAAATTGGTATCATTCCTTTGTAGATTTAGGGATTTGTGGGATTTAACTTCAAGGAAAGACATAAATTTGTACTTATAATTTAGCACTCTGTTCTTCAGAGGTCATTACCCAAATCAATGTGTGTAGTTTTGCAATTTGGAAACAATGAATAGGCATGGGTGACGATCATTAATTAGTTGAAGTTCTCCTAGCGACCATTGACAACTAACTTGCATGGAGAACTATAGAGTAGATAAAATGTGGTTTCCTTCAGCTTCACCAACTATTCCAAATTCTCATGTTCAATTTGTTAAACATGATCATTGAAAATATTTGCATTCACCTTCTCATTAGTGAATGAATTGAGATGTCATAAATATGTGTCTACTGAAGTACTATATTCCTTGGCTTACCATATCTGTAAATCCCTTCTCCATCTATGGGAAAATTTTGTATAAGGGATTCTGGAGAATCACAGATTCTTCATTGATTTCACCATCATCCTTAGGATTATAAATTACCTACAGTCTCCTTTTATGATTATTGATGGTTGGAGGGGTAGGAAAAAAACATTTCAAGAAGGTTTTCAAATGGGGTAGCAGTTTATGAAGTGGAGTTTATATATATATATATATATATATATATAAACTCCACTTCATAAATACAGATTCATTTAACTATTAAAGGAATGATATACATATGGCTTTAATATAAGAAAAAAGGGCTGCAAATGTAGCTTCCACAAACAAATCCAGGAGTCAAACAGAGATCACCAACTCATGTAATGTTTACATGTCTTGTCCATGAAAGAGACTATAGAAAACTACCCAAGTAAATAAATATTAAGAATTGACCACACTAGTTACACTAGGAGGCTAGTCATGGTAATTATCTAGGGTAGGGTTCTAAGCCAAGATATGGGGATTGACACTAGGAAGCTAGAGGGGGGAAGCTTGAGACCATATGGCCAAGGGATAACATCATTACCTGCTTGTTGCTTGGTGGACTATGTTGGAATTTGGGTAGCTCAAAGGAATTTTTGAGAGGTGAAAACCCAAACCTACCGAAAGGAGTTGGTTGGGCAAGTTACCCAAGTAGTTGGAGTTTTGACCCAAAGATGTGGGTTTGGACCCAAGACAATTAATTATTTATTCTAATTTAAAAACTTTCATGATCATAAAAACTATCTTCAAGGGGCATCTGAAGTATTTTTCCATGATGGCATCAAATTTATTAGCATCTTAACTTCCCTTTAGAGCAAACCTAAGATGGTTGGTGGTTTACTTTTAGTTTAGGAGGAGAAAGATGCATGTGCAACATGCTTGCCTTGAAAATAGTGTTGGAAGATCTTTGGTGAACAAATTAATTCTCTAGTATATACAAATTACAATTATGAACATGAAATAAGTCCCAGTTAATGCATAAGAAATCTGATCATCCATTGATTGAGATTTGATTTGATAAAAGGGATAAAGATGTAACTTGCCCAACTAACTCATCATAGAACTCTATAAGGAGATTATGGTATAATCCTTCAAATGGTCCCTCTAGATTTCCTAGTTCGTTCATGAACTCTATTCTGGCCAGCAGAGTAATGTAATGATATCTTGTCTTCTAGTACTTGCAAAATAACTGTAATTTGACTTCCAAGATTTCACAGATTTTTCCTTGGGCACTTGCCGTAGCCAAACACTGAAGTTTTTTCCCCTGTTAATAGGATGTGTTATCCTGTTTTGTGATGAAGAGCAAAGATCTGTTTATGATGCCAGTATTCTCCACCCGAGAACTACAAAAGGTTTCTGCTTTCTAAGTATCTCCATGACATGGTTTGTAGGTACTTGTAAAACAATTCCTTGATCTTAGTTGGCTCTTCATGATTTTTTTTTCTTTTTCCAAAGAAAGAAGCAAGTGATTTTATTGTATATACAAAATTACAACTGCATATGCTTGTGGCATTCCTGTGGCTTGTGGCCCAAAATTTCCCTCATAAAAGAACAGGGGGATCAAACTGTTTTGCAAAAGAGAACATCAACAATTATCAAAAATGTTAAGAAGATAGAAAACATCTATATTTGAGATGAGGTCATCCTGTAGAAATCATATCAGCCCAAGATCTTGCAATATCAGATCATATATTGTTTTTATAAAAAAAAATACTGTTAGAATAGTGCTGATAGGAATTCATAACTGTAGGGTTTCTTGTGCAAAAAAAGAGAAAACATCCATAGTTATTCTCTAATTAGATTTGAAGCCGTGTGTGTGAAAATATTCTATGGAGCCTTCTAGAGTCTTTAAAAAAAATAATTCAAGATCCTCTGTCCATTTCCACTTCAACTTTCATGAGTCTGTCTGCTTCATGGTTCTACTCCCTGTAAACATGCGGGAAAGAGGGATGAGCGAATATGCTGGAAGATTTTTTGATGTCTTGAAAAGGTGGCAAAAAAGTATAGTTTTTCATTGAGAACACACCTCTCATCCAGTTGATCGATAAGAATCACCATAAATATGCGTATTTGTAATTCCTTTTCTCTAGCAGTTTGGAGAGTAATCTTAGGGCCATCAGTTCCCTGAAATTGTTAGTAGCTGACCCAAGAGGTTGTCCCTTAACGACATGTCATAAAACTGCAGGCAATAACTGTTGCCATAAGTAAATAATAATTTTAAATACATACTCGTGCTGGAAATATCTGTATTGTGCTAGGAATGGAGCTGAAATCATAAAAGCCAAGCCTCTATTTCAGGCTTTGGATTTCTTAATTTTCTATTATTATTACATTTTTTGGAAAATCCATCTTATATTACATTATTGCAAAAAGTATATTATGATAACAACTTTTTCCATATAATGGTAGTCTGTACTTCCAAATCAGTCAAAACTCTTTCACTTGCATAATTGAAAAGTTAAAACTATTCTGAGATAAACTCCATATTTCTACTTCTTATTAGATTGAGACTTTCCTATCATGTACAAGAAACCCTTATTTATGCTTACACCTAAAAGGAAGTTGAGTAAATCAATGCCATTGAATAACAGTAGCTAGAAAAATGAAATGATTTTACTAGGATACCAGTCTGATAAATGAAATTGCTGCTTTCTAATTGGCATGCCACTGACCTAGATATGAGTATATTCTCAATTACAATTTTGAGTTTTCAATTGTAATAATGATTTAAGTTAAAGTATTATTAGTAGCTTGTCCTCTAATCTTTCAAATAGCTGGTTGAGGTGAAGAATATCAGAGTAAATTGGAAATTTTTTGACTTATTTTTGAGAAATATATATAATTTATTGCCTTGATGTGCAGACAAACTATTTCAAATAGGTCATCAAGTTTCTGGCAATACAAAAAAAAAAGTTTCTATTTTCGAACAAGATATGATATATGAGGTGGCACACCCTTCTGTTTGTGGTGAGGGTGGTCCCATGCAGAAAATTCTACAGGATCTATTCTCAGTCAGAAAGAAGACCCTCAATATTTGGCATATGGACCAGAAACAGGGAAGATGCTTGAACACCCATATTTTGCAGCCTTAATCGAGTCAATTGTTGTAGATAATTTTCATCCTAAAGTGACAAAATGCATGATCACTTCTCAAGAACAAAGCAGTGTAGAACATGTGAGACTTGAAGATTCCGACATTCCTCCTCCTATTAGTGAAGTTTGCAAAATTCATAAAGACGGGGAACTTGAAAAGGAAAGAAAAGGCCCAAGTTCTAAAGGCCTTGAAAAAACCTCATATCAGAATTTAGATTTGCAATCTTCAAGGGAAATATTTATTTTTGATCAAGAGAAAAGTTTTGCAGATAGCCCGACAATAGGATTTACAAAAGCAAGGGAACTGTAGCGGGTACAAAATAATGGCATTACAAACCCATGTATAAGTGAACATGAAATAAGGTTTTTGGATACAGAGATTAGAAAAAACAAATCTTCACAAACGAATATTATAATGACAGATGAGGATATTGACAGAAATACGAAAGATACTGTAATGTCACTGGAACAATTTCCTAAAACATCCCTTCAAAACGCGGTTGAGCACAAGCCTTTAGCCTCAAAATTTCTACTACCAGATGTAAGAGATTCTAACTTGAACTTTCAAGGTATTGACAATGTAGAATCATGGGCTTTGCTAGAAGAATTAAAACACAAAAGCAATGGGAAAATTCTGGAACAATCAGTAATGGATAAAAGGCATTAATTTAAAGAATTTCTCAGTGACACATCTTTAGCAGTTCATCCTACAACAACAGTAACAATGGACAATTCTTTGCATTGGGATGTCAGCAAGCATGATCCTGGGAATCTTGAGAATCCTTTTAAGTACGCTACTGATGGTAATGAATTGTCATGCTTTGGGATTTTATCTTCTCATAACATTTTCAAAATTAACATTGGCTCATTTTATACTAAAAATCTAGAAATCTTGGATGAAAAAGATTAGATACTTGTTTAACATTACAATCATCTGTTGGGAAATAAAAAATGTAGTTCCTCACCATCCAAAGCCAATTAAAAATATGATATATCCCTTTTGGTTATTGTGTTCCTTATCTTGGTTGGGCCTTCATCTATGATATTATGGTTCTGATATAGACATGTGATGTCATTGTAGATTGCAAAAGTATCAATATATAAATGTACTTAAAATTAAAACCATACTTTTAACACAGATTATTCAGACATTGGACAAAAGGTCGCTGGGAAATATAGGTACTCTGGGAACAGCTGATGTTATTTCCAAAAGTTTGCAAAATCCATATTTAGGCGATTGATAATGTAGTCTGATCCAACATGGATTCTTAGGATTGTCAAAGTGCAATGCCATAAGTAGAATAGTATTGAAAGGAAAGGTCCTATATAATTATTTCAGGTCTAGCGCTATCTATGAATTGGACCAAATGTTGATTGCTGGACACCGTATCTACTGTTTAGGTTGCGGGGCAGCTGAATCCCTGCAGTAGTATCAATTAAGTTGTTCCGCACCCTGCCGAGTTTCGTTTAGTGGCTGTTGTGATTGGATTTCCTCCATTCTACCCAAATAGTTGTTTGAGAAAGGTTTTTCCATATTTTTATGCTTCTGTTTGATCTTACAATAGAGCAGAAAACAAAATATTGTTCTTTTACAGAATGATCATTTATCAAATTTTTCCACATATTAACAAAAACAAGGTTCTCTAGGTAGGCTTACCATGCGATATCCTTGATAACATGAATAGTTGGAATGACATCTTTCCTCATCACATTTTCATATTATTCTTTTCCAGTAGTAGTTCTATTTTTTAATTAAGGATCATCACTGTTTTGGTACATATGCAAGGCCTATAAATTTTAGTTCAGTTAAGTAGAGAAAGAAATGAAAATTTTGAAGTGCATGAGAAGAAAAAAAAATATTATTTTATTATGTTTGGCGATCAGTGAGAAATTCAGGATTGGAATAGAGTGGCAATGGCAAGATTATTATTATTTCTTAGAAGTTATAGGTGGTAATTTTTTTACTAATTGGCCTAATTTCTTGCAATTTCATATATGTGGGGAAACATAAATCAATCAACAGAGAATTATCAGCCGACACTATGGGAAAAAATACTAGAGAGAGATGTCAATGAAGCAATAAATTAGGAGACATACCAAGAATGGGGAAATGCTGGAACTTCACCTGTGAACCCATTCATTCACGAATATAGGATTTCTAACAAAGTGGAGCCTCAATTATTTTCTATTAAGGGAGGAAGGTGCAGACATCTAGGCAGCTGAACAATGACTCTACAGGTGATAACCTTATTTAAATTATCACCAAGTCTTTGATAAAGGGGAAAACCCCAATTACACAGTGTTTTGGCAGCATGGGGTAAGTTTTGGGGCAGTTGGGGCAAAAAGCCCAAATTTGGGGTTGCCATGAGCCCTTCTCAATTAATTAAGGAGGGAAAACCCCCACAAGAAAATATATAAATACAAGAGGATTGCATGATGAACCCGCTATAATCATTTCTTATTTTCTTCTTTCTAGTTAGATTCTTGGATGGTGAACCCACAACCACCATTCCTTTACTTAGTAATTGGCATAACTAACAAATCATCACAACAATATTAAGTGCTACACATTCTACTCAAAAAGTACATGTACAATGACATTTATCCGATTTATGTTTTTACATTTCTTATTGTAGACTTGGTGGGAAAATTCTTTTGGGAACCTAAAACCATAATAATCTTCTACAAGTTGTTGAATTGTTAATGTGTGGCACAATACATTGTATTTTACCTTTGAGTTGAGTGTTATGTTCCTTATTATTATTGGAATGATATATTAAAAATTCATAGATATTGAAGTGTTCAAGATAAATTTTTTTTTAATGGTAAAAGAAAAGAAACCAAGAGAACAAATTGCATACTAGCTCAAGCTAAATGACCATTTGGAAATTGTTGGTTATTAAGTAAAGGATGAAAATTATCTAGGCTATAATTTCTTCTATGTTCATGCTTGATGTAGTTGATCATGTCTCAAACATTTGTTACAATTTACCATTAAACATTGTTTTATTTAATTTCTTGTCTTCTGTGTGAAAGAGGGAGGAATGAAAATGGTTTGTGAATAGTAGAGCATTAAATTTTTTTTTGAGACTTAAGTGAATGGGTGTGACAATGGTGGACTACATTTTGAGAAAATTCAACTCACACCATTCCCCTTGATGCCACATCCTATTAAGCTATATGAACCACTAACTTGGTAGCCATTAATGATGTCTAAGTGATGAAAATGTTTATGTGGGCCACTATTGATGGGAAGATATATAACCAAAAAATCACAGGGTAAGGGATGAGTTGAAGGATATATGTATTCTTAATGTTTTTGGCTAATTGCATAGATACATAATTTTACCCTCAATGGATTCTCTATAATGGAAGTGTTGAGGAGGTATTATATATGATATATTCTCCATTAAGTAGTCCTCAACCCAAAATAATAGGAATTTAGTTAGAGGAAATAAATATTAATTCAATGTCCTCACTACATATAGGAAACCATTAATAGTAGGCTATAAATCCTTTACCACATATTTGATTTCTAAGCTTGAACAATCAAGAAATAATACGAAAACATGATTTGATTTCTTTCTCTTGTGTGAGAGGTGGCATTGGCATGAAAGCTTGCAACCAAGGATATCATTTATAACAATTTTATTCTCATATTTTCATTAAAATTAACTAAACCCTATAGCTCTAGAAAAACTTAGTTTGGACTTAGAATCCTATTCATTATTGGCATTGTTATTAAGTTTCTTTGTGCGAGCTACAATGAGAACAAAGTCCTTGTATCCATTCCAAAAATAGTGATTTTTGTACAAGACTAGGAAGGGAGGCCATACTTTAATTTTTGCGAAGGATCCATGTTGGTTGAATGAATGGGCTGTAATCCCTTGTTTACAAATAATATATGGTTTGTTGATTGAATTTTTCCAATTTCCATAGAACTCTCTCTACATCAAACCAATTCACTCATCCATTCTTTTACAACCATTTTCTCATTACTCTACATAAAATTTTAATCCATTACTACAACATTTGTAGGCTTCAAATATTTTTTCTAAATTATTATCCAAGTGAAATTTTATCAAACACTTAACATGTAGAATGTAATTTCTTCTGATACAAGCTAGTTTTTGGTTAATGTGTTAAGCTACTTTCATAAAAATTGTGCAAGCTGTTACAGTTCATCATGAATCCTTCTCATAAAAAGGCTTAAAAATGATATTCCTAAAATAAGTAACTCTAGAAAGATGGCATTATTCTATTGAGCCATGGCACATGAAGAAGTAAATAGTTGATCCAATGTGCCAACCTGGCAGTGTTATTGGAAAAATGGATCCGACGGAATTGGTTTTTGGGAAGGAGTACATAGACTTTTGGCAGAAAAATGAAGAATGTCACAAAATCATAGAAAAAAACAAAAAAATTTGAAGCATGGGTGAAGGCACATCCAATTTACTTGTCATGGATATACCCTCCTGAGAAAAATAAAAGAGATCAATCTCTTGAACCTGACGGTAATAGTGGCGATAGAATGCAAGCATAAGGCATTGGAATGATTTTTGGGCTAGTTGCAAGAAAGACATATTAGGTGATATGGATGGTAAGCCCAAGACAAAAAATCGAAGTACAAGAGAAGTTGAATTAGGGGAAAAGACACACTCAAATGATTTGTCCTTGTTATATCCTTCCAAAATGAAAAAAAAACCCATTCAAGGAAGCACAATGTTGCTAAGGGCACAGTGACTTATGACATCGTCACCAAAAAGGTCAATTAATGCCCCATATAAAAATCTTAAGGGGAGAGATGACATTCATTCACTTAAGAACAACAATCATCATCCAACATGTGAACTACGAGATATTGCGGCACCACATACAAACATTAGAGAAATTTTGAGGTCTGAAATGGGCCTCCTAAGGAATTTTTATCCACCACCTGTGGGTAGTATGAATAGGAGAAAATTTTTCTCCTAGATGGTCCTTAGTCGACAGCCAGCAGACCCTAGCAGCCACCATATAGCTCGATGTGCCATTATCTCTCCCACCTGAGCCAGCCATGTGGTCCTTTGCCCATCTGTTATGATCACATGTTTGAAGGTTGGCCTCCTGACCCTAGAGGTAAGGATTTTCATTAGTATAGTTGAGTAAATTTCATTACTTATCATGGACACTGTTGTAGTCTAATTTGACTTAGCTAAAAGTCAACAGAGGTTCTGAGCACTTCAAGGTTATTGAGGAATAGTTGTTAAAATTTCAAGAAGACTTGTAATATGCTCGAAAGGATAACCACAAGCTCAACGAGGATTCATCATCACATGTGCACTCGAACCAAAACCAAAGAAGCAAAGGCATGAAGGAGTCGTGAACACGCAGGCAGTGTCACCATTTTCCATGCTTGGTCTCAGTGGTTCTCTTCCTTCTAATCTTGGTTCAACTACCATATCTTCATTGGAACCAACACTCCGAACTCCACTAGACAATGATTCACCATTTTGTAGTAGTGATTCGCCATTTGTATTGGTGGTTTGCCATGATTTTACAAGATAATATAATCTCATGAAAGATTCCCCAAAAAATTATATATACATATTATATTATTAATAAAATCGCCTTCCATTTTTCCTATGTATCATGGGGATTCACCCATTTATTATATATATAAATTTAGGGGGTTCTTAAAATTTTCCCTGAATAAGATATTATTCTAATCTTATGTTGCAGCAGATTGATGATGAAAAGAGCACTACAAAAGACAATATGTGGCAGCAGTCCACATTTCTTGAAGAAGTCCAGGACATGCTTAAATAGTGTGGAACAATAGAAGACCTGCACCAGCAAATGAAGAAACAGAGTTCTCAAGGATACAACAAAGCGAAAAATCTGAAACAATTTAGAGGCTACAGAATTTGGAAGAAGAGAAGAAGAAAACCAAATCTAGTTGAAGTCAATTTTTTTTTGTAAGCCTCGCTGAGACATATAACAGCAGGTATCTTAATTGAATTTTTTTTTTTGTGGTTGAAATGAAAGGGGAGTGTTAAAGAACGTAATTTCAACCACTTGCTAGGTGTCGAATCCATCATTCCAAGTGTCCCAGTTTAGTTTGAGTGAGTCCAGTTTAGTCAAGTTTATCTCCAATAATTTATTGTTGATATTCCCAATGTAATCCTATTTAATCTATTCGTAATATTGTGAAGAGTGAACTCTCTGCTCCAGTTTACATTTTAGTTTTTCTATTCTTTTCATTATCTCTTTTTTATTAAAAAAAATAAACAAACAAAGTAATTTGCGTAAGACGGTTGCAGACGAGAGTTTTGAAATAACGTCCATCAAATACTAAAAAACATACAAGGTTCTGTGAAGAACCAACCAGCCAAAATGCCCATTCTGGAAGAAAGCTAGATGGAAGTGTATGCCAACTTTTTAAGTGAATACTAAACATCGAACATTGAGGAGAGAGAATTTCTTGAAAATGTGGGAAGGCAGGGTTCATGGCAGGGTACCTGAGATATAGTCTCTTCGTCAAAGCCTCAGGGTTTCGTTTTCAGAACCTTCTGCCTTTTGTTGTTTTGCCGATATGCTTTACTGTTTCCAAATGGATTCATGCGTTATTTTTGCCAGATGGATTCAAGGGCGTCTTCGATTCAAGCTCCAGTATTCTTGACGAGGTGAAGCAAAGCTATGTGGGTATGATTTCCTACCTTCTCACAATATAGTATTTGAACTTGCTATGTTGGATCGAGCCTTCATAATAAATTATTTGAACCTGCTCTGCTGGTGTCATAGTGACTGAATGGTTTATTTACACGATATAAGCACAATACAATATTTGAACCTCCTCTGTTAGCTTCGGATTTCATCACTTGAAACATAAATGGTAGGTTTGTTGGTGCGTTCATATTAACGATAACATCAAAAAATATGTATAAAAACAAAATTCAAATATTTAGAAGCACAATTCACAGTGGTTATGTGATATTTCCCTGTTTGATTGTGCTAAAATTTCATCATGCAACAGTGAAATGTTTGCTAGACCTGGGCAACTAATGGACTTCCTGCCAATGCAAAATCATGGGTGGGAAGAATGAAAAAATTGAAAAGCTTGATCCCTATTTAAGGGTGAGAGGGAAAGGTG
Source organism: Pinus albicaulis (assembly GCA_034641835.2). NCBI lineage: Eukaryota > Viridiplantae > Streptophyta > Pinopsida > Pinales > Pinaceae > Pinus > Pinus albicaulis. The sequence continues at coordinate 239,413,859 of CM076573.1, forward strand.
AGAGGGTAGGCAACATGACCTACAAGTAAAAACATTTTCATGTAAAACTACTTGTTGAGGACCGAGGATGAACCATGCAAGAACAATTTTCATTTTGGGCTCCTGAATGACAAACTTCTTGTTAAAGGGGTGGAACAAGGGTTTGTGCTTTTTGGGGTCCACGGGGCCCTTGGGTTTCTCGGAATTGGCTTGGATGATGAGGTTTCAGTGTTGGGGTGCCATTTTAAAGGGCAGTTTCGTGGAGTATATCGTTATGTATGGAGCGATATAATGTCTCAAGGATTGCAGGGAATTGGTATTTGAAATGAAGTTATCGATATTGGAAGAGTTGATAAATGACAGCCGAAGTTCTGGATATCAGAAGAGTTGATAAATGAAAGTCGAATTGTGAATGAAGGAGGAGGATAAATTGAGAATTGTGATAGAATCAGGGAATTTAAACGAGGATTCTATGAGAATAGATGCTTACTAATTCCGATGGCTGTTGATAAATGATAGCCGAAATTCCGTTGGAACAACATCTTGCTCGTTGTTATGGCCAACTACAGCAGAGAGCCGAAGAGTGAAGATTGTACCTGTCACTGAAAGTGCTTGTTATGATTGCTATTATCTGTTCTAGTTGAGGCTTATTTCTGGAATAAAGGCTTATTTCTTTTCATTTTCTCTTGCTGTTCTTGTCACCATGGGATCATTTTCAGGTTTTGGGTCGCCATGACAAAGCCTTAACAACCATCATTTTTCAGGTTCTGGGTCACCAAGAAAAAGCCTTAACAACCTTCAAAGTCCATCATTTTCAGGTTCTGGGTCACCACGACAAAGCCTTAACAGCCTTCAAGGTCGGAAGATGTGGTGAACAGTCGTCAAACAACCTTCAAGGTGACAACGATGCCAACTTTCAGAGTATGCAGATATGGCGAACTTGGCAAAGTATTGTTAAAAAAATTATGCAATATTTTATTGTCAAAACTCATGCAAACATTTATTTGTCTTAAACTAATGTTGGGATTAGTTTCGTGATTTGAAAGTGCTAAGAAAAAAATATGAGTATAACCTAATTTTATAGCCTCCCTGCCTCGGGGAGAGGCCAATAAGATGAAAAAAAATGTGCACACTTGAACCTAAAAACATTGGCTATCTTGAAATTAGACAAACAAATAAAGCAAAAATAATTCTATCTGCCCAATTTCAGTTACAATAGTCCTTCCTTAGGCACGACAGGGACTAATAAGATGATTACCCACAAAAAGTATATTTCCAAGTTGATTATGCTATAATAGAAATCATGTAGCATATTAAGAAATAACAAAAAAAAGTTTCCCATGTAGAAAATAGACTGTAAGTCTGAGGGATACACAAATATTTTATGCAAGAACTACGAGACCGTTGGAACACCTAATCCTCCATGGGTAGGTGTGGAACGCGAAAAGTCACAATGGAGTCCAAGTGACCTTGGAATGTGAAACCAAGAGTCACACCATTGTACTATAAATGTACATCATGTATAATGGAAAAAATAAGAAAGCCTCACGCTTATCCTTCATTGTGTGCTGAGTCTCTTGTGTGTGTGTTTATCCTTTTCATACACCATGTGTGTGCTTAACATGGTGTTTAACATGGTATCAGAGCTAATACGTCCATAACCAGCTCAACCTTGAATGAGCCATTTGTGTTTATGGCCTGTGCATATCTGCAAAAATTGTTGGCATTTTTGCAGCATATAGAGAGTTTTTGCAGCAGTGGTTTTGCCGCTTTCAGAAATTTTGTCTTGGAGAAGAGAAGCATTCAAAATCCATGGCAGCATTCAGAAATTGGTTTGAAGAAGAGCAGCAGTGGTTTTGAAGAAAAGCAACATTGTGCATCTGAAGGTTTTCTCATTGCTTATTTTTCTTGCAATTTCTGCCTTTATTCTGCATAATTTTGAAGAGCTGCTGGAAAATTGTTTAAATTGGATTTCTGAAGAAGTTTATGAGTTTTTTAGTGGAAAATATTTCTGATTTTTTTATTGCAAAATTTCCTGCAAAATTTTTCTGCTGAAAATTTCATCATCTCTGCATTTTCTAGCTGCTGGGCTACTGGAAAGATTTCTAAGTTTTCACTGAAATATTTCTGAGTTTTCTGCAAATTTTTAATTCTGCATTTATCCGATATTCTGCTACTGGAAAAAAAATACTCTCTCTTTCCTGCTACATTGGTGAAATTTCTTCTCTTTTACTGCTCTCTGCTGTTTTAAATTAAAAAAATAAAAAATAAAAATAAAAATAATTTTCTGGGCAAACTCTGCCCTCGGCCCTCTACACAGCTCCTACGCTCCACCCTTCCCTCACAACTCACGCCCCTGCAGCTCATACCTTACGTTCCTTGCACTTGCTCTACGAACTCTTACTCCTACCGCCCCCTCACCAGCACTCTTCCACCTTTGCGCTCGCTCCACATAGCTCTCCACACAGTCGACCCTCCCTCGAGCTCTCCTCACCTGCATACACTTCGCCTACCCCTCTCTCCCACGCTCTCAATGCACAACATCCCTCCTGTGCCCTTTTCCCTCCCTTTTTAAATTCCCTCCCTTTTAATTAATCCCCTTCCCCTCCATTTTTAATTAATCTATTCTTTAATTTAAAAAAAAAAAAAAGAATAATAGAGAGAGAGGAAGAGAGGAAGAGTAGAGAGAGAAAATGAACAGTAGGAAATGAAGAGAAAATGGACTGAATACATAGAGAAAAGTGCAGATTACATTTGTGGCATTGACATAAGAGTGATTTTTTGAAAGAAGACAAGTTTTCCATTATTTTTAAAACAGCTCTTTGAAGAAAAAATTTCAGCTGCCTTAAAGGCCTCTTACACAAGTCTTTTGCTGCACACTCATACAAAAATTTGCAGAAATATTGTACTGACCTGACATTGATTTGCAGCTTCATTCAAGACTTGAAGTGTATTTGAGTTGAAAAATTGTTGATTGCCCTCCATCATTTGAGGAGCAGATTTTGTACTTTGAGATTTCCATAGTTGGAAATTCTTTGGAGTCATTTGTATTTTTTGTTGAATGACATTGTAAATGGGTGAATTTTTGGTTGTAGCTGACACCCTTTCATTTTTTGAGCCTAATTTGTTGAAATGGCTAAAATCAATGAGGCATTAGAGTTGTTGAATAACCTCATTCATTCAAATGTTGATAATATGATAAGAATGAGCAAGAATGCTCTTTGTAACATTTAAAGTTGTTTGCTAGAGGCACAAGAAAAGATTGAGTTTTTGCAGTTGGAATCTCAGCTTCAGCAAGCTGAAATTCAGCAAAAGAGTCACCATTCTGAACCTGTTTCTGTTCAGAAGATTGAGAAGGACTCCCATTAGCAGCAAGTCAGTAAAGTTGAAGTTGATTCCCATTCAGTTCCTTGCACAAGAGCAGATTTTCATGCAGATGCAACAGCTCAGCCTACACTTCTCAAGCCCATCATTAGACCTTGGGAAGCGCTTGTCCACAACAAGCACTGAACTGGTCTTAGATATGACAAGGATGTGTCCTTTCATATTCCAGACTACACCAAGCCCATCATATTTCAGAGTGCCGGATTCCTATACGATAGTTCACCTGCAGCTGTTCCAGATCCTTCTCCACAACAACAACAACGGATTGTGAAATGCCAACACTGTGATCGAGTTGGCTATATGAAAGATCACTGTTTTGATCTTCATCCATGCAAGCACTGTGGTCAGCACACCCATTATTCACGCAGATGCTTAAGAAACAAGCCTCCTGCAAGAAAAAAGATTCATCTTGGATGGATCGCTTCTTGGCAATGGGCATCAACAGCCAAGAAGATGTTTAAGACACATGTCAGAACTTTTTCACAGATATTGAGCAAACTTGCAGTTGAGTTTTTGCCATCATCTCACCTTGTCCCTGACAGGGGGGAAAATGGTGGTCATGTACAAGCTTCGACATCAGATCAAGCGAGCCTGAGCCACAATCTCTCATTCTATGTTTAGAGTTGTAGCCAGAGACACAGCAGTTCAAGCGAGCCTGAGCCACAATTCATCATTCCAAATTCAGAGATGTAGCTAGAGACACGGATGCCCATGAGCATGCCCTTGATTGGTGGACAACCTTAAACCATCATCTTTGGTTGGTGGATAACCTAAAACCATCACAGGTAGTAGGCCTCCCTTCTTTTAGGTCGAAGGTCTCCCTTTCATATATGAGGAACACTTCCTCTAGCAGAAGCCTTCAGCTTCTTGCCAGCTTTGGTTGAGTTCCAGGAAATGCTTCAAGCATTCCAAAGTTGTTGGTAATCCTAAAACCATCACAGGTAGTAGACCTCCCTTCTTTTAGGTTGAAGGTCTCCCTTTTTTTATGAGGGACAATTCCTCTAGCAGAAGCCTTCAGCTTCTTGCCAGTTTTGGAAGAGTTCCGGGAACTGCAACATGTATTGCGTTCCAGTGTTTGTGGTCATCCTAAAACCACCTCTTTTTTCCAACATTTTAGAGAGTTGATTCAGCCCAAGTGCTGCCATGTATACTTTGCAGATTTGTATTACAACTCTTTTCTTGGACTCACACATACCCCTTCGGATTAAGGGGGATGTTGGAACACCTAATCCTACATGGGTAGGTGTGGAATGCGAAAAGTCACAATGGAGTCCAAGTGACCTTGGAATGTGAAACCAAGAGTCACACCATTGTACTATAAATGTACATCATGTATAATGGAAAAAATAAGAAAGCCTCATGCTTATCCTTCATTGTGTGTTGAGTCTCTTGTGTGTGTGTTTATTCTTCTCACACACCATGTGTGTGCTTAACATGGTGTTTAAAAATAAGATGATTACCCACAAAAAGTATATTTCCAAGTTGATTATGTTATAATAGAAATCATGTAGCATATTAAGAAATAAAAAAAAAAAATTTCCCATGTAGAAAATAGACTGTAAGTCTGAGGGATACGCAAATACTTTATACAGGAACTACGAGACATCTGAAGAAAGTATATTTCCAAGTTGATTATGTTATAATAGAAATCATGTAGCATACTAAGAAATAACAAAAAAAAGTTTCCCATGTAGAAAATAGACTGTAAGTCTGAGGGATACACAAGTACTTTATGCAGGACTAATAAGATGATTACCCACAAAAAGATGATTACCCAATAAGATTTGAAAGTGCTAAGAAAAAAAGATGAGTATAACCTAAGTTTATAGCCTCCCTGCCTCGGGGAGAGGCCAATAAGATGAAAACAAATGTGCACACTTGAACCTAAAAACATTGGCTATCTTGAAATTAGACCAACAAATCAAGCAAAAATAATTCTATCTGCCCAATTTCAGTTACAATAGTCCCTCCACAGGTGTGACATGGAATAATAAGATGATTACCCACAAAAAGTATATTTCCTAGTTGATTATGTTATAATAGAAATCATGTAGCATATTAAGAAATAACAAAAAAAAAGTTTCCCATGTAGAAAATAGACTGTAAGTATGAGGGATACACAAATACTTTATGCAGGAACTACGAGACGTCTGAAGAAAGGGAACATTTTCTAGAATAATGTTATGTAAAAAAGATTGCAGTGACAGATCATGTCATTCCCTAAGAAAAATGTGGACTCTGGAGAAAAATAGAAGTCTCATATAGAAGTAATACTCCACCAATAATTTTATTGAACTACGATGAACATTTCCTAGAGTTAATGTGGGCCCTAATGTTGGTTGCAACGAATTGTTCCCAACCTCGATGTTGTGATAAATTCATAATTTAGGTATTTTAATTAGAATTCACAAGGAACCCTAGCTACATATTGTTTGATTTGTGAAGTTTTTTTATTAATTTCCGTTCTTTGGTAATTGAATACTTTTCCTTTGGTTATATTTTTCTGACTTGGAATTCATGATTGGATTATTGGTGCTAATGAACAATGATATCATTGATTGAATACAAAATGGCCCTGTGATTGAATTGAGTGGTTTTTTTATGTTACTGTAAATTATGCAATGATATTATTATGGTAAATGTTACATTACACTGCTAAATGGATATGTATGCTATCAAATAAGCAACCAAATTTTTTGAAAACTATTGTTCTAAAACCCTAAGGCAAGGGAAAAAATATACCCTAGATTTCTACATGACAAGAAAAGTATAATGGTAAGAGGACATGACTAGGTGGATTTGGCAACTAGAAAGTCAACCCAAAATAGATATGAATTAAAATGAAATAATGTAATGTCAAGGAGAATCAGAATGGGTACAAAATGAAAAGACGTTTCTTGGAAGGGTTTCTAGAAGCATTTGATAACCATAATCCAATGTCAAAGAACATGAATGGGAATGGACACATAATGAAAAAGATTTTATTGGTTAGGTTTTCAGTAGAATTTTACAACTATAAGCTAAGAAATAGGGTACATAAATGAACTAATTATGTAAAGAACATAAAAAAAATCCAAGCAATCACTTACAATAACAAGTCACTTAGGTAAATGAGCAATTAAATCTCTCGTCAAACATCTCCAACACCTTGTTCCACTTAGACTCTTGATTCAGGCCTTTGAACTTTCCGTTGCTATCTTACTGCAAAAATTATCCTTTGGCCATGAGCTCATCCCTCTTCCTAGCCTTCTCATCTTTGTTCAGATTCGAGTCTGCGTATATTTCCTTGCGATTGGTTATCCTGAGTATGGAGAGAACAATCAGGATATAACCACTATCCAAAAGTGCTTTGAAACCAAAATATTCTCATCCTCACTTAGATTCGGGTTCGCTTGGATTTCCTTGCGAAATATTCTCATCCTCACTCATATTCAGGTTCACCTAGAGCACCTTATGGATGGACATCCTAAGAAGGGAGAGAAAAATGGAGACAAAACCACTTTTTGACAAGGCACTAAAACCCCAAATCATTTGATGAAAAATAATCTATAATAATTTTCCAAATTATAAATTATTAAAATAACAATTTAATATCATAATATAATAATTTGAGAAAAAATGAAACACATTTGAGACACAACGATAATTTTACGAAAAAAATTTCGTCCTAAATAAATGTCTTAAACACCCTTATCATGTAGTAGTGAAAAGATATTACAATAGACCAAACAAATGTCTTTTTAACATAAATAAAGAACCCTAAACCCATATGATTGAGCACAAAAAGGCTTATGATCCCCAAGGTTTTTAGTAGGTAAATCAAAGTCCTAGGTGTGCAATGTTTGCAGAAAATATCTATTTGGGGTACCCTAGTGCTCTAATTTTCCAAAAACATCATTTATAGCCTAAAAATGGCTCCAAAAGTTTAGGACCCAAAAAACCTTGAAGGAAAAACCAAGAAGATAGAGAACTAATGAGTTAGTGGAAGAGGTGGGTGGCTATTGATATCCACCTATATTAGTCCTCCTCGCATAGGAAGTAATGACATTCATTATATCAAGTTCCACGATCGTATGGGGAAGCTTTTGCTAAATTTTTCTCCTCGTGATGCACTTTCCTTAGTGAAGAAGCTACCCTAATTTGGCAATCCATTAGAGTTGTATGTATTTCTGGCAAGTATCCTTGATATTGGTGTCCATTATCCAATCTAATATATCTTATACAATGAAATCAAGATTGGGTTATTATGGGGGGAAATTTCTCGTCTTCCTTTGAGGTGTCCAGCAGAGGTGGAAAATATGGACAAAGAAACTCTACATTGAATATTGGTTCAATCCAATGAAAGGAGAAATACTCAATTCAAAATAATTTTCAGACACGACCCTTGTTATTGCATAAGGCCCATATCAAAGAGGTTTGAGATTTCTATGGGAGTTTGTAAGGTGTACTTTCTGTAAATGTAACCACATCATATCACCAACCTAAAAGTTGTGTGGAACGTTATGTTGGTAAAGTAACTACTTAAATTTGGCATTGGATTTTTACATGATATCATGAACCTATTGTTGGAGGTGTTGGATCATTTAAACAAATTCAGATGATATATCAACCCTAATATAAGCATGGGAGGGATTTTCAAGTGAATATGCAATGGGCATAGCTACATCATCGGGCCCAATGGTTGGAACAAAAAGAACACTTAAAAATGACATTGACCAAGAGAGATATGGAGGTATTTGTTATCGTAATGTTAAAAATTTGGAATGCTTTTATCCCATGTACATGGATGCCTTGATTTGTACATGGGCAAGATATGCACAATCATATTGTTGAACACTTTTATTTGTCCACACATGGTTAATGAAAGGCACTTGATTTTTTCAACTTGGTATCCATTACTGACAACAGTTTGGAACAAAAGGTACTAAGGATGCTCTTATCCCTATCGAAAATAATACTCTAAGGTAGCGTAAATTGAACCCAAACATGATCAAACAAGAGTTTATCAATGCCTTAAGAAGTGATACTCTTTTTGCATGGTGCCAAAATGGTTATCTTCAAGAACCAGTAGACAACTAGAAACACATAATCATTACCATGATTGGTGGAGGGAAATCCTGGCATGTAATCCATGGACACTAACTCGTAAATTTTTTTTTGGGTAGGTAGATGAGTGTACAACCATTTATTCTTGATGAATGGTTTATAATTGGCACAGATAGCGCATGATCTTATATATTTTTGGACATATTTTTAAAGCTTTAGCTAATATAAATAATTTTAAAGTAATACTATTATCTTCCCCACACCAAATTCCCTGCCACATGACTATAATGTGCATCCCAAGTTATATTGGCATTCTCACTTGAAGAAACGCACAGGTGACATAGGGAACATAACAACACATCCTAGATGTGGAAGTATTAGACTTGTTTTATTGTGATCAAAATTCGATAAGTCACAGTGAAGTTAGTGTAATTATTGCATAATTGTGGCCATCTATATGTATCACGCCCACAAGATTTAGGAACTATAGTTAGTGCCACTACCAAGGGCCAACCAAGGTATTCTGCAACATTATTAGTGTTACCATTGTTTTATTTGATGTTCAAGTGGAATTTTTGCAGGTATTTGGATCATTTATATGGAGATGATTCTATAAATTTCCTTATGTCTAAATGGATTGCATAGGATTTTCATCAATGGATGATTGTATCCTTCCTTGGAATATAATGCTTCCAATATTGGCATGCCTTGACGATGGAGTACATATCCTTTTCATAAGTGGGGTATTTTTATAAGGAATCAAAGAGTGTTTCATTGTCATAGGCCACAATATCTCCTTGTAGAGTGAAGTTTGCAATGATATAATAGTGAGAGGAATATATCTCAAACTCAAATGGCTATTGTACGTTTCACAAGGTGAGGATTTGTTTAGAGAAAAGGAAGTGTCTTGGATCCTCGAATATTTTCAATTATGACTCGGACCAGGAAAAAAATTATTTTTCTCCACCTTTGGTCACTTTACTTAAGGGCCAAGCTATATGAGAGAACCCTAACATGAAAATTTCATAGAAGTTAAAAATGTAGAGGAATATATAGAGCTTTGTTAGAGTTGTCCAGACTAGCCAATCCTAAATGGCTTAGATCATGGCTGGGTCCACAATTACCCAATTTTCATCCATAATGTATCCCAAATATTGAATTCTCTGCATGCCAAATGATAATTTCTCCATATTTGCATACAACTTTTGTTGACATAGGGTGCTTAGAACATTTTCGATGTTTTGAAAATGTTCTACCTAGGTTCTACGAAAGATGAGGATGCCATCCAAATATACAACCATAAAAGTGTTTTTGAATAGCTACAAAATATCGTCCATCATCCTCATGAACATTGTTGAAGAATTAGTAAAGCTAAAGGGCATGACCAACCACTCACAAAGAACTTTGTTATTTTTGAAGGTTGTCTTATGTATGTCTTTTGCTTAATTTGAACCTAGTGGTATCATCACTTGATATTCATTTTAGTAAAGAAAATGACACCCTTAAGCTAAACAAGAATATCGTCAAACTGATGGATCAAGTATATATCATTTTCATTGAATTTGTGTAGGGATCTATAATCAATTTAGATTTTCCATGTCCCATCCTTATTCTATACCAACACAAGTAGACTCCAATAAGGTGAGGATCTCGGTCAAATGTGGCCCTTTTACATGGGTTCATGAATCTAATGTTTTATTTCTCCATTCTCTAGGAGAGAGAGAGAGAGAGATAGAGAGGGAGAGAGATAGAGAGAGAGATTTTATACATTGGACCATTACGTAAAGCCACAACAAGTATCAAGTCATTTCGACTTTTATTTCTCTTATATGTATAGTTAGTGTGTGTTAGGGGTCCTCATTGCACCTAACACACTAATTATGCATAAAATTAATTGTGAATAAACCAATTGACAATTTTAATTGTTTATTAATGAAAAAAATATAAGTTTCTTTTAACACAATTTCTTTTAATGAGTAAATTTTTTACTATGCTTAAATTTCAAAAGGGACTAAGAAAATTTTAATGTTTTATTCTATTTTATTTTAATAATAAAAAATAATGATAAATATTAATATTAATATTAATATTAATATTAACAATATCATGTCAAGTCCCACTAGCACAATCGGTTGAGGATGTGCCTCGTTAGCAAGGCGAACCAAGATCAAACCTCACAGAGGTTGTTGCACTCGTGGTAGGGGGAGGAGACATATTAAAATCTAGTCAGCCTAGGGTTGGTGTGGTCGAGGCCGGGTGCAATTCCCATGTGAATTTGACAGCTTAGATGCCCCTAAGTCGTGGTTTCAAGCCTAGAAGAATATAGACAACTTGAAAAGTAAAACAAAAAGAAATAATAAATATCATAAGAATATTAAATTATAAAAATAATACATATGTAAAATATATATAGTACCTTACACATTTTTAATATAAGAAGAATTAAAAATCTATAACTATTATAAAACTATCCTATTATAAAAATATAATAACATTTTATAAATATTTATAAAAACTAAACTGATTTTAATTGAGGCATATCCTATATTAGAAAAACTGAAAAGTTATAAATATAAAAATGTTGAATTATAGAAATATAATATAATTTTATAAAATTATCATAAAAATCCATGCGAGGTATATTCCATATTAAAAGAATTAAAAATCTTTATTTTTAGTTTTAATTGAGGCATATTCTATATTAGAAAAATTTAAAAAGTTATAAATATTAAAAAAATTAAGTTATAGAAATATAATAATATTCTATAAAATTATTATAAAAAAGTTTGTAAGGAATATTCCATAATAAAAGAACTACAAATATTTACTCTATAATAATATAGTTATTTACAATAAATTTATTTTTTTATTAATCTAATATATATTTTAAATACAAAACTAAATAAAACTTTGTGATTTAAGTATTGAGGGGTTTCCGTAGTGCATTATATTAGATACCATTTTTTGGGATTCAACTCCATTAAGTAAGTCATTCATCTATGACCATTTTCATGAGAGGTAGTCGTAACTTACTAGTTTCTCATGATTTTTGAGTAGTCCATTTAGCACTCATTGCATTAGGTGATGCTCACAGGGGTGAAGAAGTGGGACTTGCACCTGGTAACTAGGACTTCTCGGGAGGTAACCCATCCCAGATCTCCTCTGGATAAAGCGCACTTATCTGTGGAGTTTTCTCCCACAATCAATCCCACTTATCTTGCTACATCAAGTATTGTGCCTCATCTATTTAATTCCCCCCCTTCATATTCCCAATTTGATCATCTATATTTCCAGCCTGATTATCTAGATAAATTCAGTGAAGAAAAGGTTTCTTAGAAATAACCTTGCTCAACATGAATTTAACCTTGTTCAAGAAAGCTTTGAGGTATTTTAATTAGTTGTGAAAGTGATGCATAATAATGTCATTGCTTAATGGGGATTCCTACAACAATTTGAAAATATTGGGTGTTGGAGCCAAATGAATTCAATGTGAAAGTGATGAATCCAATGTGAGCTATTTTGACCCTTTTATGCATAATTAGTGTGTTTTAGTGGCCCTCATTGCACCTCACACACGCTAGATATGAATAGAACTAATTGTACAAATAATAATAGATAGAGACAACAATATTATGAAAAAATATTAACAATTTTAATTGTTTATTAATGAAAAAAAATCTAAATTTATTTTAACATGCTTTCTTTTAATGAGTAACTTTTTTATTATGCTTAGATTTCAAGAATAACTGGGAAAATCTTATAAAATCTTCGTATTATTTTTAATTTCAAAAATAAAAAATAATAATATTGATAAATATAAAAAATATTAAACTATAAAATATATTAACATTTTCTAAAGTCTTCATTAAAAAAAAATTATACATATTTTATATTAAAAGAATTAAAAATCTATAATTATTACAAAAATATTAAATTATAAAAATATAATAAAATTTTGTAAAATATTTATAAATGCACTTTATTTTTTATAAAAATAGCATATCTTCATTGGCTCCTTGATCATACAAAGTATCGTTCCAAAAATAACCCCTTCTAAATGAGTCTCTCCACTTAAAATAGGTCATGATATATGTTAGAGGTTCAAATCTCCTTAAGTGCCTAGGGAAATATTAACAAAATTGGTTCTGCAAATGCATAAGCTTAGATGCAGGGCGTGTAACCCATGCCATGCCCATAGATATATCTCATTGTATCCGTACTATACACATGCGTTTCATTTCCCAACTTGCAAAAAAAATCTAAATCTGGTAAGAATCTTTATAAATCCTCGTAGATATTTTATAAATATGAATTTTCATATAAAATACTTAGTTTTAGCAACAAGCTATAGACAAGTTGCCACAAAGTATAAGGGAGTTTCCACCACTATAATAGGGATTTTTCACAATGTAGATTCAACAACGAAAAACTATAATTGCGTTGCAGAAAATAACAACTATAGTTAAACATAACTCTCCAAAGCCAATTAATTTTTCCCCTTCATATTTCTAGAATGATCATCAAGATAAATTCACTGAAGCGAAGGTTTATTAGAAATATCCTTGGTCAACAAGAATCCTCATGATGCCTTGATTTTCACCTAATAACTTACATAATTGAAGAACCCACACACCAAACACCAGAAGTAACCATACATAAGACACTAGGTAACGAATCCAATGAATAACATGGCTGTCTTTGCAATTTTAGAGAATTGATTTTATTGCACACCTTCACTAAATATATCCTTCTCAATTTCCCTAGCTTCTCCTTACAATTCACAGTTAAATCAGAGTTATTATCATTAACATTAACAAATATAATTATCCATTCGCTATTTTCATGTGTACTAAAGTCAACTATATCATCAAATTTTGTTGCCTTTGACTGTTTTAGCTTATCCAATTCAACTGTTGACATTTGTATTGAAATCAATCTAGAGTCACATGCCGTATGTGGACCATTTATATTCTTCACAATATGTACAAATTTTACATATGCATTTTCTCTTTGATTCTCTATGTCTTCATATCCATAAATAATGTTCGTCATTCTTCTGATTTTCTAATACCATGGAGATTGGAGTTTCTTGATTCGATTAGAATTTGGCATTTCCTGTTATCCACATCATAAATTAAATCAAGTATTTAGATGAAATAAAATAAGTCATTGTTCACGACATACCTGTCTTCTTAAAGATCACGTTGAATTCACTCGACAAATGACTTAGTGCTTTGTGCCAAATTCTCCAGATCAAAAGTTTCTTTCCATGCATGTTCAATGATTTGTAATTGTTCAAATATATTGCTAATAATATATGTTTTCACTGCATAAAGAAAATTGATAGATTTATAAAATCTATACGTTGTGTTGCGAGTAGTAACTTTCGACACTATTTTCCATATTGCCAATGAAGTCATCAACAAAGGACCTGGATTTATAGCATCTTCTAGGTCCTTTATTCTTGTTTTTAGTCTCAAGTTTTGACTAAGTGAGTCTAAAAACACGTTATCGGTAACTTAATGTAGCTTCATGACCGACGTGGTTTCAAAGATGGATCAACATGAATTTCTATTTGGTCTAAAACCTTATTGATATGAAGCTTTGCCTTCTCAATATTCATTTTTTTACTATTGTTGTCATACTTTGCATTTTGCAATGTGACAATATCGTCATAAAAAAAAAGTAGATTGCTTTGCAATTTCGCCATTGTTTCCTAATTTTCTCCAAAACAAACACTAATCCAATCTTGTAGCATAACATTGTCAACTTCTACATTTATAAATTCTTAAACACTTCATGTTTTCATAGGATTTCTGGAATTGGATGATTCACCAATATACACTTCTTCTGAAATAAAATTTTGATCTGGCTCTTTGCACTTCCTGTTACTTGATAGCCGGTCAACCCTCAAATTGCACCAAGAGTGTTGCAACTCCCAAGGGGTGCTCAACTCTATTTATCAACCAGAGGTTCATACAAGCTTAGAGGTGACAGTGTTATATGCATAGTAGATGGATTGCTTTCTGCCACCCTCAACTAGGTGTTTTGATAAATAATGTTTCCATGCCATTCCTTCTACTGACTTAGAGTGAAAATTAGATTTATATGCAATGTATAACTACTCCTAACTAGAAAAAAAAGGAATGTTATCAATTTCAACCTACAAATTCTATTGAAACAAATCATGAAGAGACAAGAGCTAACCTAATTTTAAAAAAGGAAATTACACTATCTTGCAATCATCTATCTAGTTATCACCTATTTACAGTAAAGGGAATACATTATTTTGCATAACTTATTAAACTATACATAAATATTCTACCAGCTTTTTAAATAAATCACACTTGCATAAACATTTCTCTATGAATTATGTGATAAAATACTAATGACATTTATGTTTGTGCAACAAGGAAAGGGAGGGTTTGGAGTGGCCTAGGAGTCTCTACTAGTAGTGAAACCACAACTAAGGGTAAATTACATCCTATCCTATTCTCAAATGGAAAAAAGGGTCAAAACTGGACCAAGAAGGAGGAACTACAACTATGTTACAATAGGCTTCTACAAGAGCCCTGTATTGCTACAAGAAACCCTGTAATGCTACATAAATGTTGCCAAGAAGGGTTAAGGGGTGAAGAAGGTGGTTGGAAGGTGTAGGAAGGTGAATGAAAGTGAGGGAAAATTGTTGAAGGGTGACCAACACCTCTATCCAATCTCAAAACCCATTGAGGGCCTCTTTTTCACTAGAAGAGATGCTCTCGGTGTTCATGGTGGAATGAACTCATAAAATAGAATTTTGATGGCAGAATTTGGAGTTTGGAAAAGGAAGTGGTGGATTCCAAGGTGGAGGTGGTGAAGGTGCCCTTTCCTACATATTCAAGAAACCCTACAATAATCACATGCAAACATTCATTGATCATTGACAAAATAAAACAATTAGAAGTGGAAATATGAGTTGAATTTAAAGATTATCTAATTTATGCTAAATTTTTATCTAACCGACAAACCGACTTTTAAGCTACAACAAACATATGCAGAGCAATATACCTAATCATAAACATGTTTCCAATAAATCATAAATAAAATGTTTTTTTCCTGTGGTTGGAGATCCTTCTACTCATGCTCCCATGAGAGAGATGAGGCAGAGCTTGCAATCATAGGGTTTAATGGAGTATTCCTCTATTGAGATGCAAGAAAATAAAAAGAATTATCAAACTAAAGAAAGATACAAGTACACAAGAGGAATTTTAAGCCAATAGGTTGGGCCCAAGCCTAAGAGCCTCAGCCATCTGAAACTAACTCAGTAATGGATCAAATAGTAGCTTCTCATTATCATTGAATAACGGTCTAATACATCATATAAAAGTTGAAAGATAACAATTCCCAAGCTCAATAGATACCTAGATGAAAAAAAAACTCGAATCATAATGAGATGTTTTACATGTTCATTTATACAAGAGGGTATCTACCAACAACTCCCTAGGAAATAGGAATATTGTCTCTTGAAACTAGAGACTAGTGGAGCTTGAATCCTCATGACTTTCAATTGCTTAGCTTCCAATGACCTTGAGCTGATGATAGATATATTGATGTGATATTGGGATGATTAAGGGAGTTAAGGTGGTGGAAACCCCCCTACAATCTCTCCTTGTTGTCTACTTTGAGCCCCTACATATAAATTGTCTCAAAAATTGCTCCATTTCCTATAATTAAACATATTAGGCTACATGATATGAAAAAAATATTTCAGCCTTCTCACTAAGAATAATAGGACAAAAAATGCAAATAAATGTGAGAAATAAATAACTGTAAAGTTGGAGGATGGAATTATGACCCTTTATAATGTACCTATTGATGAGCCTCATCATCACCCCATACTAAAATGGTTTCTCATCCTTTGAGCAACACAATTATCCATGTTCATCTCTCTCATGTCCTTCCTGGCCTCCCTAACATCCCAAGGAACATCAGATGGAATGCCCTCTGGTGGGTAGAATCCTGCATTGTTTTCTGCTTTAATCCACTCTTTCTTCTCTTCATATTGGTCTCTTCCTTCATGAAGTCCTAATAGAAAAGGTGGAATTATTTTCAACCCTATCCATTGGATTCTCATTCTTTGAATAGTTTTTTTATAGAAGGGTGACCTCTCGAAGGAATTCTTCATGCTTTCAAGGAGAGTGGTATTCTCTATGTTGCAAGATTAGTGGTAAAGCATGCCATCTTCTTTGGCAAGCCTATAAACTTTCCTCTTCCAACAATCTAGAACTATCATCAAAAGGAGAATGTCCTAATCCCGAGTTTAAATGTATTTTTATGCCAAAACAAAATCATTTGCAATGAGTTTATGATTTCTCAAGACAACCTTGGGGCTCATTAGTTCAAATATGATGTATAGAGGTTCCTTCTCTTCTTTTTAAATTACCCTTTTTACCTCTTATGTTCTTGTTTCCTCATGCACTAACCAATATGCCAAGGCCATCAATTGCATGTCACCTAGTCTGGAGTTAGGATGCTAATGGTTCTTGTCAATTAATATGAAGTTATGCATATAAAACTCAACGATATTTTCTCTATCCCCAATGCTAGTTTGTTTGCAAAAATCAAGAAACTTTTTGTGACTTTGAAAAGGTAGAGAACCATTTTGTGCTAGTGTTTTAATTTGAAATGGTTACCATTTATCTTTGAGGAATAGATCATAATACTTGGAAGGATTTATGCATTGCAGTGCCCCCATGTAGAGACTTTCCATCATGAAAAGTTGGTTCTATTTCTCCTAGAACTTCTCTACCAACCTAAAATTCTCTTCCTATAGTCTTATTCCACCATAGACTCCCCGAGTCTCAAATCAACTAATTTCATATCCATCTCTCTAAATTTTTTCTCCATCAAACCCGCATCTTCCACATTCTTTGAATTGGAAATTTGCATCCATTTGTGGTTCCTTGCCCTTTTTCTCTCTAGCTCATAAAGAAGTGGGATTGTGAATTTTTCAGAGATGATCATCCCTCCTTCAATGAATTTGTAATATGACTCCAATATTTTTTGTGCACTAGGCTCTTGTAGCTCTAAGAATTCTTTTTCTAAAGTTTTTGTAGAGGTTCTTGCATTCTATAGCTCACCTTCCTTCTCTTTTTATTTATATGGCACACTTTTCCCTTATTGTGGCACCTCTCGTACTTCTAATTACATCTTCTTATACTCTAATTCCAACCGTTGTTCCTCTAATTTCACATTCTTCCCCTCTTGTAGCATGCTTTGTACCTCCTATAGATTTCCTTTTTCTTCTTGCTGGAGGTCTATTGGTGTCTTGGGTTGCTTTAAGGGGGTTGATATTCTAGTGCTAGGCCTCCTCACATATGCTATAGGAGTCTTTGTTTTGGTCTTTGGGGAGGTGACCTCTTCATTTTTTCCATTAGCTGGTCCTACCTCATGCTTCTTGCTTAGGGACTCCTAAATTGTGATGGGGACTTTTGTGGGAGTTTATGTGTTGGCAATATGATGCAGAGTGTTGTCCTTGATGGCAACCTACTTGATAAAGTTGATGGCAACCTGCTTGATAAAGTTGTCCTTGATGGAAACTGACTTGATGAGTTTATTAATGATGTAAATCTGATGTATCTACAGAGTAGTTCAGATGGAGTGGAGAAAGGAATTCCTGTAAGGGCCAGAGAAATGATGAAAATGGTATGTCACAAAGCATACGCGGGTTTGTAAAGGCGAAGTAGCGTATGTACGCGGAAAAGTACGTGCCAAGTAGTGTATGCCTATTTGCGCTCTAAATTTATAAAACCAGGGGAATTTACCATGGTATTGGCACACAGTATTGAGCGCTGGATTATCTATTTGATCTCATCCAGGAATACCATCGGAAGTTGTGTGGTTTTGGCTCATGGTATTGGCAAAGCCTAAATCTATATAAGGAGAAGAAGATCATAGTGCAAGGTGTGCATGTGTCTGGGTATTGAATGAATACTTCTCTGAAGTATATCTGCATGGAATGGGTTACAGTTCATTAATAGATCTGAATAAATAATGCACCTATGAATATAATGATGGATGAAGAAAATGATGAAGAGGGATCTCTAGAGCTGAAATGACTATGTATCTTCTAGATCTGTTTATGGAATGTTTGGATCTGTGATCTGGTGAATCTTTGTTGAAGTAAAGGATGAGATCTGAGTTGTTTATCTGATCTGAAGAGCTGCACAATCCTAAAAAGTTTCAGATCTATACGCAGTTTCGTTTCATGAAAAGCGCGTGTATACGCGGGTCCGATTAAAGAAAAGCGCGTATGTAAGTCAGGGTTTCTGAAGAATAAAATGCACTGAAGTATATGTAGGTTTGTCTCTGTGAAAGCGCGTATATACGCAGGTTCAGTGAAGTAAAAGCGTGTATGGAATCTAGGGTTTTGCTGAAGTAAGTGGAATGAAATGTATGATCTGTTTTGCTGTTTTACTGCTATCTGTCAATTATGTATTCATACAGATTTGGGTTGGTTGAATGTTGAGTATGCTGCTGATTGTGTTGATTGAGGTTCAAGTTATTGGTTGATTATTGATGATTCAATGAATGAATTGATGAAGTTATAAGTTTCAGTTTGATGAATGTTGAGCTTAAATGTGTGGAGTGGGTCCAGTCTAAAAATTTGATGAAAAGTGGCCTACAAGGTATGTTGAGTGGAACCTGTTGGATCCAGAATGAAAATTGATGAAACGTGGTCTGCAGAGGTGTTGAGGGTCGAAGCCTTCAGTGAGGGGGTAGTATCTCCCTTCCAGTGGTGGCTGGTAAACGAGAGCAAGGGGTAGTAGCTCCCTTCCAGGAGAGGCTGGTAAATGAGAGAAGGTTGTAGCCTTCTGCAGGTGGGTGCCTGTGTGCTGGTATGAGTCTGCGCCAATACATGTTTGTAAGAAGTTTTCTTTATAATAAATATTGAAGACTGAGATGACAACAACGGTGGTTTTCTCCCGAATTGGGTTTCCACCTTAAATCCTGGTGTTCATGTGTGTTTCTTACGTGTGATGATTTATTCTGTTCTTAATGCACATGTTTACTGTTTACTAAACATCTAATGGATGAATGATGCAATGATATAAGTAAAAGAATTATCTGCATAATGAGATCTATGGTAATACGCAAGTTCTATGAAGGATATCCGCGTGTATACGCAAGTTGGGTTCATTAAAGTAGTGTATGGGTTTTAGAGAAAGAAAAAGTAAAAAGTTTTCAGTCAGATCTAAATATAGATTCACCCCCCCCCCTCTCAGTATTTTTCCCAACATTATGTCCTCCCTTGCTTTATTCTAGTGCTCTTCCTAGTCTTGAAATATAGAGGGGTTTTCCTTGGTCTCTTTCTTTTGGGTTTAACTGGAGTGCTTAAGGTGGCCAAAGTTGCAGCTACCTCAATTTTAGTGTTTCCTGGAGAAAAACTTGTTTGATGTGGGGATATCTTTGTTTCCTCAGGCTAAGTAGTCCTCTCAAGAATCAATGTGTCCTTTTACTGGTGTTCCCTTTCTTCCTTTTCATATTTTTCTCCTTCTACCCCTGCCTCTTTTTCCTTTGTTTCCATTTTTTCTTCTTCTACTATATTTGTTGCTTCTTCTTCCTCTATACTTGTATTATCCTCTTCTTTTGTGTTTACCTCCCTACCACTAATGATAGAGGCAGGATTCTCTCTAGGAGTAATGATTTAGGTCCCTATGAAGGTTTTTTCTATTCATTTCTATGAATTTGGACCACAAGGCAGGGATTTTTAAAATTTTCAAGGCATGCTTGACTATTAGTTTAATAAGGACATGGTGGGATAGGTGTTGATGCTTTCCCTCTCTTACTTTTTGACTCATTTCCCTGATGTAATGTAGGAGGAAGTATCACACATCAAGTCTTTGAGAAAGAGGCATTTCTACCTTGAATATGAGTTCATGAAGAAACCTAAAGTGGTAGGAATACACGACACTCATTCTTCCCTCACAAGAGATTTATTTTAAAATATGATAAGCCACCTGATCCCATGGGTAAGGTAGGATTTCTCTCCTAACTCCATTTTTTTCCTCTATTGGATTCTGTTTTTTAATGAAAAGGTTATTTTTAGCAGCGACACTAGTGTATTTGTACTCTACACTCCATTTTATCCCCAAAGGAAGGGTGGTGACTCTGCTAATTATCTTAGGGCTTATAGATATTTAAATTCCCCTCACAATAGTAGTGACACTATCCTCTATTTTTGAATTCGAAGACATGGAAAACTCAAAGTAAAGGTCATCATCACAACCCTTCAGTAGCTCGAAAAATCTCAGCCACTGGTGTCTTCTAAAAATGTTGACCACATGAGTGTGTAGGTGGATTATTTTGGTATCTGAAGGTTCTCTTCTGTTAAACCCTACTCCCATATTCTCTTTATGTCCTTAATTCAGTGAGGGGAAGATGTTTGCTTTTGGCTTCAATATCTAGTTTGATGGTAGAAGTGGGTAAAAATCCTTTATCACTCCAATTACTTATTCTTCAACCACTATCTTCTTCAGATAAACCCTTTAATTGCAAAATTATACTACTATTGTCTGTAAATTTTAAGAGAATTTCCATGCAATATTTGATGGATAATTGAGAGAGATGGCGAAACTTACCTCTTTGGAAAGTGCTCTGAGACGAAGATGGAAAATTTGGAGTCAATTAGGATATGTGTTTCTCGTTTCCACCCTCTCCACTCTCTTGTAGCACCGTATTTGCCTATCCTATAACAATTACATTATTCATGTACCACCTTCTTGTAGAAATAACGGGTCGGGGTTCAAATATCCTTGATGGCATACCAAGCTCGTCCTTTCTATAAATTTTATTGAAATAAGCGGTTATGCCAAGGACAACACGCCCAAGTACATAATATTCTATTTTGAGTTAGAGCTTGGGCTGCTGTGATGACTTTTCATTCACACGAGATTTCTGTTTTTAGACCATTGTCCCCATTCATATAAACAATTCTCCCTCCACTCATAATTTCCACCCACTAACAGTTAGCTAAACTTCTTTGATGTGACATCTCCATGTTATAGGGGTGGAAATTTAGCTTTTAGTTCAGTAGCCGAGGGTGGCCAAGTTAACTGGCCACATCTAGCTTATAAAACACCCCCTCTTGAGATTTATTCATTTTATGAATTCACACACAGGGAGAGAGTGAGAGACTGCCATACCTGAGCCTACCTCATGGTCGATTTGTTGCAGGGACTTGCATGTTGGAGCTGGTCCATTATATTGACACCAAGGGAGTTTGAATTTCTTTCTTATTTCCCTGTGTATTTCTTCATTTCTTTGTGATTCTTCATTGTGGTGCTTGTTGTATGTGTGCAGGTACTTTTTGGATGTTCATGCTGATTTTTTTGGTGGATAGTCTACTTAGGATTTCCATGACTCGTCCAGAGTTGTTTCATAAGGTCCCACTTCCTCCTTTAGTGGATAAAAAACAATATAGTGCTTTCTGTGATGATTGTACAAGTTTGCTACCAGAGGATGTTTTCTTCCTGTAGCGGCCCATTTCTCTTAACCTTGGATCTTCAATTTGCATAGGGTGATGAGGGAAAGTGTGAGGAGATGTTAGGATAGTCTTAGGACCATGGGGGAGCAATGTAGGCTTGTGGAAATGAAGATGAAGAAATCAGTGGTTTTCAAATACTTTTCGAACAGGTAGGACATAATTGAGAGTTTGAATGAATTTCTTTGTGAAGTGGGATGGATTAGTGATGTATGGATGGTGGAAAAGGATTAGGGAGCACTCTTCATCATTTTCTAGGTCATGAGGCTACTACTGGGCTATCCTTTCCCTAATATCTCCCACTTGTAGCTTATTTGGACCCTGTTGTAGCACTAGATGACCTTCATGTAGCTTTACAAGATCCTCCTGTAGCAACACCACGGGGACCACACTGCGGGAGAAACACCATACCATGTGGGTTCATATTGGGGGATTTATATTGAGGAAAAAAAGACACAATATATTGGGGGATATATAGGGGGTAAAAGGTTTTTGTATTGGTAGGTATAAAAAAAGAAGCTCAGAGTTAATGAAAAAATATAAAGGGGTATAAAAAATGTTAATGAAAAAATGCATACCTACAATATCTAGTGAAAGTAGGGGCTTTTTAAATTGGGAAGGTGTATCGTGTTCATATTGGTAGGGGGTTAAATAATTTTAGTTTTAGAGGTATTTTCCAATCAAATTAAGGGTATTGTGTAATATGCCACGAATGCACGTGATATGTCAGAGGTTCATTGAGTGAAGCCCTCACAAGAAACACAAAGAAGAGGTAAAACTTGAGTTTTGAGTTCATGGGATGGTGGAGAGAGATGGAGATATGACTAGAGATGACAAAGAGGGAATGAATGGATGGAAGAATGGAGGAAAATTGAAAATTTATTTGACTTGTAGCCATAATATTCCTCTGTGCATAACCCCAAAAAAAAATAAAAAGGTCAAAAGTCATGGCCTCATCTTGTGTTATTCATCCTTTTTATTTTTTTATCTTTTATTTGATAGACATGTAGGATTCCTCTGAGGATGTTTTAAATCTACATGCATGTCCTAGGTGCCTCAGAGGAGGTTTTCACCCAGGGATCTTTATTGTTTGTCTTCCCATTTTTTTTTGCTCTAGGACTGCCTCAAAGAGGTTTTCAATCTTGAAGTTGGCCTTAGATGCCTCCGAGAGGTTTTCACCCGTGACTTTTTATTTTTAGTTTTTTCTTTTTTTTCTAGGAGGATTGTGAACTAGAATCCATGAAACTCCCAATCACATTGAATTCTCTATTGATTGTACAAATGAATTTTTCCTTAGACATTTGTCTCTTCTACAACATCAATTTATAATCATTGACAAGAAGAGGGATCCCCTCCTCATCAGTGGTTCTGATTTGGAAAACTCCATTGTCATGACATTTCTCCATCAGGTATGGGCCTAACTGCCTTGTCATTAAATTTCCCTTAAAATCATTGAACCTAGAGTCATAAATCAAGGCCCAATCCCCTTGAAAAATATTTTCCCTGATATGCTTATCATGACATTCAAGCTTTTGTAATTGTATAAATTCAATGTGTAGGAGGGCCTGCATTTTAAACTCATCTAATCCATTCAGTTGGAGCTACCTTTCTTGTTGTGTACTTCTGATATCTAAATCTAATTTTTTTTCAATCTCATAGTGTTATACACAAACTTGATAGGTAGCAAAACTTTATTTCCATAAGCCAAATCATATGGAGTGAATCTTGTGGTTTTCTTCGAGGTGGTGTTATAGGCCCAAGTGGCCTCCACTAATATGTCTACCCAATATTTCATGTTGCTGCTCACCACCTTGGTGAGGATTCTCTCAAACGCTCTATTGGTAACCTCTACTTTCCCATTTTATTGAGGGTGATAGGAAATATATGTTCTATTATTGATATTATGCAGCCTTGGGAGATTCTCAATCAAATTGGATGTGAATAGAGCTCCTTGATTAGTGACTATCTCCCTTGGATACCCAAATTTGTAGAAATTTTTTTCCCTTAAGAACTCAACCACATTTTCCTTTGTTGTTGCTTTGACAACCTTTGTCTCATCCCACTTTTTCAAATGGTCAGTGCACATAATACTGTATCTTCTCTGTCCTGATGGTGGATCAATTGGCCCAATGAAATCCATGTCCCACTTTTCAAATATCTCTAAGGCCACTTGAGGCTGTAGAGACATCTTATCCTTGGGTTTGGGCTTCCCCATCCTCTTGCAATGATCACATATGTTGGTATACGTTCTTGCATCTTGATGGAGAGTGGACCAATAATAGCTAGATTGTAGAACTTTTAAGGTTGTTCTCTTAACAAAAAAATTACCCCCATAGAGCCCATCATGACATGCTAAGAGGATTTCAAAGAATTCCACTTCCCTGAGACATATCCTTAAAACCTGATTTGGTCCCAGTTTGAAAATATTACCACCAATCCAAGTGAAATGGGCACTCTTTCTAACATTTCTTCTCTTCTCCCTAGATGACATATTTGGAGGAAATATCCTAGCAACCAGGTAGTGGGCTATGTCAACAAACCAGGGAGAGAGCACTAAAGTAGCAAATAGCTGCTCATCTAGAAGTTGATCATTGACCATCCCTTCATCATCTGCAGGAAAAATGAGTCTAGACAAAAAATCTGCAGCTACATTTTATTTGCCTGGCTTATCAATAATAGTCAAATCAAACTATTGTAGAAATAGAAAACATATAACAATCCTAGAATTCACATCAAGTTTATTCATCAAATATTTAATAGCTTCATGATCAATATGAAATTTTTTTTGGTATCTAGTGATATAGTGTCTAAATTTTTTTAGGGAGTGTACAATAGCTAAGATTTCTTTCTCAGTGACAGTGTAGTTCAACTCAACCTTAGACAGATTTTTACTAATGAAATAAATGGAACAGGGAAACTTATCATCTACTTGTCCCAAGGCTTCCCCCACATATTTTTGTGATGCATCAATATGAATATGGAATGGGAGAGCCCAATTGGGACCCCTAAGTATGGGTGCAGTGATAAATTTCTCTTTTAAGATCTCAAGGGCCTCTTAACAACTACTTCTCCAACATAAATATGAGTCCTTGGCCGAAAATCCAAATAACGGTGAAGCCACTTTACTAAAATTCTTGATTATTCTCCTATAATAAACATTCAATCCCAAGAAACTCCTAACATCTATTTGTTTCTAAGTGGTAGGAATCCTTTTTATGATATAAATCATGTTTGGGTTTAATTGTATCCCTTCCTAAGATATGGAATGGCCAAGGAAAGTCCCTGTCTTCATCAAGAATTCACATTTCTCAAGTATTAAGGAGAGATGCAGTTCAATACCCAAATTAGAGAGGGCCTCTTAGAAATCGCATCCATAGAGAGTGAAATCATCTGTGTAGATTTCCACAGAGTCATGGACAAGATCAAAACATATGCTCAGAACTACTCTTTGAAAAGTGGTAGGGCATTCCATAGGCCAAATGGGATAAATATATAAGAAAATGTACCTTTAGGAAATTTAAATTTAGTCTTGTCTTGGCCTTCGAGACTGATCTAGATCTGATTGTAACCACTAAATCCATCTAAGAAAGAGAAGAATTTCTTCCCTTCAAAACCATCCAGGGCTTGTTCAATTAAGGGTAAATGGAAATGGTATTTCTTGGTGGCCTTGTTTAGTTCTCTGTAATCAACATAGATCCTCCACTTCCCATTCTTCTTTGGGACTAAGACTAGAGGTGACACCCATTCACTATTTGAGATGGGATATATTAACCCTGCATCTAGTATATTTTGTAAATATTACTTCAATATGTCCTTCAAGTTTTAGTTCATTATCCTCTGAGATTGGAGCACAGGCTTACATCATTCTTTGATGTAAATATGGTGAGTATAGACTGAGGGATGCACTCCTTTCATTTCTTTATAGTCCCAAGAAAAAGAATCTAAGTGCTCTCTTAGCATCTTGCATAATTGTTCTTCTTGTTTGGCCAAGAGAGAGGGATTGATATTCAAGGTTCTTGATGGGCCAAAATCTACATTTTTGACATGTTAAAGGCTTGAGTCAACTGATCATAGATCAGTCCAAGGACTGCTTCCATATTATCTCACACGTTACTCAAGTGGAATGGTAGTGGGGGGTTGGTTCTGAAGGATATGGTCAAGTCAATGAGGTCAACTTCATGAGGTTGCCCCCTTTCAATAACAACATCTAAGACACAGATTGGGTATTTTTTTGCATGATACACTTCATCTTATTCCACATACTTTAGCCATAATGGTAGATCACGTTTAATAGAAGGATGAGTAGGAGGACATAATATCATTTTTTTTTATAATGGCCCATTCTTGATGGTCGTGTTCCCAACCCTACAAATGATATAGTCCTTAGTAGTAGCCAACCAAGGTCTTCCTAAGATAAGAGGATAACCATTAATTTTTTTTTTGGGTTGAAGCACCAAGAAGTTAGTGTGACACTCCCAAGATTCAATGAAGACCATAACATCCTCAACAACTCCCTCAAGAGCTGTTGTGGATCTATCTGCGATTTGTAGCACTGTAGTGGTCTTTATCAAGGCTCCATGGAGGTTGTGTTTCAACATTGTTTCTTTAATTATTACATTTATAGAAGCTCCAAGATCAATCAATGTATGATGGAAATGATACCATCAATTTTCACATCCACTATTGAACTTCCAGGGTCTAGGTATTTCGGGAAAATCACTCTCCCCAACATCAAATTAGATAACTGACCAACAACATTGATGATGGGGGTGTCTCTATTCTTTATCTCGGGATTTTTGAAGCATTTCTCCTTGAAAAGATGATTATATAAGGGAACATCTTTAGTATCTTAGAGAAGGGGTATATTGACACATAAATTGTTCAATTGTCCTATATTTTCAATGTCTTATGGGGTGTGTTGGCTAGGGTGGATCAATCTATCAGGAAAATGAGGTGGAGTTACTTTAGGGGTACTCTTCTAATTTTTATCTTCAAGATCTTTAGGTGGATATGGTGGACGATTGTCTAGGAGAACTCTCCCAGACCTAAGGTTAATCTCTTGGACCTCCACAACATAGGCAATGTAAGATGTCTCTCCATTGTATTCATTTTGTGCCTCTTATTATTTGGGTGATCCAAGTGGATATCGGTGGCCGAACACCTATTCCATTTCGACCCACAACATCAATTCTTGCATCTTTTCACTTCCAACAACTTACTATTTTTAGCGGGTTTTCAGGTCTTGCACATCCGAAGCCATTTTGGGGCATTAATAATCTAGGTGGATATTGGTGGCCACCCACCTATTCCATTTGAAACCCCACCATCAGTTATTTCCTTTTTAAGTTTCAACACAACTTACTATTTTTAGCATTTTTTCGGGTCCTGAACTTTCGGAGCTGTTTTGAGGCCCAAAACGATTTTTTCTGGGAAAACCGAGAGTGATCAAGCCTCTCCTTCTTGAACCAAAAGTTGTAATCCTCGGATAGATATTTCTAATGAGCTATTAATCACTTCAAATAGAGATCGTATGCCAAAGTTACGTCCCCGGGAAGTTGAAACACTAATTTACCCAAACGGGGCCCATAGTTTTGGTGATTCATCTCCTAGGGTTAAGTTTTTGGACGTTTCGGGTTTTACATTATTTCTCAACAATAAATAGGCCTTCAAGCCTCATTGTAACATAGTTTAGGGGCTGGTATCCAACACATCTCTCCTCAGGGATATGCTTCCAGTACCCTAGCTCATCTATTTCCATTATGTCTGTAATAGGCCTTCGAGCCTCAATGTAACACAGTTCAGAAGCTTGTGTATGCCACATCTCTTCTTAGAGGTACGCTACTAGTGCCCTAGCTTTTTTCCATTATGTTTGTAATCCTATTTCAGTCATTATTTTATTAATAAAATGAAGTATTATTTCCACTGCATCTCTGTGTTTATGTTTATTTCTGTATTTTATTGTGTTCCTGCATAAAATCTGGATCATCGGGTTTGGATTGTGTTGACTAGGAATCATAGGTTTCTTAGGTGAAGCAGGATGGGTGAGTTTTTTTTGATTTTGGTGTGGATGGAATAAAGTAGGAGTTTGATTGTACTGAGGACTCCAACCTTGTGATGGTGTTACTCCATTGAGGAGGTTGGGAAGGATATGGCTGAGAAATATGGTTGAAAATTTAGGGAGGATATGGAGGAGCATAAGGCCAAGAAGGAGGTCTGGTCCATGATGGATGAATGGAGGAGTATTTAGGATGAAAACGTGCACTTTGAATTGAATTGTAGTAAGAAAAAGGCACATATTTCATTCCTTGTTGGTATGGCCGAGGTCCTTGAGGCCTCCTTTGTTTTATGAAGGATATTTGCTCTAGCCCACCTTCCAACCCTTGGTATACATCTCTTAGGCCTGGTAAGGAAGGGAATTTTTCTGTTGCATGCTTTTCTTGACAGACTGAGAAAAATTCTCTGAAATTCATTAGGCATTCATTCCTAGGGTGTCTTCTAGTGCATCTAGGGAAAACTATAGCTACGAATCTCTCTGCCTCCTCTTGTTTCCTCTTAATATGCATGGTATCCATTTGAAATATAAAGGTATGAAACATTTCACTCGTGAAATCCTCCAACATTTTCCCTATCTCAATTTTGATGGATGAGGTGGAGGAAGAGGTACTGGCCAAGCCTTAGTTACTTATACCCTTATTCATGGCTTCCCTAGAGTGGTTTTCAAATAAAAAATTGATGTAATCATAGGGAAACTGATATATATCCCCTCCAGATAACATGTTGAGGGTCTCCAACACTTCCTCCCTGATCTCTTAGAGAATTAGTAACTTGAGTGATCCAAGATCAAGGGTGCAATTGGCCCTCCTGAAGTTAAGTTGATACATTTCCTCATATTCTTTTAAAGATTCATCAGGCGCTAGGGTCATCCTAAAGTTTTCTTCCTTGGTTTCTTTGGACCTATAATAATATATTTACTTGTTATTGAAGGACTCCTACAGTTGGGCCCAGGTAGTGATGTTGCAACCATGTAGACCCATGAACCAGCACAAGGTTGCATCCTTAAGGGTAGAGGGGAACAACTTCAGAATTTTTTCATAGGAGGCATAGTCATAGGTCCTAAAAACAAAAAAAAATTCAAACATGAAGATATCAGGGTCTTCAGAGGGTTGCAGGGCTGATGTGCTTCATCCTGGCATCCCCATTGGTTTCTCTAATGGGAAATATATGATTGTTTGTGTTCTCAGCCATAGCTTGGATAGGTGAAGTATGTTCTTATCTTTCCAAATAGGTTCTTCAAAAAAATTAGGGTGTTCATCTGGAGGGTATTCTAAGTCCCCTGCAGTTAGAGAGGGAAGCTCACAGTCACTGAAGAAGAGTGAAGTTTGATTGTGTGAGGATGTGGGGGTTTTTGGTAGAAAATTTCCTTGGTTGTCCCTACTCCTACAAGGAATTAAAGATTTTTTTTTTTTTTTTATCACTTTCTCAAAACAATATACAAAAAAAAGTAGAAAATAATGCTTAAGCAGAAACATTCATCTACTACTTAGACACCTCCTCGGAAATGGTGCAAAAAATTGGTGAGACCTTGTAATTCACCAAGAGTGTTGCAACTCCTAAGGGCTACTCACCACCCTTTATCAATAAGGGGTTTGTACAAAATTATAGGTTGTAGTTCTATATGTACAATAGATGGATTCCACTCATGCCACCCTTAGCTAGGTATTTTGATCAATAGTGCTTCCAAGCCATTCCTTCTACTGAATTAGAGTGAAAACTAGATGTATATGCAATTTATAGCTACTCCTAAGTGAAAACAAATTAATGCTATAAATTTAAACTTGAAAATTTTATTGAAAAAAATCATGAATAGACAAGAGCTAACCTACTTTGCATAAAGGAAATTACGCTATCTTGTAATCATATGTCTAGTTATCACCTATTTGCAGTAAAGGAACTACATTCTTTTGCATAACCTATAAAACCATAGATTAATATTACAGGTACTTTTTAACTAACTCACACTTGAATAAAAATTTCTCTACGAATTCTATGATAAAATACTAATGGAATTTTTGTTTGTGAAACAAGGAAAAGGAGGGTTTAGAGTGGCCTAGGAGTCTCTACTGGTCATGAAACCACAACTATGGGTTAATAAAATCCTAACCTAAGATAAAATGGAAACAACAGTCAAAACTCGACCAGGAAGGAGGACCAACAACTATGCTAGAGGAGCCCTATATTGCTACATGAAGCCTTGTAATGTTACAATAAGGACACCAAGAAATGTTAAGGGATGAAGGAGGTGGCTGGAAGGTCTAGGAAAGTGAGGGAAAATGGTTGAACGGTTACCAACACCTCTATCCAATATTAGAGCCCCTTGAGGTCATGTTTTTCACTAGAAGATATGGTCTATGTGTTTATGGGACAATGACCTCATAAAACATATTTTTGATGGCAGAATTTGGAGTTTGGAAGAGGAAGTGGTGGAGTCCAATGTGGATGTGGTGAAGGTTTCGTTATCTATAGATTCAAATATCCCTACAATCATCACATATATACATTCATTTATCATTAACAAAATAAAACAATTAGAAGTGGAAAAGAAGAGTTGAATTTAAATATTATCTAATTTATGCTAAAATTTTGATCTAACCAACAAAACAACTTCTAAGCTAAGAAAAACATAAGAAGAGAAAGATAAATAATCACATACATGTTTCCAAGAAAACATAAAAAAATGTTGTTGGTTTGTGGTTGGACGTCCTTCTACTCTTGCTCCCATGAGAGAGATGAGAAAGAGGCCGAAATCATAGGGTTTAATGGAGTATTCTTCTACTGATATGTAGGAAAATAAACAAAATCCTGAAACTAAATAAAGATACAAGTACACAAGAGGAACCTAAGCCACTGGGTTGGGCCCAAACCCAAGAGCCTGAGCTCTCTAAAACTAACTCAGTAATGTATCAAATAACAACTTGTCATTGTCATTCAATCAAGGTCTAATACATCATATAATAGTCAAAATATAACAACGCCTAATCTCAATAGCTACCTAGCATAAAAAAAAAATTGAATCCTAATGCGATCTTCTAAATGTTAATTTATACAACAAGGTAGCTACCAACAACTCCCTAGAAAATAGGAATATTATCTCTTGAAACTCAAGAATAGCGGAGCTTGATTCCTCATGAATTTCATTTGCTTGGCTACCAATGACATCAAGCTAATGAGAGAGATCTTGATGTGATATTGGGAGTTAAGGAGGTGGAAAAGCTCCTACAATATCTCTTGGTTGTCTACTCTGAGCCCCTACAGAGAAATTGTCTAAAAAATTGGTCCATTTCCTGCAATTAAACCATATTAGGCTACATGATATAACAAACATCTTTCACCCTTATCATTAAGCATAATATGACAAAAAATGTAAATGAATGTGAGAAAGAGATAGTTCTAAAGTTGGAGGATGGCATGATGACCCTTTATAATGTACCTATTGATGAGCCTCATCAATAGCTTGTTGTGAACCAATTCCATATTTGCAGTATATTTTGTCCCATTTTCTCTTGATGACGAATTCACGTCGATATCATTTATCCAGCATACAAATTTATCTATAGAAATCATGATACTTGATTCTTTTGTTATTTCTTCAACATATATGATTAGCCCTTGATTTCCATGACTACCATTTATGAAAAGTACAAATTGATATTTAGAAGTACTTATACTTTATTCTTCGATGATTTATTCAGCATCTATTATTAGACATTGATTTCTTGTCGATACATTTTGACATTCTCATCTCTACTCTCTAATTTTTGGAAACAAGTTTTCATATCCAAATGTTTCCAAGTTTTTTTTAAATATACCCTCATCATCAAAGGATTTAATTTCTTCAGCTTCACTTAAGTTAAAAGGATGTAAATTCTCTATGAGATCTATAACATGAGCCATAGTTTTCACTGTGATTTCTCCAACAGTAAATGGAAATTAAAGGAATTGTTTTGTCTTTTTTCTTTTAAATATATTTATTGAGTGAAGGTATTTCCTACAGGCTTTAGCAACAAAATACCTATCAATAACAAATTTTGGCAATAGGAAGGGCCTACCTTGAAATCCATACATTTGAATTAGTGTATTACTTTATATTTCTTCATGCATGCCTTTTCCCCATAGGAAAAGATGTGTCTATCTAGATATATGATGAGACTCTCATCCAATTATCATATAATTGACTTTCTTTACAAAAAAATCTTGAATTATAAAAAAATTTAAAGAAGCATTATGCTTCCATAGTATAGGATACCATAATTGCATTGGTTCTTGATTCATTTTGAACTTAGGATTGAATGGAAAACCACAAAATTTGTTGCTAGAAATCAAAGTTATTATGAGATACACCATCATGAATAAATTATTGGTCTTGGATAAATTGCTTAACTAAGAATATAATTCATTAGAAATGATATTAGCCTAGTCAAATACACAATCATTTTTGTATGTGTGATAAATTGTTAGGTCTTATATTACTAGTATAGTCCCTTATTGTTGTTAGTGTAACCCCCTTATTGTTATTGTTGTACCCCTGTAACCCACATATTGTTATTATTGTGCCCTTACATTATTATTCTTAGGTCGGCTAGGGTTACATTGTGGCCCCATGGACTCCTATATATAGAGAGGAGGTTTTGTCATTTGTATCATCCAAGAATTGTTCATTCATGTAATGCATTGGAGGTTGAACCCTTGAAGTGGCTTATTTATAAGGCTTTTATATCTCTTTTCTTCTCTTTTTGGAGTTGGTTTCACAACATTTGGTATCAGAGCTTTGGATTTTAGGGTTTCACTGCCCCAAACAGGTCATCGTGGAATTTTCGCTATAAATTTTTTTCTACGAAGGTTCAGAAGCTGAAATGTTTAGAGTACGAACTCGCAATCCTGAGGAACATCGTCAGAAAATTTCAAAGCTTCGTTCGAAATATTTTCAAAAATATGTTTTGTGGAATTTAGGTCTTTTTCAGGCTGCCGAATTTCATCTCAAAGAGATGATCATGGGAAAATATTCATAACTCTCTCTCATAGCATCGGATTGAAATTATGTAAAAATTGGTTGCAAGTAAACCTACTGTAGTTTTCTCTACATCAATATTCAGAACCGAAGGAGGAAAGAGTGACATGTGGTAGGTCGTACAAGTTCTCTCTACTAAACTAGTCCATAATTAGGTCATCGTAGGAGATTGGGCATAACTTTGTCTTCAAGAATCCAAATCAGGTCAGACCTATGGAATTCAAAAGAAGATTAAGAAGGCTAATTCAGGGCCTAATTTTAGTTATTGAAGATCCGAAATCACAGAGATAATTCAATTTCAATATCGAGCTCCTAAAAATAAAAAAAAAGGTGTGTATTGTTTTTTCAAATTGCATAAGTCTTGTTTGAAAAACTAGTTCCAGGTGATTCCAAAGGCCTATTGAGCATAGATATCAATATTGGGTTCTAAAATGCCTCCTAAAAATAATTAAACACCCCTTAAGCCTTCAGAAGGATCTATTATGACTCATGAAGACGAAGAAATGCAACATGAGATATCAAAATTCCATGAGCAAGTGCACCAAATTTTTCTATTGCAAAGAGCAACAAAAAATGAAATGGAAGTTTTGAAGAAAGGCATGGAAACTAAGATGGATGGTTTGAAGAAAGGCGTGGAAGCTAAGATGAATGGTTTGGAAGCTAATATGGATGTCATGGAAGTTGGCATGGAAGCTAAGATGGATGACATGGAAGCTAAGATCAATGAAAAAATGAAAAACATGAAGAATGATCTTAAAGTAGACATCAAAGGTTTGGAAAATTTGATACAAGAAATGTTTCCAAATGGCGAAAATATAATAGAGGAAACTCATGATGAGAACAAAAGAAATGTTAATCGTGATTTCATAAACTCTAATGTTGGATTAAAGATCCACCATATTCCAAAGATGGATATGAGGAAGTTTGATGGCAAGGATCCCGTAACATGGATACTATAGATGGAGCAATATTTTGATCTCAATAATGTGAAAAACACACAAAAGGTATGCATTGCAACTTTGCATCTAGAACAAAATACATTTGTATCGGGAGCAACACCTTCTTTAGCCAATTGATCAATCTCAAACAAAAGGGTTTAGTGGCGGAGCACATTTAGGACTTCCAAAAATTGAATATCAGGGTAACTGATATTCCAGAGGAACACATGATTGATTTCTTCATAGGGACTTTAAAGGATAACATCCAACATGAAGTTCGCATTTGGGAACCAGATACATTAGAGAAGGCATTTAGGTTGGCAAGAAAAATTGAATGTAAAATTATGGCAACAAGGAAGCCTACCACTCACATCTATAAAGATGGAAATGTTGCTACTCCTAAAATTGCACAACCTACAAGGTTGACACCATAAAAATTGGAAGAAAAAAGAGCGAAAGGGCTTTTCTACAATTGTGATATAAAATACACTAAAGGTCATAAGTGTGCTGAGAAGAAATTATTTTACATAGATTGTGAAGAGGAGGAAGAAAATGAACAAGAAACTTCGAAAGAAGAGGATATACACCAGGAAGCAACCCTAGAAGAAGAAGAAATGTGTCCGACCATATCATGTAATGAATTGGTAGGAATTACCACTCCTCAAATTCTCAAGATAGAAGTACATATCAAGAAGAAAAAGGTAATAGTGTTGATTGATTTGGATAGTACCCATAATTTTATTCATTGTAAGGTAGCCAAGGAATTGAATTGTTTCCTATACCCAGCACCAGAATGTCAAGTGATGGTTGCAAATGGAGGAACTATAAATTGCTCTAGAAAATTCCATAATATCAAGTTATCCATGGGGGAATATGTATTGAATAGTCCAATGCTTTCCATCTCAATGGGAGGTGATGATGTCATACTAGGAGTACAATGGTTATAGTCTTTGGGGACCATAGCTTTTAATTTTCAAGAACTTTTCTTGAATTTTTTTTCGGAAGAATAGGAAATCAAATTACGGGGTATCACAAGGAAGCTAGGAAATATAATAAGCTCCAATGTCATGACAAAGCTTATGAATAAAGAACAACGAGGCGTAATTGCACAATTATGCTCACTAGAAGTTCCAACATTAAAATCATATATTTCTCCAGATCTCCAATGAATCTTGGACAATCATTCCAATGTGTTTGATACTCCCAAAGGACTCCCACCTATTCGTGATCATGATCATGCTATTCATTTGATTCCAGGAATTTTTCCTCCAAACATCCGGCCTTTTAGATATCCTTATGTCCAAAAGAGTGAAATTGAATGTATGATTGTAGAAATGTTAGAGGTTGGTATAATTCAACGTAGTCAAAGTTCTTTCTCTGCTCCAGTAGTATTGGTGCACAAGAAGGATGGATCATGGCGCCTGTGTTCGGATTATATGGAGCTCAATAAGCTCACTATTAAAGATAAATTTCCCATTCCTGTGATTGATGAATTATTGGATGAATTACATGGAGCAATTTATTTTACCAAGTTGGATCTTCGTTCAGGATATCGTCAAATTAGAATGAAGACTGAAGATATTCCGAAAACAACATTTTGAACTCATGAGGGAAACATATTCAGAGGGTCATTATGAAATTTTGGTCATGCCTTTTGGCCTTACCAATGCACCTTCTACATTTCAAGGGCTGATGAATTCCATTTTCAAACCTTTCCTTAGAAAATTTGTGCTAGTATTTTTTGATGATATACTAATCTACAGCAGGTCTTGGAAGGATCATGTTGAACATGTTGACAAGGTGCTCAAACTATTGTAGGAGAAACAATTATATGCAAAAACATCCAAATGTTTCTTTAGAGTACAAGAGGTGGAATTTCTGGGTCATATTGTATCACACGAGGGTGTTAAGGTAGACCCTAACAAAATTAAAGCCATTAAAGAATGGAAAGTCCCCACAACCATAAAGCAGTTGCGAGGATTTCTCAGGTTAACAAGGTATTATCGCAAGTTTGTTAAGAATTATGGGAGAATAGCAGCACCTCTAACAATATTATTGAAGAAAGATGCATTTTCATGGACTCCCAAAGCCACTAAGGCCTTTGAACATCTTAAAGAGGCAATGTGCCTAGCATTGCCCTTAGCTATGCCAAACTTCACAAAAACCTTTATTGTGGAATATGATGCCTTGGGAATTGGTGTTTTTTTAATGCAAGAAGGAAGACCCATTTCTTTTGAAAGTCGTCCAATCAAAGGAAAGTATTTAAAAAAATCTATTTATGAGAAGGAAATGTTAACAATAATACATGCACTAAATAAATGGAGACCTTGCCTAATGGGAAGACACTTCAAGGTAAAAATTGATCATGATAGCCTTAAAC
The DNA here is from genome assembly GCA_034641835.2 of Pinus albicaulis. NCBI lineage: Eukaryota > Viridiplantae > Streptophyta > Pinopsida > Pinales > Pinaceae > Pinus > Pinus albicaulis. The sequence goes on from CM076573.1 coordinate 239,450,173, forward strand.
ACTTTTTGGAACAAGACTATCTTCAGAAGAGCAACAAAATTGGGTCACAAGGATGTAGGGTTATGACTTTGAAATCATCTACAAAAAAGGGAAGTTAAATGTTGTTGCAAATGCACTCTTAAGAAAGGATGAAGAGGTGGAAGCATTGTTTTGTGCCATTTCTATTATCCAACCAGATTGGATAACTGAAGCAAGGGATGAATTGAAGACGGACGAAGAAGTGTGGAAACTCATCTCAAAAGTTGCAAAGCAAGATCCTAGTACATCCGATACATTTAGTTGGAAAAATTATTCTTATGGTACAAATATTGCTTATATATTTGCAAGAATTCCAAACTAAAACAAAATATTTTGAATTTCACACTTCTCCTTTAGGAGGACACTGGATTTTTGAAAACTTACCACAGGGTGAAGAAAGATTTTTTTTAGGGATGGCCTTAAATCTTATATTCAAAAGTTTGTAGAATGTTCGGTTTTATAGCAAAATAAAAGTTATAGACAACAAGACCCCAGTCTTCTACAACCTTTATCCATCTTGCGATCTTGTCAACGTTGGGAGGAGATTTCAATGGATTTTATCACATGTTTACCTAAGTTTGAAGGAAGGAGTGTCATCATGGTGGTAGTTGATAGACTTACCAAGTATGCACACTTTTGTGCATTATCTCATCCATTTAAATCAAGTACAGTTGCTACTACATTTATGGAAACAATTCAAAAGCTACATGGAAACCCGAAGATTATTATAAGTGACAGAGATCCCATTTTTATAGGAAATTTTTGGACGGGATTATTTTCTTGTTTGGGTACACAACTAGCTCATAGGTCATCTTATCATCCTCAATCCGAAGGTAAAACAGAGATAGTGAATAAATTTTTGGAAGGCTATCTTTGTTGTTTTGTATCTGATAAGCAAGCAAAATGGGTCAAGTGGTTACCTCTCGCTGAATGGTGGTATAACACTTCCTTCCATACTGCAACAAAAAATGACCCCATTTATGGCACTTTATGGATATCATCCACCATCCATCACATCTTCTTTAAGGGAAAATTAGGTTCATGGAGGATCACACTACATAAACAAAAAGCCTAACTCTTAAAGGATAACTTAAATTTGGCACAAAATCGAATGAAACAATAGGGATATCAACATCGCAGTGAGAGAAATTTTGATGTCGGAGATTGGGTATTTTTATAGCTACAACCATACAAACAAATTTCCCTCGAGCAAGCTAAGAAGGATAATAAATTATATCAAAAGTACTATGGTGCCTATAAGGTGTTGCAAAATATTGGTACTATGGCATACAAATTGGAGCTTCCTGCTTCTTTGCGAGTGGATCCAGTTTTCCATGTTTCATGCTTAAAAAGGTTATAGGTGACAAAATTCCATTTCAAGAAATATTGCCAGAACTTGATGACGAAGGAAAAACCATATTGGAACCTGAAGCAATCATAGAAACAAGAACTCGACAACTATGAAATCAATCAATTTCAGAGTGTCTCATCAAATGGAAGGACTTACCCACTGAAGATTCTACATGGGAAGATGAGAATTTTATACAAAAGAACCCAGAGCTATTCAAGTGTTGAGGACAACACCTTTTTAAAGGAGAGGAGCATGTTAGGTCATTATATTACTAGTATATTCCCTTATTGTTGTTAGTGTAACCCCCTTATTGTTGTACCCCTGTAACCCCCATATTGTTATTATTTTTCCCTTACATTATTATTGTTAGGTCGGCTAGGATTAAATTATAGCCCCACTAGGATTACATTGTGGCCCCATGGACTCCTATATATAGAGAGGAGGTTTTTTCATTTGTATCATCCAAGAATTGTTCATTTATGTAATGTATTGGAGGTTGCCCCCTCGAAGTGGCTTATTTATAAGGCGTTGATATCTCTTTTCTTCTCTTTTTGGAGCTGGTTTCACAACATAAATCATATAGAGAATGCATTTTTGAACACTTGTTGTAGTTTCTTGGCCCATTACACATGCACAAAGCCAACACAAGTCCCTATATGACTGTGTAAATAGAGAGACTTCTATAACAAAAAAATCATCAGGAACTTCGTAACTTGGAAAAAATAAATCCCCAACAAAATTAGCCTCACCTACTTCTTAGATCATGAAACTATTTTCTTTAGAAAATTCCAAGCGAATAGTAGCTTCTGGTAACTTGAATATTCATCTAAATTTTTTCGCATTCAAAGGAATCCTCTTCCCCGGTAGCATAATTGTTCTTGTTTCTAAATCAATTTTTTTCTCTCAAAAATGAATAATTTCCTGAGATCAAAAACTTATGGCACACATGCAAGATTCACTAATCCACTAGTCCAAATATTTTATTGTTCTTCTCTTCTGTTGGTAGATTTGCATAATTCTCATATAAAATTCACCACTAGAAGTTCTCATTGACACCACTAAGTAAATTAATGGTATCAATGCAAATAGTTTCTCTACTTTGTCTACTAACCATGTTTGTTTCGTAGTTGAAAACAATTTCTAAGTCAATAACAATACCACTCGGGTGCACATTTTTTTTTCAATTCTATATATATTCACTATCTCTTACATTTTCAAACACAAAATCAACTCAACTATTGTAACTGCAAAATCTATTACAAAAAATATTTTTCAATAAGTAAACATTTGAAGATACCAAAGCTAACATTTATTTAAACCAGTGCAAATATACCTTGAATCTCCAAAACAATCTCATCCATTTATTATGTATCTCGCTTCTGTGTTACTATAAATTCTTTACAATAAAGGAAACTAGCTCATGGACTGTCGATAATAATTCTTCCTTCAAAAAAGTGTGCCAACATATGCCTATTACAAAAGTATAAGGCCATGTGGTTGGTGTCCACTACTTTGTCATTATAATCTTTGAATTACAAATAACCTAACAAAGAAATTTGAAAAAACTCAGAGACACATGCAGTTTGACCAATCATTGCAAATTTCTTTTCTCTCTTATCTGCTAACCAAAATAAAAGTTTGTTAAAAAATTAATGGATTTTTTTAAAAAGTCCATCAACGTACATAAAAAGTGTCACAAAAAATGGGATATGTAGAGAAAATATGCATAGTATCAAGTATGTAAGGATAAGGGGAGAAAAAAGTGCAACACCATTTCTGCACATTTGCAATTTTTGTGCAGCGTTTGTGCATTTTTCTATCTTCTGTACATGTGAAATTAGTAACTAGCTTAAGTTATATTAATACATTTAAAAAAAAAATTTCAAATATTGGATATGGTTCCTACAATCGACAATTGTTATTGACTTGAAAGAGTTAAATTAATTACCTATTCGTTTTGGATTTTGCATGAGAATGAATAAACAAATTTATCGTTACAACTTATATGATAATAACTCAAATTTACAAAAGTGTTTTGTATTTTAATTTGTAACTGCCTATGAAATTTTTTTCTTCAAAACAAAAAAAGTGTATATTTTTCAGTGCTACAATCACTCAAAATATATAAAAAGCATCAATTTCATCATGTTCACCCCAACACGAATGTGAAATATGAACATGACATTGCTAAAGAGGTTAATTTGTCCAAATGTGATCAATAATTGTATTATTCCCAGAAATAAAATTCCTCATTATTTCTTGTAACTACTCGCACCACATATACTCTAATACATGTTTACTTCTTTTTCTATTTTAGTTAATGACAATATTGAAATATCCAATAAGTACAAAAGTGTAATCACCAAGTGTAAATTGTGTTCTTGTTATTTTTATTTATTCAATGATTGTTGAAAAAGATACAAGTGGTGCAACATATATATTTATTATGCATATCCAACTTTGGAAATATACTTCTGACAAAAAAAAATTGGTTTTGTTATTGCAAATTTTTTTCATTAATATGATTTTTATGTTTTCTTCTATGCAAGCAATTACTCCATGGAGACAATTTGATATGTTGAAATTGAACTTACGAAATTTAGTATTCGACGGTAGAAATTTTAAATGTGTTTCCAGGATAAAGAGAATCATAACATTCATTAAATCTTCATCACGCATAATTTCATTCACATGAGAATTTATACTTCGCATATTTAAACTTGCAATCGTTAAAGTATTTTCATTTTATATTGGCTTCTCTAAGTACCATGATTTCCATGATTCTTAGTTCTTAAGTGTTTTGTTTCTTCTAATACTTTCTTATTTAGACAAAGGTTATTCTATGTTAGTTTTTGAAGAAGATATAATGATTCCATCTTTATAACATGTGACAATGTTGTGTAAACTAGTCCATGTGTTGATATAACACTTGGATCCAATGCATGTCCATTCAACCTTAAAATCCTTTGATCTGTGAATTGTTCTAGCAAAAGCTAGTTGTATCGTAAATTGTTTGCACACTATAGGTGTAAATCTCTAGCTATTACATGTCAATGGTTTTGAAACATGGAATATTGGAGTCCAATTAGGTGAAACATTTTCATCATACAATTCATGATACTTGCTTATTTGAAGTTTACCAATATATGCATTTACAAAATCTATCCATAAAACATCAAAATTATTACTATATTTCATATATTTTTTTCAAATTCCGTCAACACCATTAATGAGGCCATATTCTATATTATAGTTTCCTGGATATATATCAACAAGAAAATTTCATTTGATAAGTACTATTTAAGGTAATATCGTTGTCTTCTCATATGAGACAAATCATATTTCCTTACTTTAAGATTCATCAATTGCATCAATAATTTTTAGCTCTTCATTTACACATGACGACCTGTTTTTTATTCTTTTGTACATCCTTGTTTTTTTAAAAAGGTATGGAAATAATGGATCCAGTGGAGTAGGCTTATTTTATGTCTTCATCATATTGTTGATTCACTCACATTTTGTTAAGGATTTCAACTAATTTATTATCTTTTTGATACTTTTTCAAATGCAATTCATAGCATTTGACTCTCTTTGTAGAAATCATATACTAGGTTTTCACCTGCTAAAATTGGTTGCTCAAAAGTCGAAGAATATTTGATTGGTTGCGCTTGGAACAAGTCACCTAAAAATATTACATCAATATTTCCAAAATAATCCAATAGAGTATGCTTAATTTCACATAAGGGTTTGTGTGAGAGAACTGGTAGTGCCTATGGAAATTAATGTTAAAGTATTAATGTTGATCTATGAGATTTTTGCACACAATGGTTTTTCTTTGTAGTCCTCCACATATGCATTTGTGCTATATTGAAAGTATTTTGGTTTTCTATTTATCAAATGAAAAATATGGGGATGATAAAATATCTAGAAAACAAGGTATGTGTCGGAGAACGGGGGGTTTCGCGAGTGCTCTAACAATTTGTTATTTATTTGGGCATTGGTTTTATAATTGAATCTTTGCGAAGGATGAAAATTTGTTATTTATTTGGGCATTGGTCTTAGAATTGAATCTTTGTGGAGGATGGGATATATGCTGGAGAACATAATAATTAATATTAATAAATTCCTCCCCAAAATAAAATATCCACACAATGAAACATAAAAATATTATTCATTGTGTTTTCCCACACATACCCTGTCCTCGACAAAGGTTCATAGCTCTAAAATAATATCTCTACGCAACTACTCTCTCGCACATACTTCGTCCTCCACACAGTAAAATATTTGTACAAGGAAATATTTTAAAATTACTTTTATCATTATCGAATAATGTTCCATATGCACCGTAGTTTTATTGCACATGCCACGTCTTGCACACAGTAAAATCTACATATAATGAAACATAATAATAATATTCCACGTTGTCTTGCACATACCCCATCCTCCATAAACATTCATATTTTATACGATATATGATGTGGAAATTTGTAAAAATAATAGTCATCTCCGCAAACCAAAATAGTAAGTGGAGATTTTTTTAGCCCTTCTCTCCACCTATGAAAAGGACTTGCAACCACATTAGATTTTTCATAATTGAGAAGAGCAGTAACATAATAGTGTTATTGTTAGCATTCATCGACCAAATGACCACTCATAAAAATATTTTTTCTTTTTTATTCAATTGTCACGAATTGACAAATACCTATTCTTGACAATACCAAAATAAAATACTTTACATTAGAGAAATGATTTCCCATCAAATGTTACTAGGCCAATAGAAAATTAGAAATAATATTCCAATAAAATTAAAAATTTATTTTTAAATTTATGGATAATAAAAATATTCAACATTTTTCATAAACTTAAATTAAAATTACAAAAAAAAACAACAAAATAATACATAATCAATGCAATTTTAAACACGATACAAATATTATTGTCCCTTCAAAACCCCTACCCAAAAATTTGTGGGGATTTGTTGTTTTAACTTGGAAAATGACCAAAATCAACGCGGAAGTATCATGCCCAAGTCCTACATAATATGTAGGAAACATTTCAATTTTTCCTACCGAACATCAAGGGATGCCTTTATATACCAACGTGAAGCACGTTAGTGGTTTTTTTGTTTAAAACAAATAGTATGGTGGAAAGGTATTTGATTAGTGCTCTAGAAAACCTATTCTTAATATATGTCTTGTTTTTCTATTTAATTATATAAATTAGACTGTAAATCATAGTATAATTATAAGATAGGATACTACAAGGATATTCTTAATATATGTCTTTATTTTCTATTTTATTATATAAATTAGAATGCTAAATCATTGTATAATTATAAGATAGGATACTACAAGGAAATTGTTAAAAAGAATAAATATGGAAATATAATAACGTGTTAAAATGAGTTTGATTGAAAATTATAGTTTTAAACAAAATAATAATTTAAAAAAAAATTAAGATATAATGTAAATAATTTAAATATATATATAAATTATATAAATTTAAATTAAATCACATTCGTACCTTTAAGGTATAGCTTGTTTATTGAGTTTTTGTTGTTAATTATTATTTTTTTATTGGGAGGTCATGATATATTTGGAGTTTCTTGTGGGTGTTGTAGTTATTCAATGTCTGTAAGTCACTCTTAAAACAAAATAAAATTTGTATAAACTACATTAATATATTAACGATAAAATTAATAATTTATAAAACAGTAAAACATAAAAAAAAATATGATATATTTGAATATTACAAATTATTAAAAAAAATAGATGCATAACAATGTAATATTTACTATACAGATTTAAATATATACAAGGCATGTTTTAGGGTTACCCACCTCACCACGTATGATCTTGTTCTGGCTAAAATTTATAATAATGGTTTAAGAATAACCAAAATGAACGAAGGAAAATATTGTTCATAATTTCAGTGAAGGATGATGATAATAATAGTAACAATATATATTATATAATATAGGCTAACAAAAAATTTCCAAATAACAAGTCATAGTGAAGGATGATGATAATAATAGTAAGAATATATATTAGCAGTTGCCTCTAAAGGTGCAAAGACACACCAAAGGAATGAGAAAATTGGGAAGATCATCTTTGATTTAAGATGTCGAGTTATAGCAATTCATGATTTGTGTTTTGATATTATGTTAGCTTTAAAATGAAATCTATATTTAAGCAATCTTGACAATGAAGTGATTTGCTGAAGGTTGTTTTTACCTGTGCCATAAAATCCATGTTTATAAAAATTGGCCTTATTTCCATTTTGGGCATGATATTTGGTTTATGCCTAGTCTAAAACACATTAGATTTTTGGGAGGTAGAGAGATCTGCTTTCAATATCTTCAAACTTGTTCTTTTTTTATTAGTTTTGCATCATGTTAAACTAGCCTAGATTCATCTTAAATCTGGATCTATCAAGCGCCGAGAGGGGTCAAATCTCTCGAAGTGCAAATCTCTTTTTTAGTGCAAAACTTGAGGAAAGGTTTGCATCTCAAGAGATTTGATCCCTCTCGGCCCTTGATAGATCCAGAGTTAAGATGGATCTAGGTTAGTTTCAGTTGTGTGCTGCCAAGGAAAATCTATCGAAGGTATGATTAATTTATCAATAATATGTATATATATCAAAGATTAATATAATCATTTTAAATATGCCAAATATTTTTGAGATTAACCTGGTCATTTTAATTTTAAATTTTCTTAGTTATCTTAGTTTGTTGAGATGATAAATATTGTTAATATTTTTAATGATGAAAAATTATGAAATAATTTTTTTGAATGCAAAGTGACAATAATAGTGTTGAAAGATAGAAAATGTGAATAATAAGAATGTACTCATGTTACAAATAGTCTTCATTTTGATCAATCTCAAGCTATTCTCTTCTACTATTCTTATTGTCACCCTTGTTAGTTTTGTCATATTTTCATATCAATTATATGAAAAAGAAAATTTAAATCCTAAATCATTTAAATATTTAGCTCGAGCTATTGTAGTAAACATGATACCTTGTCTCTCTTGCTCTCCAATATTTAGGTTAAATTACTATAACACAAAAATCAATGTATATTGTCAATAAAGTTTTTTTCTTACACTAAAATCAATGCATATTGTTTATCCAATCACTTTAAAATTAATGTACCATAATATATCCAATTACATCAAATCAAAAATCAACATCTACATTGAAATCGATGCATTTAATGCACGCAATCAAATAATATTAGAAAATAGCTTCTACACTAAAATCAATGCATTTAGCACAAACAACCAAATAAGATTGGAAATAATCTACATTGAAATCAATGCATATAGTGCAAGCAACAAAATATAATTATAAATCAACATCTACATTGAAATCAACACATCCAGTGCAAGAAATCAAGTAGTATTAGAAATCACCACCTACACTGAAATCAATGCATCTAGTGCAAGTAATCAAATATCATTAGAAATAAGTATCTACAATAAAATCGATGAATCTAGTGCAATAATCAAATATTATTAGAAATCACCATCTCCACTTAAATCAATCCATCTAGTGCAAGAAATATTCTTCCCTCTCTCAACCCTCCATCCATATCTATATTCCTTTCCATCTCTTCTCTTTTGTTTCACTATCTCAGCCCCCTAAACACACATGCTATCGCACTCCATATCTATCAATCTCTTTGTCACTCCCTCCCTCTCCCCATCTCTATCTTCTTCCCTCTCTTCACCTTCCATCTATATCTCTATCTTCCCCTTCTCTCCCTCTCCCTCGATAATATCTCTCTTTCCTCCTTTTGTCCTCTCTCCCTCTCTCTCCATATTCCTTATCACTCACTCACTCTCTCTCTCTCTCCACCTTTATCGTTCTATGTATTTCTTCTTACCTCTCTCTCTCTCTCCCCCTCGAAGTCCATCTCTCTTTCCCTTCCTCTCTCTACTCTCTCACATCCTATCTCTTCATTCCTCTCTTTCCCTTTCTCTCCCATGTCTCTCTCTTTACCTCTCTCTCTCTCTCTCACTCTTCACCCACCAAATATGTTATTATATCCCTCCCTCTCTCCTTATTTCTCCTTCTCTCCCCACTTATCTCCATCTCTCCTTCTTTGTCTCTTTATCTCACCCCCAAACATACACACTCTCTCCATGTCTCTCCCTTGTCACTCCTTCTCACTCTCTATATTTCTTATTTCCTACCTCTCTCCCCCTCCAACTCTATCTCTTTATTGATCCCTCTCTCCTCCTCTCTCTCAAGTCCTCTCTCTCATCCTTCCTTTCTCTCCCCCCCCCTCTCTCTCTCTCTCTTCCCTCCAATATTCTCTCTTCCCCCATCATTCTCCTCCTCTCTCTCAAGTACTCTCTCTCATCCTTCCCTCTCTCCCTTATTCTACTACCTCCCTCGCGCTTCCCCATCTCTCTCTCTCTCTCTCTCTCTCTCTCCCCCTGCTCCTCTCTCCCTCCAAATACATTACTATATCCCTCCCTGTCTCCTTCTCTCCCCCCTTATCTCCATATATCCTACTTTGTATCTTTATATCACCCCTAAACATACACACTCTCTCTCCATCTCTCCCTTGTCACTCTCTCTCTCTCTCTCTCTCTCTCTATTTCTTCTACCATCCCTCTCTATCCCTCCCTCTCTCAAGTCCTCTCTGTGGTCTTTCCTATCTCTCCCTTTCTCTCTTATCTCCCTCTCTCTTCTGTCATCTCTCTCTCCCTTTCTCTCTTACCCCCCTCTCTCTTCCACCATCTCTGTCTCCTCTAATCCTATCACCATCTCCCTCCCCCTCTCCTTCTCTCTCTCCCCCCTCCATATTTGTGTCTCCCTCTCTCGCTTTTCATTCCTCGTCTCCCCTTTCATTTAGTTTATCTCCATATCTCCCTTGTCAATCCCTCTATATCTCTACCTCTATCACTCTATATCTTTGTTCTTCCATCCCATATATATCTAGAGTTAATATATATCATGATATATTTATAAACATTATAATATAATAAATTTAATATATTATATTAATAGAAAGTTATTAAATTTAATAATATTAATATTATAATATATTAATATGAGTATTAGATTTAATAATAATAATAATAATAATAATAATCTTTTAATATTATATTAGGGTTAATAAGGTTTTTTTTGCCTGGTATTAATAATAATTTAGCCCATGGTATTTTGACCATAGGCTTCACCTAAATAAAACCTATTTTTTTAGTGTTCATAAATATAAAGCACATTATGAAGTAAATATGAAAAGAGGTTTTATTTACTTACCATACCTCTGGTTTATTTACATTTTTATTTATTTACCATACCTCTTTTATTTATTATGGTATTTGGCCCATAGGCTTGTTATATAATTAGATTTTTATTTATAACCATATTTAATATATTTTTATTTATTTAACTTACCTCTTTATACCTCTTTGATATTTATTTATCTACCATACCTCTTTATACAAATTTTACATTTACGTATTTATCATACCTCTTTATACATTTTTATGTTTATTTATTTACCATACTTCTTTTATAAATATGGTATTTAGCCCATGGTATCAATATTAATTTGTCCCATGGTATTCATCCCATAGGCTTCATCTAAATAAACCTTGTGTTTGAGTTTTTTTTAATACCATCCTAGATCCATCTTAACTCCGGATCTATCAAGCGCTTAGAGGGATCAAATCTCTCAAGGTGAAAACCTATTTTTTGAGTGCAAAACTTGAGGAAAGGTTTGCACCTGAATAGATTTGATCCCTCTCGGCCGTTGATAGATCCAGAGTTAATATGGATCTACTCTGGTTTCAGTCATGTGCTGCCAAGGAAAATCTATCGAATATATGATTAATTTTATCAATAATATGTAAATATATCAAATATGCTAAATATAATCATTTTAAATATGCTAAATATTTCTGAGATTAACTTGGTCATTTTAATTTTATATTTTCTTAGTTACCTCAGTTGGTTGAGATGATAAATATTGTTAATAACTATAAGGATGAAAAATGATGAAATATTTTTTGTGAATGCAAAGTGACAATAATAGTGTTGAAAGATAGAAAATGTGAATAATAATAATGTACTCATGTTACAAATAGTCTTCATTATGATCAATCTCGAACTATTTTCTTCTACTATTCTTATTGCCATCCTTGTTAGTTTTGTTATCTTTTCATATCGATTATATGAAAAATAAAATTTAAATCGTAAACCATTTAAATATTTAGCTTGAGTTGTTGTAGTAAACGTGATACCTTGTCTCTCTTGCTCTCCAATATTAATAGGTTAAATTAGTATAACACAAAAATCAATGTACATTATCAATAACTTTTTGTGCTTACACTAAAATCAATGCATATTGTTAATCCAATCGCTTTAAAATTAATGTACCGTCATATATCCAATTACATCAAATCATAAATCAACGTATACATTGAAGTCAATGCATTTAATGCAAGCAATCAAATAAGATTAGAAAATAACTTCTACATTGAAATCAATGCACCTAATGCAAGAAATCAAATAAGATTAGAAACCAACATCTACACTGAAATCAATGCATTTACTCAAAGCAATAAAATAGGATTAGAAATTACCATCTACACTGAAATCAATGCATTTAGTGCAAACATCTAAATAGGATTAAAATAATAGACATTGAAATCAATGCATCTAGTGCAAGCAATAAAATATAATTATAAATCGATGTCTAAATTGAAATCAACACATCCAGTGCAAGCAATCAAAGAGTATTAGAAATCACCACCTACACTGAAATCAATGTATCTAGTGCAAGTAATCAAATATCATTAGAAATAAATATCTACACTAAAATCAATGCATCTAGTGAAAATAATCAAATAGGATTATATCACCATCTCCACTTAAATCAATCCATCTAGTGCAAGAAATATTCTTCCCTCTCTCCACCCTCCATCTCTTGTTTTTTTTCTCTCTATCTCACACCCCAAAACACACATGATCTCGCACTCCATATATATGATTCTCTTTGTCAATCACCCCCTCTTCACATCTCTCTCTTCTTCCCTCTCTTCACCTTCCATCTATATCTCTATCTTCCTCTTCTCTCCCTCTCCCCCACTAATATCTCTCTTTCCTCCTTTTTTCCTCTCTCCATCTCTCTCCATCTTCCTTATCACTCACTCTCTCTCTCTCTAGAAACCAACATCTACATTGAAATCAATGCATTTACTCAAAGAAATCAAATAGGATTAGAAATCGCCATGTATACTGAGATCAATGAATTTAGTGCAAACAATCAAATAGGATTAGAAATCATCTACATTGAAATCAATTCATCCAGTGAAATTAATAAAATATAATTATAAATAAACATCAAAATTGAAATCAACAAATTTAGTGCAAGCAACCAAATTGTACTAGAAATCACCACCTACACTGAAATCAATGCATCTAGTGCAAGTAATCAGATATCATTAGAAATAAATATCTACACTAAATTTTATGCATATAGCGCAAATAATCAAATAGGATTAGAAATCACCATCTCCACTTATATCAATCCATCTAGTGTGAGAAATATTATTCCTTCTCTCTACCCTCTATCCATATATATATATATATATATATATCCCTGCCCATCTCTTCTTCTCTACCTCTCTATCTCACCACCCTAAACACACACGCTCTCGCACTCCATGTATATCAATCTCTTTGTCAATCCCCTCCTCTCCCCATCTCTCTCTTCTTCCCTCTCTTCACCTTCCATCTATATGTCTATCTTCCCATTCTCTCCCTCTCCCTCGCTAATATATCTTTTTCCTCCTTTTCTCCTCTCTCCTTCTCTCTCCATCTTCCTTAGCACACAAACTCTCTCTCTCTCCACCTTTCTCTCTCTATTTATTTCTTCTTACCTCCCTCTCCCTCCCTCTCCATCTCTCTTTCCCTCCCTCTCTCCAGTCTCTCACATCCTCTCTCTTCCTTCTTCTCTTTCCCTTTCTCTCACATCTCTCTCTCTCTTCACCCACCAACTATGTTACTATATCCCTCCCTCTCTCCTTATATCTCCTTCTCCTCCCCCTTATCTCAATTTCTCCTTATTTGTCTCTTTATATTAGCCCAAAAAATACACGCACTCTCTCTGTCTCTCCCTTGTCACTCCTTCTCTCTCTCCACTTCTCACGATCTATATTTCTTATTTCCTACATTTCTCCCCCTCCAACTCCATCTCTCTATTGATACCTCTCTCCTCCTCTTTCTCGTCCTTCCTCTCTCTCTCTCTCTCTTTCCTAACTCTCTCTCTCTTCCATGATCTCTCTCTCTCTCTCTTCCCTCAAATACTCTCTCTTCCCCCATTACTCTCCTCCTCTCTCTCATCCTTCCTCTCTCTCCCTTTCTCTCCTACCTCCCTCTCTCTTTTCCCTCCAATCCTCTCTCTTCCCCCATCTCTCTCTCTCTCTCTTTCTCTTCCCCTATCTCCCTTTCTTTCTCTCTTTCTCTTTCCGCCCCTTTCTCTCTCCAACTGCATTACTATATCCCTCCCTCTCTCCTTCTCTCTTCTTCTATCCCCTCTATTTTCCATACATATTACTTTGTCTTATCTCACCCATAAACATACACACTCTCTCTCCATATCTCCCTTATAACTCACTCTCTCTCTATTTCTTCTTATTTATGTAAACTAATGAACATAAATATTCGTAAATATAAAGCAGATTATGGAGTAAATATGAAAAGAAGTTTATTTACTTACTTTTATTTATTTACTATGGTATCTGGTCCATAGGCTTATTATATAATTATATTTTTATTTATAATCATATTTGATATGTTGTTATTTATTTACCTTACCTCTTTATACCTCTCTTATATTTATTTATTTACCATACCTCTTTATACGTATTTTATATTTATTTATTTATCATACCTCTTTTATATTTATTTATTTACCATACTTATTTTATAAATATGGTATTTTTCCCATGGTATCAATATTAATTTGTCCAATGGTATTCATCCCATAGGCTTCATCTAAATAAAACCTCTTTTTAAAGTTTTTTTAAATATAAAAAGGTTTATGGAGTAAATATAAAAAGAATTTTTATTTATTTACCATACATCTAGTTTATATATATTTTTATTTATTTACCATAGCTCTAGAGTAAGTATAAAAATAGGTTTCATTTATTTACCATACCTCATGTTTATTTATATTTTTATTTATTTAGATTTTAAAATATTGCAACTTTGATGCGGAAATATTTATGTCTTTAAATATTTTAATTTATCCACAGAATGTGGGTTTTCTTTTTAAAGATTCATTTTACAAATATTAAATTAAAAGAAATATTAAAATATTTTGGATTTTTATTGTTTGTGTTGAATTAACTCTTTTCCTTTGATTTAGGAAATGGTATTGACTTTAATAAAGAGTAAAGATGTTTAAAATTTTACTTAATTTGGAAATTCTATGTGGTGAATTTTCTTGTTAAAGGTAAATTTATGATCCATTCAAATTCACCTATATAATTTACTATCCATTCAAATTATATAAATAATACATATTTGTATTTTAATAGTTAATCTAAACCCATTAATAAGTTTAAAAAGTTATATATAATCTAAATATTCAAGTTATATAAAATTCAAGATTAGGTTAATGCTTTGGATTAAAATTTATTATTTTTTGAGAATCTGACATACCCAACATCGGGGTCATACTGGGCTGTAGATTGCCCGACATCGGGGTCATACTAGGCTGTAGATTGCGCCTCTCCGCGCAATAAAAAGGTTTATGGAGTAAATATAAAAATACGTTTTTATTTATTTACCAAACATCTAGTTTATATATATTTTTATTTATTTACCATACCTCTGGTTTATTTAGATTTTTATTTATTTAAATTTTGAAATATTGCAATTTTGATGGGGAAATATTTATATCTTTAAATATTTTAATTTATCCATAGAACACAGGTTTTCTTTCTAAATATTTA
Organism: Pinus albicaulis; assembly: GCA_034641835.2. Classification (NCBI taxonomy): domain Eukaryota; kingdom Viridiplantae; phylum Streptophyta; class Pinopsida; order Pinales; family Pinaceae; genus Pinus; species Pinus albicaulis. The sequence continues at coordinate 239,465,525 of CM076573.1, forward strand.
TTGTACAAATATTTAATTAAAATAAATATTAAAATATTTTGGATTTTGATTATTTGTGTTGAATTGACTCTTTTCCTTTGATTTAGGAAATGGTATTGACTTTAGTAAAAAGTAAAGATATTTAAAATTTTACTTAATTTGGAAATTCAATGTGGTAATTTTTTTTTGTTAAAGGTAAATTTATAATCCATTCAAATTCACGTATATAAAAAATCAATTATTAAATGGTTGAGATAATTTACTATCCATTCAAATTATATAATCTCAGCCCATTAATAAGTTAAAAAGGTTATATATAATCTAAATATTCAAGTTATATAAAAATAAAGATTAGGTTAATGCTTTGGCCGACATTAGCAAAAATAAAATTTATTATTTTTTGAGGACGTGACATACTCGACATCGAGGTCATACTGTGCTGTAGATTCCTTATCACTCATACTCCATATTCCATACTCCTTATCACTCACTCACTCTCCCTCTATGTCTCCACCTTTATCTCTCTATGTCTTACTTCTTACCTCCCTCTCTCTCTCCCCCTCGAAGTCCATCTCTCTTTCCCTCCCTCTCTCTACTCTCTCACATCCTCTCTCTTCCTTCCTCTCTTTCCCTTTCTCTCCCATCTCTCTCTCTTTCTCTCTCTCTCTCTCTCTCTCTCTCACTCTTCACCCACCAACTATGTTACTATATCTCTCCCTCTCTTCTTATTTCTCCTTCTCTCCCCACTTATCTCCATCTCTCCTTCTTTGTCTCTTTATCTCACCCCCAAACATACACACTTTCTCTCTGTCTCTCCCTTATCACTCCTTCTCACTCTCTATATTTCTTATTTACTACCTCTCTCCCCCTCCAACTCCATCTCTATATTGATCCCTCTCTCCTCCTCTCTCTCAAGTTCTCTCTCTCGTCCTTTTTTCTCTCCCTTTCTCTCCTGCCTCCCTCGCTCTTCCCTGATCTCTCTCTCTCTCTCTCTCTCTCTTCCTTCCAATACTCTCTCTTCCCCATCATTCTCCTCCTCTCTCTCAGGCACTCTTTCTCATCCTTCCCGTCTCTCCCTTTCTCTCCTACCTCCCTCTCGCTTCCCCATCTCTCTCTCTCTCTCTCTCCCCATGCCCCTCTCTCCCTCCAAATACATTGCTATATCCCTCCCTCTCTCCTTCTCTCCCCCCTTATCTCCATATATCCTACTTTGTCTCTTTATATCACCCCTAAACATACACACTCTCTCTTCATATCTCCCTTGTCACTCTCTCTCTCTCTCTCTCTCTCTATCTCTCCCCCTATAACTCCATCTCTCTATCCCTCCCTCTCTCAAGTCCTCTCTGTAAACACTGCCTTAGTGGCTGACAAATTTGTTAAGCTGTTGTTAAGAAGTAAACATTATTGTTTTTTTATTTGATTAAACAGAATATTTGAAAAAAAAAAAATTGGTTTTGAAATAAAAGATTACTTGTGAAATTAGTTTCATAAGTAAAGACTGGTGGTAAAAGTAAATTCAAGATTAGGAGTTAGTTGAACAGAAAAATAGTTTCACAGTTACCCAAAGAAACTCTGAAATAAATAGGAGATTTTCAGGAGCTTTGGGGGTTCTGTTGGAGAATTGAGAAATGAATGGTCATCCTGAGAAGTAAATCCCTGTAGGGAAATTTACAGTGGAGACCTTTTCACTGGGATTAGAAAGTTGGACTGGATTGTCCTGAAATTTTCTTCCAGTTTTCTGTAATCAACAAAGACTAAGACTTGGAGCTCGGGGGAGAGTTGGAGGATGTAATTGCCCCACTCGTGGAAGGGAGAAAATCACACATCAGTCAGAAAATCTTATACAGATGAGTAGAAATCTGTTGTTTCTTAAATTAGTAGTCTTTTTTGGTTATCTGTTCCTAAATAAGTATACTGGGAAAAAAATCACTGTAGAATTGAATGTTTAATGGAGTTAATAATTATAATAGGAGAACATGCAGGTAGGAAGAAATCTTGAGAAAAGAATATTATTTAGTAGGTAAATAATAATATTTCTTGTTCTTATTTCCTCTCTGTGCAATTATTTAAGTTTTTTTTCTTATTATTAAATGGAGTAAGCTAGGGTTAGTAAGGACTGTTAACAGAGACTCTAAGACCAGAATCTTAGTTGGTTGACCTTATCCTATGATAATACATGGAACTTGAAGTGGTCCGGTCGCTTACTGGTAGTGTTAATGTTCTTCTTTTCTATCTTTAGTATACTTGAAAAAAATGAAAATAAGCTAGCAAACCAGTAAAGAGAATAATGAAATACCACAGGTGTACATTAATAGAAATAAGTGAGATGTAACACAACCTACAGGGTAAAGAAAGATTGTGGAAATTACTTTCTTGACATTACCAAGAGAAAAGCTAAGTAGAAAAGCATGCAAGGGAGAAATCGTTTATAAGTGCGCTAACAAAGTTGATCTGTGCATGCAGGTAAATGCAACCATAATATAAATACTGTATATAGAATTTCCAACAATAGGAACGCAAAATGTAAGCTAAATATTTAATCAATAACTGTGTAGAAAAGAACAACAGAGACTGTAGAGAAAACATTTTCAACATGGTAAATTATAGATATATATTATATGCATCAAAACTCCATATAACACAAGAGTTTACTCATTAAAAAAAAAAAAAGACAATATAGTATCAGTCAGTTGTGCTGGTGTAAAACCATGACCCTTTGGAGCAGTAATCTATTGCAACCAAAGGAATGTATCATTACAAGTACAATTCTTTAAATAAAACTATCATAGTTAACTGTTTATACAGAATGAGGCCCTTGGCCTAAACTAGAGAAAATAACCATTACGCTTGTGAGAGCTAGGGTAATACTTAAATAAAACAAATATCAACCCCAATGAACAATAGCTTCAAGGGAAGCAACAAAAGAATCTAAGACTTCAAGGCTGCCGCTCAAGAGCTTTAAGAGATAAATATGCATGGCCGAAAACTAAACCAGTCGATTGCTGACTTGGTGTTGAACCCAATAATTTATAGGGGTACCTGTGAATGAAGTGGGAACCTGTTTAGAACTGGAAGCCTGGGATTAAGCTCATACTCCGGGCAGAAACTCTAAAAAGAATTGCAGAGACAGAAGTCACAATACCTGTAGCAAGGACAACAGAGGTGATTATGGTCACGAAGGCAAGGCAATACAACATATTTCCGCAATAATAAATCTCGGAATTCTGCGAGTAAAGAAACTTACCTAAAGAGTATGAGTCAAAGAAGGGTGTGCCAAAGCCGATTTGTAGAGAAACTGATAATTACAGTAAATGCCATGCATAATACCAACGAAAAAAAAATAAACTCAGAGACCATATGTGTAACCGGAAGTAAACTAAGAAGTTTTATTTGGCATTAGTGTTGGTCATAGATCAAAACCAAAAGGGCTAATAGCAACAGCTTACCAATAATATGGTCGGGCATTCTCTATCGAGAAGACGCCTTCTAGCGATGTGTTGCATTGGGCCGAAAAGCCCAAAGGAATCAAGCCGGTGGAGAAACCCTGGAGCTGCAGAGAAGCAACCCAAACCCTCGAAAGAATGAATGGCAAAGTAGAAAATCGTTACGAAGGATAGTCATTAGATAACCCTAATGCATGCTCACCGTCCCATCAAATCCAAACTGACGGTAGATGAGATGCCAAATGCCAACCAAGCCGGATAATGCAAGCCAACTGTGGAAGGGTCGAGAAATACAATTTGTAAATACCCTTTGTACATTGAAAATCCAATGATATTAATTTCCATGATGATTTCAAGGCAAAAAATCATGTGGGCATGATGCAATCACATTGAATATCTATTGAAGAAATTATTAAACCAATGTTTGCGTAAGTTAAATGTCAAGGTTTTATAAATCTATAGTATAATACCCAGATTACATTTCGTGCACATATATATTAATAGTACCATAGCAATAATATTCGGTAGAAAGACATTTAAACCCAAAGCCTCGAAAATGTAACGAATTGATATTTGATGCAATGGTAATTTCCATAAGGTCTGTGCTTGGTTAATATAGTTAATGACTCACGGATAAACAGTAAATGCATACAATAAATAATTAAAAAAAAAGAATTTTTTTCTTTTTTTACTTATGTTAATTTATTTTAACATGGTTGGATTGACATGTTACACTCTCTGTGGTATTTTCTATCTCTCCCTTTTTCTCTTACCTCCCTCTTTCTTCTGCCATCTCTCTCTCCCTTTCTCTGTTACCCCCCTCTCTCTTCCACCATCTCTGTCTCCTCTAATCCTATCACTGTCTCTCCCCCCCTCTCCTTCTCTCTCTCCCCCCTCCATATTTGTGTCTCCCTCTCTCGCTCTTCATTCCTCATCTCCCCTTTCCTTTAGTTTATCTCCATCTCTCCTTTGTCAATCCCCCTATATCTCCACCTCTATCACTATATATCTTTGTTCTTCCATCCCATATATATCTAGAGTTAATATATATCATGATATATTTATAAACATTATAATATAATAAATTTAATATTGTATTAATAGAAAGTTATTAAATTTAATAATATTAATATTATAATATATTAATATGAGTATTAGATTTAATAATAATAATAATAATCTTTTAATATTATATTAGGGTTAATAAGTTTTTTTTGCATGGTATTAATAATAATTTAGTCCATGTATTTCGACCATAGGCTTCACCTAAATAAAACCTATTTTTCTAGTGTTCATAAATATAAAGCAGATTAGGGAGTAAATATGAAAAGAGGTTTTATTTACTTACCATACCTCTCGTTTATTTATATTTATATTTATTTACCATACCTATTTTATTTATTATGGTATTTGGCCCATAGGCTTGTTATATAATTAGATTTTTATTTATAATCATATTTGATATATTTTTATTTATTTACCTTACCTATTTATACCTCTTTTATATTTATTTATTTACTATACCTCTTTATACATATTTTACATTTACTTATTTATCATACCTCTTTATAAATATAAAAAGAAGTTTTTATTTATTTACCATACATCTAGTTTTTATATATTTTTATTTTTTGTTTACCATAGCTCTAGAGTAAGTATAAAATTAGGTTTTATTTATTTACCATACCTCCGGTTTATTTAGATTTTTATTTATTTAAATTTTTAAATATTGCAATTTTGATGGGGAAATATTTATATCTTTAAGGATTTTAATTTATCCATAAAACATGGGTTTTCTTTTTAAATATTTATTGTACAAATATTTAATTAAAAGAAATATTAAAAGATTTTGGATTTTGATTATTTGTGTTGAATTAACTCTTTTCCTTTGATTTAGGAAATGGTATTGACTTGAGTAAAGAGTAAAGATATTGAAAATTTTACTTAATTTGGAAATTCAATGTGGTAAATTTTTTTGTTAAAGGTAAATTTATAATCTATTCAAATTCACGTATATAATAAAGCAATTATTAAATGGTTGAGATAATTTAATATCCATTAAAATTGTATAATCTCAACCCATTAATAAGTTAAAAAAGTTATATATAATATAAATATTCAAGTTATATAAAATTAAAGATTAGGTTAATGTTTTGGGCAAAAATAAAATTTATTATTTTTTGAGGACGTGACATACTCGACATCGAGATCATACTGGGTTTTAGATTGTGCCTCTAGATGAAATCACTACAATTTTGGAAATATGTATTCTCTCACAACGTTTCTTCTCACTTCAATATCATATTTATGGCAAGTCTATCAAATTGGACTTGATTGAATCTCAGTTTTTTGTTACTTCTGCCTAGTACAAAACCAACTTATTAACTTTACACTACCAGAATTCCTTCTTAAGATCATGGAATTTAAGTTAATATAGTTTAGAAATGCATCAAGGTCATGACCATATATTTTAGGTCACATGCTTTGGAAATTGGGGTTGAACATGATAATCCTTGGACATATTTAGGTAGATTATGCTTTATAAAGTTATCCATTTTCTTCCTTATTTTTTCCCAATGATACTTTCTCTACAATACCAGATCACTGCAAACCAACCTAGGAATACACTTTTTATATTCATTCTATACAAGTTATTTGTCAGTTTATTGTGTCATTCCAAATTTAGAACTTGACCATAACAAGTGAGATATTTTTACTTTAGAACCTTATTTGGAGCTAAAATCAATAAAATTTCAAAATATTTTTGGGTATATTAATTTTTTGGAAATCTTGATTTTAATATTATAAAATATATGCTTTCAAATTTGTTGTATACCTAGTCCAATATCAATATCAATATCTATCTCTAGAAATCATGATTATCAGTATCAGTTTCGCCACCAGTTTATGGAAATCTTGATTTTAATATTATAAAATACAAACTCACAAACTTTTTGGATGCCTCAATCGATATCAGCATAAGCTTTTAGATTCCTCAATCAATATCACGTCAGTTTTTAGATGCCTCAATCAATACAACATCAGTTTCTGGAAATCCTGAAATTCATGTTACAAAATACAAAATTACAAATTAGTTTGATACCATAATAAAAATCAATATCATTTTCTCAAGTTCATTTGAGAAAATGTCATTTTCTCAAGTTCATTTGTTCATTTTCTCAAGTTCATTTGTTCCATTTGTTCTTAGAGTCTCATTAGATGTATTTATTCTAGTTTCTTCCAAAAAAATTCACTATTTTTCTTTTTTTTTTTAAATTTTAATTTCGTTCAAGTTAATTTTTTCAATTCTAATTTCTCCCAAGAAAATTCCTAACTTATTTTTTCCTATATGAAATGGAGTAGGAAAAACATTCTCAAGGCCAGGTAGGAAAAAAATAATTTAAAAACAAGTAGATGAATTTTTTCCTTTATATTCATTCGTTGAATGGATGGGAGACAAGCGAATAAAAAACTACAAAATGGAAAGTAGATGCTAATATTGATTGAGACATCTAAAAATTGAATCTGATATTGATTGAGGCATCCAACAAGTTTGTGATTATGTATTTTATAAAATTAAAATCAAGATTTCAAAAAATTGATACTAATAATGAGGATTTCCAGAGACTTGATATTGGACAAGGTATACAACAAATTTGTAAGTATGTATTTTATAATATTAAAATTATTATTTCCAGAAATCCATATATCCAAGTAATTTCCAAAAACTGATATAGTGGACAACTTTGAGTGAAGAGCAAAATTCGTTGGATTTTGGCTAACACAAGCGTTTCTCAGCATGGTAGTCTTGTCATTCCCACATTTCATCACTTGCTAGGACTTAGACAATTAAATTTTCAGGAGAAACCAACCACTGCAAATGGTAATCTCTGAGGTGACCACCATGAAATTTCCTCTTCCAAGAAGGACGACAAAGACAAGGTACAAGGTCAAGCAGTGAAGCAAATGCGAATTTAGGGGAGTTACGGATGATGTGAAACTTGCCATATTTCCCTTACAACATCCACTAGCTTTCATTGTTTTTTTGGTGGTGCAAAGTATCTTCTCCTTCTTCAATGCTTAGGGCTTGTGATTTAGGATTTCATCCTACCTTAAGACTACTTGATTTTCCTTGGGGATTTGAAGGGCGGTGGATGCATCCCTTGGATAAAATTTATGGCTCAAACATAGTTCCTAGAAATGAGGAAAAATCTTACCATCTTGGAAGGTTTTGAGGGACGTGGAGTTTAGATTTTGGTGCCATTCTGGTAATGCGAAGCTCCATCTAGTGCATAGGAGATTTAATTTCCTCACTCCCGAGTTCATTTAAGCATACACGTGCATCTTACATTAGGAAAATCATAGTTTTCCAATGATTATAATGAGAACAATGATTTTATGAAATTATGTTAATAATAAAATTTTTGACATAATTTCAAAACTATGACCCACCAACCTCCATACCTTGTCACACAACATGGACCATGCTCCCCTGTACCCTAAGATTCAAGTAGTATTCAACCACCTTCAGAATGTACACATTTATGACACGTCAAATAACCGAAATGATCCCACCAACGATAACTCAACCAATTCTAGATAATTAACTTGAGGCCCCAAGCAACCAAAAAAACCTTTTATCTTGTAAATTCCAACCAGCGAGTCAATAACAAGTTTCCTTCTATAAAGATTTAAAGATATTTACATTTAAAAAATAATAATAGTAAATAATTAATAAAATTAATCTAAACTTATTAAAAAATATATGTAACCACTGCCATAATTATTGACTAATTGTTAGGTTGTTGTTAAAAGTGTTAAACATTATTTGTTTAAAAAAAAATAGAATATTTTGAAAAGAAATTGATTTTTGGTGTTTAAATAAAAGATTACTTGTGAATTGGTTTCATAAGTAAAGACTGGTGGTAAAAGTAAATTCAAGATCTGGAGTTAGTTGAACAGAAAAGTAGTTCAAAAGATATCCAAAGACACTTTGGAATAAATGGGGTATTTCAGGGAGTTTTGGAGGTTTTGTTGGAGAACTGAGGAACACAAGTTATCTTGAGGAGTGATCCCCGAAGGGAATAACTCACAGAGGAAAAAATGTTCCACTGGAATTGGAGAATTGGACCGGACTGTCCTGAATTTCTCTTCCAGATTTCTCTGTTTAGCAAAGACTCAGACTTGGAGCACGGGGGGATTTAGAGGACGTAATCGCCTCACTCGTGGAAGGGAGGCAATCATTTACCAGTCAAATTTGTGCACATATGAGTGGAATGATGTTTAATCTTTTCTTTCAGTAGAATACACTATTTATTATATTAAATTTATGATTGAGCAAGCTAGGAAAACATTGTATGTTTGAATGGTTGCTCGTGCCAAAGAAATTCCCTAGGAAAAAAAAGAATGATATAGTTAAACCAGAAAGCTTGAGAAAGGAACTTGTTAAGTAGATATATATTAATGCATTTGAATTTCTACCTGTGCAAGTAATAGTTGTAGAAGTAGGTTATTGAATGGGAAATAGCAGGTTGGATTTAAGGAAGGACCATCAACCTAGATTTCTAAGACCAAAATTCTGGGTTGGTTGTCCTTCAACCTATGATATTACATGGACAAAACAATGGTCCGGACACATTCTAGAATTATAAAGAAAAACTAGTACATCCTGAGATATAAGAAAATAAGCTGACATGCAAGATAAAATTATGAGAATAAAACAAAGAAATCACTGTGGGAAAACAGTTTAGGTGGTAATCATCCAAATATTATGACTCCTTCCCCAGATAAGAAATAAGTTAACTCTTCTTGTTAAAAAAAAACAAGGAATGCAAGGTAAACACCTAGTGAGCAATTCATGGAGGAAACTGTAACCTACATGCGCTAACAGTGACAAACATAAGTGCGTATAGTTAAGAACCATAGCATAAGCAATAAACACAAGTAATCCACACATAGAATAAATTTAACAGGAACTCAAAGAGACATTATTATCTACTGGAAAGAAGGAAACCAAAAACGGTAGTTCACGGAGAAGAACTCCCGGAGGAAAAATCATGCACTTTAAAGGAAATAGTATCAAACATGTATATACATTTAAGCCGATAAGGACCTAGAAAAGAATAGAATACCAAAATTCTTATTCAGTAAATACAATTAAGGAAGATAATGGCGTGGGTGCAAAAACCCGGCCATAATGTTAGCTGTAATCATATACAATTTCTTAAAAAGGGTAAATTACATAAGCACCAACTTCCGAGAGTGTATAGATCATGGAATTGTACAATAATAGGCCTGGGGCCGTAGAATCAAGTAAAAAACCTCAAGCTACTGCTGAGTAGAGAATTGTCAACCAGAACTGAGAAATAAGGGCTGCAGGTTAAAAGCTTAAAGAAAACATTGTAACATGGCCGCTAAACAAAAACCCAGTCATATGACAGGCCAAGGGTTTGAACCCAACATTGTTCGAGGGTACCTGTAGCATAAGCACACAACAGAGTTAGAACTTTTGGAACCTGGAGCTTTTGTTTTCACCTTAAGATTAGAGCCCTGTAGAAATGCGGAAGCGGAAGAGCCTATACCTGACAAAACAAAAACATAAGAGTGATTAACAGAAAGGGAATGGAATGAAACCCTGATCCCTTATAAAATATGTACTCAGCTAATCATAGCAACAACGTAGTAAAAATTTACCTATGGATTTCATGAGGAATGAGGAGAGGGCCAACCGAGGAGTGGCCACCTTCGTTCCAGCAAAGCATAAATAGTTTTACAACGAGAATAAAAAAGTGAATACACGGGTAAATAGAAAACGACATCATGTGATCGGATGAATAAAATGAATAATAACTTAAATGCTTCCAACCCTAGAAAAAAGAGCCTGTAAACGCAAGTCAACCAATGAGCCAGGAGGTGGTTTGTAAGTATTACCAGTCGCCAGGGTCGAGAGACTCGTCCAAGGTGCCAAGCCGCTGTGAAGCCGCTACCATGGAACCAAAAAATCGAGTGGAGAAACCCTGTAACCTTCCAGAGCCTTCGGGCTAAAATAATGTGAATGAGAAACCGTTATGGAGCGAAAGTCATTAGCTAACCCTAATGAATGTACACCGTCAAATTTAACTCACAATCAATGGTGGTTAGATTGCTGGGTGTTGATCAGTATGAGCCAAGGTGTGTTCCAACTGAAAAAGGGACGGATTAGATAAACCTGGAAGAACCAAAGTACACCTATTTCAATTGCATATTGAATAGAATTATATTGTCGAGTTAGTGTATATGACATGGGATGATGTTGTAAAATAAATGATAAGTGTTGAATGATTGTTAGCTGTGACATTTGGCTTCGTCCCTTAGTGTCCACATCAAACATTTGTGTACATATAACTTAAAACCCCATAGATCGATACGTGCACCATAATTTCATAGTCCAGGCATAGTAGTAGGGTTTATTATTTCACATAATTTTCTATGGTATAGAGTCAATGTAATTGAGCAGGTTAAAAAGAATCATGGAAATTGTAATGATGGGTAGTCTATGGTGTGACATTGTTGGTTTAATGTTAGATGTGAGGGCAGATAGTAAGTAATAATAATTTATTTATTTATTTATTTTTTACGGTTGTCATTACTATAAGAAATATGAATGTTACAAGTGGTATCAGAGCAGCGTTACAACGCTGGGACCCTATTGGGTCAACCAATGTTAAATTGTGTGTTACTAATGCACTCAGATGGAAAGATTAACCGGACAAACTAGAAGCCTAGTACTGATAGAGAATTTCAGGAAGGAAATGAATAGCAAACGAGAGATCATGATGCAGGCTGAAAAGAAAGAAGTACGTCTCAATGAAGTAATCAAAATAAAAATTTAATGAAGCCGAATCTGATAACGAAACCGAACAGAAGGAAAATAAAAAACAGAAGATAGAGCTGCAAGGTGAATTTAGAAAGATAAAGCCACCCACATTTGATGGAGTGGAAGAAGAGGTAGATGAGGCGTGGCTGATTAATATGAACAAGTATTTTCAAGTATATGATTATAACAGTAGTCTTAAGGCCCAGTTAGCTATTTACCAGTTAAGAGAGAAAGCCACTTTGTGGTGGGAAGAAGTGAAGAACGTTCGCGGAATAGAAGATCAAGATGTAACGTGGGATAAGTTTCAATAGTATTTTAAAGATAAGTATCTGACATAACACTTTTATGATGAAAAAGCTCAAGAATTCCATGATTTGAAACTTGGACAACTGACTATGGACGAGTTTATCACTAAGTTTACTTCATTACTGCGTTACGTACCTTACTTAAGGGATGAGAAAGCTAAAGTACAAAGGTTTCTGAGCAGCTTACCCATTCACATGAAGGAACATATAGAATCTGTAAATCCCAAAAAATGGATGAGGCCATTAGAAAGGCCAGAGTGTGCTATCAGTAAGCTAAAGCCAAGACAGATCAAGGAAAAGGGTGGCAACCAAGGAAGGAAAACAAGAGTAGTGCTGGTTTTAAAAGAGGAAAAACCAGTAATTTTAAAAGCACAACAAAGAACTCAGTCAGTAGGCAGTTCGGTAAGAACCATCAAAGGGTAAGGTGGTCTGTAAAAGATAAAACCGTTGAAGCTTCTAGTAAACTGAAGCAACCTCAAAACCAGAAGCCACCTTTACAGTGTTGGGGTTGTGGAGAAGCGCACTATTATCGAAATTTCCCACAGCGGGGTAGAAATAAATCAGTAACCAATCTGCAGGAGGCCTCTATAGTGGGAGATGTTGCTTGAAACATACCCAGAATTAATGCAGCATTGGAGGATCGACAAGATGATTACCAACCTACCATGATAGAGTTAGAAGGTAAACTGTTATCTCAAACTGTTTCTGTTTTGGTAGATCTGGGAGCAAGTTTAAGCTATATAAGTCCTAAATTAGTAGAGATCTATAAATTGCAAAGTCAAAAATTTAGGAAATCATGGTTAGTCCAGTTGGCTACTGGAGCCAAGAGAAAAGTTAGCGCCAAAATACCAAATTGTGCATTACAAATCGATGGACAACAACTAACTATGGACTTGAATATTTTTCCCTTGGGATCTTATGATGTGCTACTTGGTATGGATTGGTTGGAAAAGCATTGGAATCTAGTAGATTACAAAGAGAAGATTATCTACTATAGAAATCAGGATGGCACCCGCCAAGCGATTCAAGGAATAAAGAAACCAGTATAGCTGCGCCCAATTACAGCTTCCCAAATGGGTAAATGCATAAGAAAGGGATGCCAAATGTACACTATACAAGTGGATTTTTCTAGTTCTAAAGAAAAAGCTCCTATGCTGGAAAATATTCATGTAGTACAGGAATCCAAGGATATATTTCCAGAAGAGATACCAGCATTTCCACCTAGAAGATACATAGACTTCACAATTGAATTGCTGCCAGGAGCATCACCGATTTCACGAGCACCCTATCATATGAGTGTGCCAGAATTAACCGAGTTAAAAATGTAGCTTTAGGAATTATTAGACAAGGGATATATACGACCAAGTGTATCTCCCTGGGGAGCACCTGTATTGTTCGTTAAAAAGAAGGACGAAACCATGTGTATGTTCATGGATTACCGGCAGTTAAACAAACTATCCGTCAAGAACAGATATCCCTTACCACGAATTGACGATCTGTTTGATCAGGTAAGAGGAGCTACTGTATTCTCAAAAATTGATTTGAGATCAGGTTATCACCAAATCAGGATCAAAGATGAAGATATACATAAAACTGCCTTTCGCACAAGGTATGGTCACTATGAATTTGTAGTATTAACTTTTGGGCTGACTAACGCACCAGCCACTTTTATGAGATTGATGCATAGTATCTTTCACCCCTATTTGGATAAATTTGTGTTAATTTTCATTGACGACATTCTAGTCTATTCCAAGAATGCAGAAGAACACAAGGAACATTTGCGAATGGTACTGGAGATGTGAAGGAAGCATTAGTTATATGCGAAATTCAGTAAATGTGATTTCTTCAAGGAAGAAATAAAATATCTTGGACATGTGATATCTGAAAAAGGTATAGCAGTAGACTCGGAGAAAATCAGAACTATTATGGAATGGAAGGTGCCAAAAAATGTGGCAGATATACGATCATTTATGGGACTCGCTGGCTATTACTGACGATTTATTAAAGGATTTTCAAAGATTTCTTTCCCTATTACCTCTTTGCAAAGGAAGGGAAAAATTTTTAAATGGTCAAAATAATGTAAGGATAGTTTTGAAAAACTGAAGCAATTATTAACATCAACACCAGTGTTAAGTGTGGCTAATCTGAATAAGGAATTTGAGGTTTGCACGAACGCATGTAAGGAGGGTGTTGGGGCAATTTTATCACAGGAAGGAAAAGTAATTGTGTATGAATCTCATAAGTTAAAAGATCACGAGCTATGATATTCAACCTATGATTTAGAGCTGACTGTAGTTGTGCACGCCCTCTGGGTATGGAGACATTACTTACTTGGGAAAAGATTTGTGTTGAAGACAGACCATAGCAATTTAACCAGCTATTTCAAACAAGCTGATTTAAACTCCCGACAAGCAAGGTGGAATGCCTTCTTGAGCGAGTTTGACATTGACATGCAGCATGTAAAAGGAAAGGAAAACAGGGTTGTGGATGCATTGAGCATAAAACTGCATAACATCTCTGAATTATATGTTAACCAAGTTGAATGTAGATTTATAGATCAAATCATAAAAGAAGCAGGAAAAGATCCTGAATATGAATTTTTGTGGTAGCAAGCACATAAATCTAAAGAACAAGGAAAGTTGGGAGAATATGAAATCAACTAGGATGGATTGCTGACTTTCAAGAAAATAATAGTCATCCCAAATAGAATGGAGTTGAAGACTCTAATATTGGATGAATATCAGAGAAGCAATTATGCAGGGCATCCTGGATACCAAAAGATGTTGACAACAATAATAAATGACTACTGTTGGCCAGGTATGAGAAAAGACATAGCAAACTATCTAAACAAGTGTTTAGAGTGCCAGCAGGTGAAAATAGAACATCGGCATCCGGCTGGGTTAATGCAGCCTATACCAATTCCTGAATGGAAATGGGAAGTGATTTTGTTAGATTTCATCACTGATATACAAAAATAAAAACGAGGTAATGACTCAATAATGGTAGTAGTGGACCAATTGAGTAAATCGGCACATTTCATACCTTTCCAATCCACCTATAAGACAGTACAGATAGCAGATTTATTTATGCGGAAGATTTTCAGACTACATGGCATTCCTAAGACAGTTATTTCAGATAGGGATGTAAAATTTACATCATCTTTTTGGAAAGCACTGTTTACGGTTTTAGGGACTTAATTTAATTTCAGTACTGCGTATCATCCACAAACAGACAGACAAACAGAATGAGTAAATAAATTACTGGAGGACATGTTGAGAATGTATGTTATGTAGCAACCGACTAAGTGGGAGGAATATTTACACTTAGTGGAATTTTCATATAATAACAGTTATCAAGAATCATTAAAAATGAGTCCGTTTGAAGCCCTATACAGAAAACAGTGTAGAAATCCTATCAATTGGAGTAGTCCTGAGACCAAGCTCATGCTAGGACCAGACATGCTAGCGGAGATGGAGTTAGAAGTGAAGAAAATTAGGAAAAATTTAAAAGCAGCTCAAGACAGGAAAAAATTATATGCAGATAAAAAGAGATCATATCATGAATATGAAGTAGGGGATTACGTGTATGTGAGAATTAAGCCAAAGAAGAGTACATTAATATGGGCATCTTGTGCAAAGCTAGATCACAGGTTTTGTGGTCCTTTCCAAATACTAGAAAGGGTAGGGCCAGTGGCATATCGGTTGGCCCTTCCCAGCCATATCCGAGTACACAATGTTTTCCATGTATCATTATTAAAGCGATATATTCATGATTCGAGACATATAATCCATTGGAAGAACATTCAGGTAGCAAGTAAGCACAATAGTTAAAATATTATATGTTAAATACTTATGTAAACTAATAAAAAGTCTATTGTGTGCAGGTAGAACTGGACAGAGAATTTCTGGTTGAGCCTCATAGTATAATCGACCAGAGGGAAATCATGCTCCAGAAATGAGCCATCACCTAGGTTAAAGTGCAATGGAAGCACTTTGGCCCGGAAGAGGCCACCTGGGAGGACGAAAGTTTTGTGCGGGAAGCATATCCTGAGCTTTTTGCTAATTTGCAATAAGAACACTGGGGACGGTGTTCTCTTTCAGAGGGGGAAAGCTGTAACCACTGCCTTAATTATTGAATAATTGTTAGGCTTTTGTTAAAAGTGTTAAACATTATTTGTTTTAAACAAAACATAATATTTTGAATAGAAATTTATTTTTGGTGTTCAAATAAAAGATTACTTGTGAATTGGTTTCATAAGTAAAGAATGGTGGTAAAAGTAAATTCAAGATCTGGAGTTAGTTGAACAGAAAATTAGTTCAACAGATAACCAAAGACACTTTGGAATAAATGGGGGATTTCAGGGAGTTTTGGAGGTTCTGTTGGAAAACTGAGGAACACAAGTTATCTTGAGGAGTGGTCCCCGAAGGGAATAACTCACAGAGGAAAAATTGTTCCATTGGAATTGGAGAATTGGACCGGACTGACCCGAATTTCTCTTCCAGATTTCTGTGTTCAACAAAGACTCAGACTTGGAGCACGGGGGGAGTTAGAGGATGTAATCGCCTCACTCGCGGAAGGGAGGCAATCATTTACCAGTCGGATTTGTGCACATATGAGTGGAATGCTGTTTAATATTTTATGTTAGTAGAATACAATGTTTATTCTGTTAAATTTATGATTGAGCAAGCTAGGAAAACATTGTATGTTTGAAAAGTTGCTCGTGTCAAAGAACTTCCCTATGAAAAAAAAGAATGATATAGTTCAACCAGAAAGCTTGAGAAAGGAACTTGATAAGTAGATATATATTAATGCATTTGAATTTCTACCTATGCGAGTAATAGTTGTAGAAGTAGGTTATTGAATGGGATATAGCAGGTTGGATTTAAGGAAGGACCGTTAACCCACATTTCTGAGACCAGAATTCTGGGTTGATTTTCCTTCAACCTATGATATTACACAGACAAAAAAATGGTCTGGACACATTCTAGAATTATAAAGAAAAACTAGTACATCCTGAGATATAATAAAAGAGGTTGACATGCAGGATAAACTTATGAGAATAAAACAAAGAAATCATTGTGGGAAAACAGTTTAGGTGGTAATCATCCGAATATTGTGACTCCTTCCCCAGATAAGAAATAAGTTAACTCTTCTTGTTAAAAAAAAAACAAGGAATGCAAGGTAAACACCTAGTGAGCAATTTCATGGAGGAAACTGTAACCTACATGCGCTAACAGTGACGAACATAAGTTCATATAGTTAAGAACCATAGCGTTAGAAATAAACACAAGTAATCCACACATAGAAGAAATTTAACAGGAACTCAAAGAGACATTATTATCTACTGGAAAGAAGGAAACCGAAAAGGGTAGTTTACGGAGAATAATTCTCGGAGGAAAAATCATGCACTTTAAAGGAAAAAGTATCGAACATGTCTATACATTTAAGCTGATAAGGACCCAGAAAAGAACAGAATACCAAAATTCTTATTCAGTAAATACAATTAAGGAAGATAATGGTGCGGGTGCCAAACCCCGGCCATACTGTTAACTGTAATCATATAGAATTTCTTGAAAAGGGTAAATTACATAAGCACCAACTTCCGAGAGTGTATAGATCATGGACTTAAACAATAATAGGCCTCGGGCCATAGATTCAAGTAAAAACCCTCAAGCTACCGCTGAGTAGAGAGCTATCAACTTGAACCGAGAAATAAGGGCCACGAGCTAAAATCTTAAAGAAAACATTGTAACATGGCCGCTAAACAAAAACCCAGTCGTATGACAGGCCAAGGGTTTGAACCCAACATTGTTCGAGGGTACCTGTAGCGTAAGCACGCAACGGAGTTAGAACTTTTGGAACCTGGAGCTGTTGTTTTCACCATAAGATTAGAGCCCTGTAGAAATGCAGAAGCGGAAGAGCCTATACCTGAAAAAACAAAAACAGAAGAGTGATTAGCAGAAAGGGAATGGAATGAAACCCTGACCCCTTATAAAATATGTACTTAGCTAATTATAGCAATAGCGTAGTAAAAATTTACCAGTGAATTTCATGAGGAATGAGGAGAGAGCCAACCGAGGAGTGGCCACCTTCGTTCCAGCAAAGCATAAACATTTTTGCAATGAGAATAAACAAGTGAATACATGGGTAAACATAAAATGGCATCATGCGGCTGAATGAATAAAATTACTAATAACTTAAACGCTTCCAACCCTAGAAAACAGAGCCTGTAAATGCAAGTCAACCGATGAGCCAGGAGGTGGTTTGTAGGTATTACCAGTTGCCGAGGTCGAGAGCCTCCTTCGAGGTGCCGTGCCACTGCGAAGCCGCTACCATGGAACCAAAAAATTGAGTGAAGAAACTATGTAACCTGCAGAGCAGCCTTCCAGAACCTTCGGGCTAAAAGAATGCAAATGAGAAACTGTTACGGAACGAAAGTCATTAGCTAAACCTAATGAATGTACACCGTCAGATTTAACTCGTGATCAATGGTGGTTAGATCGACGGGTGTTGATCAGTATGAGCCAAGGTGTGTGCCATCTGAAAAGGGATGAATTAGATAAACCTGGCAGAACCAAAGTACACCTAGTTCAATTGCATATTGAATAGCATTATATTGTCGAGTTAGTGTATATGACATGGGATGATGTTGTCAAATAAATGATAAGTGTTGAATGATTGTTAGCTATGACATTTGGCTTCGTCTCTTAGTGTCCACATCAAACATTTGTGTACATATAACTTAAAACCCCGTAGATCGATACGTGCTATAACACCCCTAGTTTTATGTTTTCCTTCAAGCTATAAATTTGAACTTTAATCCAAAAGGGAGTGGACCCCAATGGATAAGTATTATGTGGATGTAATTAAGTATTTAATTATGAAAAATAAATAAAATAATTCTGTGCATATTGACCAAATGAGAATTATGAGATCACTTGCCAAATCCATGAGGTATGGAAAGAGGCTAAGACTTTCCCCAAAAATATTTCAAAAATCCTTGAAAGAATTTATTTCTAAATTAGATTTTTGAGGAAAAATCTAGTTTCCCCAATGAGGTGGAAAGTAGTTGGGAAGAGGTAAAAAGCTGGGAAAAGCAGAAAGCAACTTTGAAAGTCCCTAAATAAGGGAAGCCTAGGCAAACAGGAAGAAAAGCATCCTGTAATTCTGGACGCAGAATTAGAAACAGGCTTTGGGGAGCAAAAGCTTAAATAAGCTATTCCAGAACAGATTGGGGTTGGTCTGTTCTTGGAGATGATCTCAGCTCGGGGGTGAGTTCTGGAGATAGAGGAACTCTAAGGTTGGGAGGACTGGTCAATTGTAGAAGTGGTATGCCTAGAATTTTTATGTATGGTAGAATTACTCGTTATTGTGTTGTGTGATTAATGACTGTGGATGTTATTTTAATTCAAATCTGAATTTGCTATTCCATACATTTAACATAATTGTTTAGAAGAAATTAATAATCTCAATTCTGTAGAGTTGTAGGAATACGAATTATGGGGAAAATATTCTAGAAGCTCTAAACCTGTTGTTGGTTTAAATCTAGAGATTTATACAACTCCCATAATCCATTAAGATTATAAATTTAATCTGCTTCAGTGAAATTGTTAACTTAATTATGAGCCAGGAACCCAAACTTAGAAGATTATTTATGAACTTGAAGAAAATGTGAACATTAGGTGCTGTACAAACATTTTAGATATAAATTTTCTGATGTGCATGTTTATGTATCTCGTAAACTACTGCAAAAAGAAAAAAAAACTGAGCTAAAAAGGAATCAATGTTAGTCATCAGAACTATATATATTCAAGCAGAAAAATTGAATAGTACACAAGAAATTAATAATACCGAAATTGACAGAAAGAGTAAAATAATAAATTACTTCACTCTGTATAAGCACTATCTCACTATTTATTAAATAAGATATTAACTAGATGATATGCATGCAGACTAGGTATAAGCAGGAAATCTAAATCAATTTGATAATTTCCTACTTTTGATATAGTAGTGAAATGTCAATAGTGCAATCAAACTATTTATATACCAGCAGATAATTATAATCTAAAAACAGAAGGACTAATGGAAAATCTCTGGAATATGTACTAGAGTTACTTATCAAAAACCACCAAACTAAGATTTCCAAGATAACAGTGAAGTAATTTCCGGAAATAAAGAGTTTCACTTTTACTGGGATTGTAATTTCAAATACAGGAATTTTATTGAATTAATTTTATACATAGTGAACAAAAATAATGATGACCTTCTACAGAGTAAGGATTACTTAGTTGGGAATATATGTATAGCTGGAAAAGAAGCATATAAAAACATCTGAGTCCGTAAAATAATAATATCACATAATGTAATAATGTCCCTTTTTGAGAGTATACCCAAACCCTATACTGTCAACGGGGGGTATACTTCAAAATTAATTAAAATGTCTGAATCTCAAGAGATTCGATTACAGTTTACATTGAACTAGAAGACGAAAATTAAAAAGTTCTGAGGCAATTCATTGATTCATTCTCAAGAGTAACCGATGAATACCGACTTGGAATAGGAATAAAATGAGTGTTAACTCTTAAGAGTGAGAAGTAATATCTCTCGGCGAATAACCTCATCGAACTGAAAATAATGTAAATTACCTATGTCCATACAAAACTACAGAAGTGTTAGAGACTGTCATGGGGATGTGCATAACAATCCTTTATATATAAAAATGACGGTAAGGCAACATTAAACTTAATAATTCAAGAAAGAAGGGCGTTTAAGTAGCCGCTCTCACCTGAGAGAGATAGCCAGGGTGAAAAGAGAAATCCTGGCAATTTACCAATAGGAGCAGAGTTAATAAACTGTGAGTTAATGCTCCAATAACAGTTATGATAACATTAAAGCACATAGTAGATCAGACTTGTACCTAAACGAATTGAGGAAGGACACATTCCAAACGCAGATAAGAAGAAAGAGTTTCACAACTTCGTGGACGACATGGTAGAGTCGAACGAGTACTGAGGACAAAATCACAGCCTCAAATTAATCAAAAAAATAAGAAGACATACACGCATCGTGTACCTACTGTAGGATGCATGAACGATGATTAGCATGAAACAAATGGTTTTTGAGCAGAAAGCTTTGTAGAATACACGTAGAAACCAAGTCGTATACAACCTATTGAAAACGAATAGAGCTCTGGAGAAAAATTCTCATGCCGAGGCGATGTCAAACCAGTTAAAATGCTAGCCGTGTCATGAAATTAATGGACATCAATACTGGTATTGGAAGGAATATTTTAATAATCCATAGAAACACAAATGTAAACGAAGCCATATGGTCTGTGTAATATGACCAGAGGCGCATTGGGGTTTTCCATAAATCTCTCCAAATATAAATCATGGAAACTCATGAAATGAATGTATAACTATACTACGCCATAGTATTTCCAGACGTCTTGAATTAAATAATAACTATGACAAAAACAAACAAAATACGAACTACAGTCCCCAATATCGTGAAAAAAAATTCAATGCTTGTGTCAAACAAATTCTAGGTAGAATACCATACCTTGATTAATGAAGGAGGAGGCATCGACTTGAAAAAAGTTCTCGCCATAGTGCAGAGGAAGCTCATACGCATCTCTGGGGAAGGAAGCCAGAAGAAAACGCACTCTGAGAAGGGAGAGCGAAGAAATAAACTTGGTTTGAGATGGTGGGTTTTATAAAATTTGGATTCATAAACCCTAAACGCCTCCGATCATCCAAGTGGAAACCATCGGTCCATCCACACACGGATGGAGGAGTGTTTAAATTATATGACCCAAAGCCTTTCGCATTAAAATCCAAACGTACCACGTTAATTACCAAACGTACTAGTACAAAGAAGAGCATTTAACCAAGCTCAGTGGTTCACCATTAAAAACAATAAAATATACCACACATCTGGATCCGAGAATCCGAGAGGGACTAGAACGTTAATGCATACGTACTTGCACCAAATTCCAACGAATATAATTTAATACATGTCAGACAAGTTATCTACCATAAATACATTACATGAAATGGTTGAAACGATATATCACTATATCACTTGAATACCACGTATGCCACAATAAAAAAGAGCATTTGTTGCAATAACCATTGTTGAGAAATTGATTTCACCGGGAGGAATAATATAAGAGCAGGTGTTGAGTTATATGATGCGAAATTCCCATACCATGGGGTAGAGCGTGACCATAGTCATGATTTCATGGTCGTAATGCACAACAATTATAAATCCATAAAATATAGAGTGTGTTTCCCATGGAAACTCTATAGTAACACAATAATCGACTTTTGATACAAATGAAATCACAAGTCAATAGAAAAACAAATTTTTAACGGTCTCAAGAGAAAGGTAGGGCCAATTTAAAAATGAGAGTTAAAAGAAAGGTGACAAGTCTAAAGCTAACACTCTTGACAAAATGTTACCATTAGGTATACAAATGTAAATTGTTACTGAATAAATTAAACTGTATTGATATAGCCAACATGAAGGGTGAACTTTCTGTATGTATGCACTATTGCTAACAATGGGAATTAATGCATTATTAGAAAAAAAAATTAGTGAAGAATGAGGTTCGTTACACATGCACCATATTTTCATAGCCCAGACATAGTAGTAGGGTTTATTATTTCACATAATTTGCTATGGTATAGAGTCAATGTAATTGAATAGGTTAAAAAGAATCATGTACGTGATCCGCCCTTTTGAAATTGTAATGATGGGTAGTCTATGCCGTGACATTGTTGGTTTAATGTTAGATGTGAGGGCAAACAGTAAGTAATAATAATAATTTATTTATTTATTTATTTATATATATATATATATATTTTTTTTTTTTACTGTAAGAAAGATGAATATTTCAATATATTTTCTAAAAATCATGCCCATAAAAAAATTGATATTATTTCATTAGTAAACCTTATAGAGTTGTAAAAGACATCCACAACTCTTTAGTGAAGTAACTTGTCTTTTTTTACCTCAATACATTGTTTCTTTTATTTTTAAAATTTTAATCATTAAAAACCCACTTTTACGATGACACACTCTTAGAAAAAGTAGCAACATAAATTTTAAAGATTTATTTTTCCATGTTCAATTCAACTTTTATATCTATGTGAATTGTGATAGTGATGACCATATATTTATAATTAAAAACAAGGGATTACGATCGTGATGGCAATAATCAATTCATGATGGTAAAGGAGCCACAAAAATTTAAAATTTTTGTTCTTTTGTCCTCTAATAATATATATATTTTTTTCTTTATGAATTCTCGTAGCTTGCCTTCACAACGATTTGACAAGTTTATGAATTCTAGCAGCTTGCCTTCATAGCGGTTTGACAAGTTAATGGTCGTGATGGAAATAATCAATTCATGATCATAAAGGAGCCACAAAAATTTAAATTTTTGTTCTTTACTCCTCTAATATTTTTTATGAATTCTCACAGCTTGCCTTCACATCGGTTTGACAAGTTAATGGTGTGAATGATAGCTATACGGTGGAAAACAAAAAGGCAGACGTAGTTAACTGATTCAAAATTGCAGCTTGCATTGACAGCGGTTTGACAAGTTAATGGTGGGAATGCTACTATATGGTGGAAAAAATGGGTAGACGTTGCTAACTGATTCAAAAGGGACACCTTGGGTGTATGTTGTTTTTTGAGTGACCAAAAGATATACAATGTATATACACACAACTGAACGGTCTGTTAATAAATCCATCTGGGTAAGGGAATGCTTTGGCGTAGCGCTTTCCAGACAGAGCAACATGGCTTCTTTTTGTGTAAGAATACCATAAGTTTATGGTTTTGTATTTGTCTTTAATACGAGACTGTGAGCGGATTTTGTGTGAAACAGGAAAAGAAAAAAAAAAATGATATTTTTGGCAGAAAGTAAAGATCTCACCAGGCTGCAGAGCCTGGACATCAAACAAAATTATTTCGATGGGTATTTCCCGGTCAGGATCTCGAAGCTGAAGAATCTAGTGAATTTTATAGCTTTTGGCAATAGTTTCAGAGGGTCACTGCTGCTTGGAATTTGTGGAGATGGTTTTTCTAGAGCAGCTGAATTTGGTTGGAAGCTATTTTAATGGCTCCATACATGATGAATATGGGATGTTCAAGAAATTGAACTATCTTTTAATTCTTTAACTGTAAATATATCGACGGAGCTCAGGAAGATCCACGGTCTCCAATATATGGAAATTGGATACAATTTCTACAAGGGCCAGATTCCATGGCATCTCAGCAACACGACAGAACTTTAGTATTTGGATATTGTGCAAGCTAATTTGGGATTTTCCTTGGGAATTGGGGGTGCTGAGCAAGTTGAATTCTTTGTTCTTGATCAAGAATAATCTACAGCGACATGTCTGTAGAATTTCCCAACAACTCAATCTCGGGGTTTGATTCCCTTGGGGTTCTCTAAGCTCAAGAATTTGAAACTTCTGAGCCTACTATATAGTAATTTGAGCGACAACATGCCTACCCGATCCGAAATTGTCTAGATTTGAAATAATTCTTTGAGCGGAATTCTGCCTGCCACCCGCTCAAGTAGAGATATTTAAGGTTTTCGTAGCCTGCCTTGACAATGGTTTGATGCTCAGGTAGATATATTTAAGGTTTTCGCAGCCTGCCTTGACAGTGGTTTGACAAGTTAACCATGGAAAACCAAAGAAGGAGTGACAACTGTATGGTGGTGGAAAACGATGGAAAACCCAAAAAAATAGTGACAGTTGTATGGTGGAAAACAAAAAGGTCGATGATTGTAGGCAGGTTACTGATTCAAAAGAGACACCTTCCATGTAATTATATAATATTGACTAATAAAAAGTTGCAAAATAACAAGTCATAAAACTTGATTACAGAATTCACATATGAAATCTCTTTTTCGATATCCACTAAACGATGTACCTTCAAATTTCCAGAAAAATCATACATAATCTCCATATTTCCATTTTAGTCCTCATCGTGACATATTCATGGTCTATTAAGTGTCATAGTCGATTTTTATTGACTTGATTTTCGTTGATTTTAGTTGTAAATAATTGTTGTTTATTTTCTTATTTTCTATGTAATTTTACTTAATTGATTTTGAATAATGAGAAGAATAGGATTTTAGTTGGAAATATTTTCTGTCATTAATTGTTATTTACTTCCTTGTTTCCTACGTAATTTTATTTAACTGATTTTGAATGATGAGAATGTTGAAGTATTAACTTCAACTGTTGTGCAGTCAAAAGCCACCTTCTATTTTTGTCTGAAGGGATTTTGTCACAACTCTGCGTTCCATTTTAGTTGAACTGTCAAATTCAGGATTTTAAAACCTTACAGTCCTTTTAGTTGGGAAAACGAAGCTTTATTTTTTTGAACGCGGGAAGATTTGTTTTAAGTTTTTTTGTTAGAGGCCATGGAGATGGTGGTCCCCACAAGCCACAAAAGCAACGGTCCCACCACCATCACAAAAGGGACATGGACCATTCAACGCTCTATCACGTTGGTTTGGTGCCAACGTCATCAGCCCTGAATTCAGACCCAAAAAGTTTCACAAACTGGATTCTAAAGTTTTTCGCGTTACAAAACCCTCTAACGTCATCAGGCCAAAGTGTTACACGAAATTTCTATGTGATTTGGCTTATAAGTTTTTGAAGTCTGTGGACCCCAGTCCTCGGCCAATCAAAACACGTTCGCGCAGAGTTTTCACCGTGATGATGTCACGGCAATTGTTACGTGATTTTATTTGAATTTTGGTTAAATATGGTTTGAAGTCCAAGCGGAAGGGTTTGTTGATGTTTTGATAAAGTTCTGTGTTGTAATGTTTTGTTTTTAATAGGCGCGACATTAAACGTTAAATCGTAGTCATATGGGTTAATACAATATATATTAAAACCGTAGGTTTATACTCTATATATATATATATATATATATATATATATATATATATATATATATATATAGTTTATTTTTAAGTCTTTTGTTTAATCGCGCCATATATATGTAAAAGGCCCGAGAGGCAATGTAATAAAAAAATTTATACACAACAGTGTATTAAAAAAAAAAAGACAGAGTGTGCCCGAAGGCAAATAGATAAACAACAGTGTTTTTTTTTAAAAGCACAGAGTGCATTTTTGCATGAGAGACAGAGTGTTGTCAAGCACTGCGTTTACTAGAAGTTTGTAATCCCTTTGTGAGAGGAAGTTTCTTTTTTTGTAATATATTTTTCAGTTAATGAAATAGAATCACAGTTTGTGAATCTTTGTCTGGCAGTGAGAAAATTTTTGTTCTAATTCTCCGTGTTTGAAGGAGAGTATTATTCTCTCTAAGTTTGTTATGGAATTCTCAGAAATTCCAACACGGTATTGAAGCTAGTCCAGGCTCTTTGAAGATGTCAAAGAAGTTAAAGGAAGGATTTTTCGTTGCAGCAGTTTCTCCAGCAGTGTGAAGGCTGAGCTAAAATCCTAGGTATTTCTCAAAACAAAATTTTTGTTACTGTTTGAAGACAGTCAGTTTATTTTAAAAATCATAATCAAGATTTAAAGCATAATTCAGAGTGCTAGGCATGGCAGGAGCCAACAAAAGCATGAGTGTTGGTAATGCTCAGCTCCCATAATTCAATGGGAAGAATTATGATTATTGGGCAATCACCATGAGAGCCCTGTTTGCCTCTCAATACTTATGGGAAATTTTTGAGGATGGTTTTGAAGAACCAGTAGATGAAAATGAGTTTAATGCCTTAACACAGGTAGAGAAGGACTCGTTGAAGAGAAATAAGTAGAAGGACTCTAAAGCCCTCTTCTATCTCTATCAAGCAGTACATGAGAGTGTGTTTCCAAGGATAGTAGCAGTTAAGAAATCCAAAGAAGCATGAGATACTCTCAAGACAACCTATCAAGGTATGGAGAAAGTGAAGACAACAAAACTACAATTGCTGAGGAGAGATTTTGAGACTCTCTGCATGAAGGAATCTGATAATATAGACTCATTCTTCACACATGTGATTGGAATGGTCACACAAATAAGGTCTCATGGAGAGACACTTGAAGAAAGAAGGACTGTGGAGAAAGTTTTGATGAGCTTACCCTCAAGGTTTGATGTTATAGTCACCACCATAGAAGAGACAAAGGATCTCTCAAACTTTTCAGTAGATGAGCTTCATGCATCACTGATGACACAGGAGAAAAGATTGGGTAGAAATGAAAACTTATCTTTGGAACATGCCTTCAAGACCCAAATGTCCTTTGGAAGAGGAGGAGGTCAAGGTAGAGGTAAGAAGAGAGGAAGAGGCGAAAGCCAAAATAGAGGAAGAAGAAACAACCCAGCAAATGCTCAAGGAAGGGGTAGCAATCAAAATCAGAACCAAGGCCAAAACAACAGCCATCAAGGTGGATAAAAACATGCTCATGGACAAAGGTACGACAAATCCAATGTCCAGTGTCATTATTGTAAAAAATATGGGCATTATGAAAATGAATGTAGGAAGAAGCAGAATGATATGGGTAATAGACCCAATGCAAATTTCACTAGAGAAAATATAAGCCAAGATAAATTATTTTTAGCATGTAATATGGCTGAGGAAAAGAGTAAAGATTTATGGTTTCTAGATTCAGGATGTAGCAACCATATGATATGAAACCTTGCTATGTTTTTTTATGTTAGATGAAAATGTGAAGTCTCAAGTCACATTGGGAACAAACAGTAAGGTTTTTGTCACAGGAAAAGGCATAGTAAATGTCTTGACAAAGAAAGGAGAAAAGAAGAGCATATCTGATGTATATTATGTGCCAGGTATGAAATGTAATTTGTTAAGCATTGGGAAACTCATTCAAAAGGGCTACAATGTTTTCTTTGAAGATGATGTATGCACCATCATGGATAAACCACCAATCAAACAATGTATTGTTGAAATAAGGATGACAAGGAACATAATGTTCCCTCTTAGGATGAGGGCAGATTTGAAGAATGGAGAAGAAATGGCAGCAGTGACACAGGAGGCTGACCAAAGAGAAGAAAAATATGAGAATTGGTTATGGCACTTGTGATTTGGACATCTCAACTTTGGAGGTCTTAATTTGTTACATAGGAAAGGAATGGTAAGAGGATTACCATTGATTGAGAAACCGGACAACCTTTGTGAAGGTTGTATCTTGGGTAAACAACATAGAGAAAGTTTTACATCAGGGAAACACATAAGGGAAAAGGCACCCTTAGAAAGTGTCCACTCAGATTTGTGTGGACCAATGCAAACACCATTACTTGTAAGCAACCATTATATGTTAACTTTTGTTGATGATTTTACAAGGAAAACTTGGGTTTATTTCTTGAAAAATAAAAGTGAAGTGTTTGAAAAATTCTGCAATTTTAAAGCACTTGTTGAGAACCAAAGTGGGCAGCATATCAAGGTCTTAAGGAATGATAGAGGAGGTGAATATATCTCTAAATAATTTCTGCTTTTTTGCAGAGAAAATAGCACACACAAGCAATTTACAGCAAGGTACACTCCGCAGCAAAATGGAGTTGCCGAAAGGAAAAATAGGACAATCATGGATATGGTAAGGAGTATGCTAAAGGAAAAACATTTGCCAAATGATTATGGGTTGAAGCTATACATTGTGCAGCATATGTACTAAATAGATGCCCAACAAAAGCAGTGATGAATAAATTTCTGGAAGAAGCATAGAGTGGGATAAAACAAGGAGTCACCCACATGAAACTTTTTGGTTGTGTGGCTTATGCACACATTCCAGATTAGCTAAGGAAGAAGTTGGACAACAAGGTGGAGAAATGTAACTTTATTGGGTATAGTGAGGAATCCAAAGCTTACAGGTTGTATAACCCATCCACCAAGAAATTTATTGTGAGCAGATATGTTCAGTTCATTGAAGATGAGGCTTGGGATGGAAGCATTGAGAAAACAATCAATGTAAAGAACAGTTTGTCTCATGATGAAAATGAGGATGATTTGGCTAAATTACATCCATCATTAGTACCACTACCTCCAACAACACAAGGGTAGTAAGGGACACCATAAGTTGGAATAAGAACACCCTTGAGAAGTAATGAGAGTGCTTCTCCAAGCACACCACAAGGAGTTTATTTGAGTGCTACTTCAAGCACATGTACACCAAATGAAAGAGGAACAAGATTCAGAAATTTAAATGACATTTATGAGCAAGAGGCAGAAAATGAAGGTATTAACTCTTTATTTGATTTATATTGTCATGTTGATGATCCTATTCATTTTGAAGAAGATACAAAAGATAGGAAATGGATAAAAGCTATGGATGAAGAAATTAATGCGATAGAAAGAAATAAAACATGGGATTTGGTTGAAATTCCAAAAGGTAAGGAATTCATTGGAGTGAAATGGGTCTACAAGACAAAAAGAAATGCTTAAGGTAAGATTTAAAGGCACAAGGCCAGAATTGTTGTCAAAGGATATACGTAGCAACATGGAAGAGACTATGAGGAAACATTTGCACCTGCTGCAAGAATGGAAACAGTGAGAGCAGTATTGTCTATAGCAGCACAACACAAATGGAAGGTTCATCAAATGGATGTAAAATCAACATTTTTAAATGGAGTGTTAATGGAAGAGGTTTATATTGAACAACCTCTAGGCTATGAGAAAAAGGGCCAAGAACATAAATTTTGCAGAATGAAGAAAGCTCTTTATGGGCTGAAACAAGCACCAAGAGCATGGTACAGTAGGATAGATTCCTATCTACTAGAAAATGGGTTTCAAAAGAGTGAAGGAGAACCCACATTATACATCAAATAAAAGGATGGTAATATGTTGGTTGTTGTTTTATATGTTGATGATGTGATCTTCACAGGTAATGATGATTACCTCATTGAAAAGTTTAAAAAGGTCATGAAAGATGAATTTGAGATGACTGATATGGGCTTGCTGAAATACTTCTTAGGAATAGAATTAGAGGAAAATGAAAATGGGATTTTTATCTCACAAGAAAAATATGTTAATGAAGTTTTGGAAAGATTTAACATGCAGGATTGCAAGGAAGCAATAACACCCACAGTAATGGGATTGAAACTTAGAAAAGAGGACAGCAGTAAGGATTTTGATCCTAGTTTGTACAAGAGCATAGTTGGCAGCCTCATGTATTTGACTACAACTAGGCCTGATATTATGCATGCTGTTAGTTTTATTTCCAGATTCATGGAGAGGCCAAAAGAAGCACATTGGCGGGTAGAAAAAAGAATTCTGAGGCATGTGAAAGGAACTAAAAAGTATGGTATTTTGTATACTACTTTAGAAAATTCTGAGTTAATTGGATACATTGACAATGATTGGGCTGGAAGTGTAGATGACCGGAAAAGTACCTCCGGTTAGGTTTTTCATATGGGTTCAGGAGCTATTTCATGGGATTCTAAAAATCAGCCTATTGTAGCATTGTCTACAACAGAGGCAGAGTATGTGGCAGCTACAACAACAGCATGTCAAGTAGTGTGGATGAGAAGAATGTTGAGAAGTTTATGTGAGGAATAGGTAAAAGGTACAGTGATTTATTGTGACAATAGCTCAGCCATAGCATTTTCTAAAAATTCCGTGTTTCACAAAAGGAAAAAGCAAATAGATGCTAAGTTTCACTACATCAGGGAGCTAGTGAACAATGGAGAAATCATTTTAAAATATTGCAAGACTCAGGAGAAATTTGCAGATATATTGACAAAGCCACTAAGGCAGAAAAGCTTTGAATATTTGAGGAAATGCATGGGTATGACTGATAACCCAACAGTTGAACTTAAGGGGGAGTGTTGAAGTATTAACTTCAATTTCTGTGCAGTCAAAAGCTGCCTTCTATTTTTGTTTGAAGGGATTCTGTCACAACGCCGCTTGCCATTTTAGTTGAACTGTCAATTTGGGATTTTAAAACCTTACAGTCCTTTTAGTTGGGAAAACAGAGCTTCAATTTTTTGAACGTGGGAATATTTGTTTTAATTTTTTTGGTTAGAGGCCATGGAGATGGCGGTCCCCACAAGCCACGAAAGCAGCGGTCCCATCGCCAGCACTGAAGGGACATGGACCAATCAATGATCTATCGCGTTGGTTTGGTGTCGACATCATCAGCCCTAAATTCGGACTCGAAAAGTTTCACAAACCGGATTCTAAAGTTTTTCGTGTTACAAAACCCCCTGATGTCATTAGGCCAAAGTGTTACGCAAAATTTCTATGTGATTTGGCTTATAAGTTTTTGAAGTCCGTGGGCCCTAGTCCTCGGCCAAGCAAAACTCGATCGCACGTAGTTTTTCCCGTGATGACGTCACGACAATTGCTATGCGATTTTATTTACATTTTGGTTAAATATGGTTTGAAGTCCGAGCGGAAGGGTTTTTTGATGTTTTGATAAAGTTCTATGTTGTAATTTTTTTTTTTTAATAGGCGCGGTAGTAAACGTTTAACCGTAGTCATATGGGTTAATACAATATATATTAAAACCGTAGGTTTATAATATATATATGTATTATAAATAGTTTATTTTTAAGTATTTTGTTTTATTGCACCATATATATGTAAAAGGCCCGAGAGGAAATGTAATAAAAAAAATTATACACAGCAGTGTATTAAAAAAAAGACAAAGTGTGCTCAAAGGAAAATAGATAGACAGATAGTGTTTTTCTTTAAAGCACAGAGTGCATTTTTGTATGAGAGACAGAGTGTTGTCAAGCACTACATTTAGTTGCAGTTTGTAATCCCTCTGTGACAGGAAGTTTTTTTTTTGTAATATATTTTCCAGTTAATGAATTAGAATCATAGTTTGTGAATCTCTGTCTGGAAATGAGCATATTTTTGTTCTAATTCTCTGTGTTTGAAGGAGAGTATTATTCTCTCTAAGTTTGTTATGGAATTCTCAGAAATTCCAACAGAGAAAAGTAGTTCGCTCCATTCTAGTTTCAATTTATTTCTTTGTGTATTTCCCCTCTTCATTAGTTGCCATGGTATCAGTGTGAGGTTGCATAGGACGTCAAGAAGAGCTTGAGGACGAAAAATTGAGGATGAAAGATTGAGAGGAGATCAAAGTCCAGAAGAAGGAAGTTGAAATATTTTAAAACATTTGCAGACACCATCCCATTCTGTAGAGAGAAAAATAGCCGCCCATCACACTCCGAAAAGGAAGAAAGTTCGATGATCTATTTCAAACCAATCACATTTGACATATTGGAGGAAGTGCGATGATTGTGGAAAACTTACAAAACTGGAAAAAAGTGCAATTGAGCGTAGTTTGTCTATGGGAGTGTGATGATATGATCACAACATAAATGCAGCATGAAAAGTGAAAAGGGACCATGACAAAATTTGTTAAAATAAGGCCAACGTCAAAATCTAAGGAAGCCTCCATGTTAAAATATCCACTTTCTCCATGAATTTTAAAAGTTCCACGTTTTTCAAAATCTATTCAGATTAAAAAGGTCCATGTTAAAGGGTGATCATTTTTAATGAGCCCCAAAGCCTCTTTTTAAAAGGGTTAGAAAAAAAAACGTTTCTTTTAAAATTGTAAAGGGAGGAGGTTTTTTTTAAAGAGGGCAATGCATTTTTTCTTTGAAGGTTTTTTTTTTTAAGACTTAAAAAAGTGATTGAAATAAATAAACATACATCCATAGAAATGGCTTCTTCCAACTCTTTGCCACAAACGATGATTTTGCTTGGAAAATTTTATGGATTATGGTCTTTACGTATGTAGATTTTTTTGTAAACCTAGGATTGTTGGGATACCTTGTAGAATGGCTATGTAGAACTGACCCAAGAAGCATTAGAAGAAATGAACAATAATTAGAGGAACGTCGTTGCATGGCTCAGAAAGAAAGAGCGCAAAGCTAAATATTGGATACAAAACTCAGTCAATGACTCTATCTTCAACATGATAATCGACACATCAATAGCTAAAGAAGCTTGGAATATTTTGAAAGTTTCACACTAGGGTAGTGATACAGTTAATACTATTAAATTGCAGACATTGAGAGCTCAGTTCGAAAACCTAAAGATGTATAACATAGATAATGTGTATTAGTTCATTACTAGAGTCATGGGCATAGTCAACCAGATCAAACTTATCGGTGAAACCATTACATATAAGAAGATAGTTGAAATTTTCCTTCAAATCCTGTTAAAGAAATATGACATGGTTGTAACAACCATTTTGGAATCCAAATAGTTTACAACTTTCTTAGTACAATAATTGACTGGATCACTTTTTGCACATGAAACGAGACTTAACTCGGCAGAAGATTCCATGGAACAAGCTTTCAAAGCACAACGCTCTCTTGGAAGACGTAGAGGCAAAGGATATAAAGGCAACAACAAGTGAGGAAGAGGCAGACCAGAACATCATCATGCAATAGATTAGTTGATACATAAACAAAACCAAACACAAAGAAGCAAAACATGGAGAAAATACAATCCCCATTATTATTACTACAAGAAATTTGGGCACTATGAAGATGAATGCTGAAAGAAAACATTATATCAATAAAGAGGCACTATCCATCTCTCCAACAATGAAGGTGAATCCTCTAATACCATGTTTCTTTCTTGCCATATTTCTTAAGACACTCACAACAGGGACCTTTGGTTGCTGGATAGTGGTCACAACAATGATATGACAGGGAAAAAAATATGCTTTCTTGTCTTGATGCTTTCATAACATCAGAAATTAATATTAAATATCACTTACATATAAAAGCCGAAGGGCAAGATATTGTCCTTGTTCTTACTAAAATAAATTAGCAAAAATATATACATGATGTTTATTTTGTTGCACATATGAAGCATAACCTCATTAGTGTAGGTAAATTGATGGAACATGATTATGATGTCATATTCCAAGGGAGCACATGTTATATCTAATACATACATCCCAATAGAAAAATGATAGCAAAGGTTGGAAAAACCAAGAATTGGATGATTCCACCGACTCTTAGAAGTAGAAATCTTTCACAATCATTTGGACACAATCTGTCAAGAATAGATGAGTCACAATTATGGCATTCTAGGTATGGGTGTATTCCCATAAAGAGTCTAAGTCTGCTTCAGAAAAATTATATGGTCATTGGTCTCACTGTTATGAATGAAAAATATTATAACTATGAAATTTGTATTCTAGAAAATCATACAAGAGATATATTTTCGACATCTTCCACTATAGAAAAAAAGAGCCTTTGGAGCTAGTCCATACAAAAATATGTGGTCCAATGAAAACATAGTCCATTGGTGGTAGTTTTTATTTTCCAACCTTCATTGATGATTATAGCTGGAAGATATGGGTTTATTTTCTCAAAACTAAATATGATACTTTCTCTAGATTAAAAGAGTTCAAAGTAGAAGAAGAAATGCAGAGTGGAAAGCCTTCAAAATTACTTAGGTCTAAAAGAGGAGGAGAATATAGTTCCAATGAATTCAAATATATTTTTTAACAATAAGGAATCAACATGAAAAACACAAAAATATATACTCCACAACATAATGGAGTAGCTGAAGGGAAAAAACAGTCAATCATGAATATGGAAAAAGGTGTGCTTTGTTAGAAGAAATTGTCCAATGACTACTGGATTGAAGTAGTTTCTACTGTAGTATATGTTATCAACATATCTCCAACAACCAATGTATAATATGTAGTACCTCCAAAAGCATGGGATGGTAAGAAGGTGTATGTATCTCACTTTATAATTTTTGGATCTATAGCATTTTCACATGTTCCTAAGAAGTTGCGAAATAATCTTGATGATAGAAGTGAAAGATGCATTTTTCTAGGCTATAGTGAACAATATAAAGCCTATATTCTTTAAAATCTAGTCACCAAGAAGTTTTTTTTGAGCACATATGTTAATTTTTTTGAAAATAAATCTTAGTCTGATCAAATTAATGAAGATTTAAGTTATCTTGTTTATCCACCACAACTGTGAATACCGCAAGTTTAGGATGATCCATACCACTAAAAAATGGTAAATCATCCATTAGTGAATCCAATAATTATTCATCATCTTCAGAAGACAATCATAAAACTAGAAGCATCACAAAAATATATGAGCAAGAACATGAGTTTGAACAAGAGAATATGTTTTCCTTTATTTCTTGTCAACCAACCCATTTTGAAGAGACAATAAAAGAAAAACATTGGGTTGATGTAATGAATCAATAAATCACTGCTATAGAGAAGAACCAAACTTGGGAATTGGTTTATTTACAAAGAGATAAAACCAACATTAGTGTAAAGTGGGTACACAAAACAAAACTGAATGAAAGAGGAGAAATTGAGAAACATAAGGAAAGGTTGGTTGCCAAAGGATTCTCAAAACATTTTAATGTCGACTATGGTGAAACATTTTCTCTAGTAGCAAGGTTAGACATTGTCAGAACTATTTTGGCCACAACATCTCAACACAAATGGAAAATTGATCGCCTTGATGTAAAATATGCTTCCTTAACTCGTAT
The DNA here is from genome assembly GCA_034641835.2 of Pinus albicaulis. Classification (NCBI taxonomy): domain Eukaryota; kingdom Viridiplantae; phylum Streptophyta; class Pinopsida; order Pinales; family Pinaceae; genus Pinus; species Pinus albicaulis. The sequence continues at coordinate 239,500,592 of CM076573.1, forward strand.
ATTTTAAGAAGAAGTTTATGTGAAGAAACCTCCTAGTTTTGAAGTTCTAAGACAAGAGCATAAGGTGTACATATTGAAGAAATCCTTATATGGCTTGAAAGAAGGTCCCCAATCTTGCTACAGTCACATAGACACTTATCTCACAAAAAGTGGTTTTTGCAGAAGCAACCATGAGACAAATATATATACCAAAAATCATGAAGGCAAAATTCTCATTATTTTCCTTTATGTTGATGATATTATTTATACAAGAAATATGATGTTAGAAGAATTCAAAGCAAAAATACAACCAAAGTTTGATATGACTAATATAGAGCTCATTAAATACTTCTTAAGCATTGAAATTCAACAATTTGCTAATAGAATTTTTGTTTGTCAACAAAAATACGCCACTAACAACCTCCAAAAGTTCAAAATGGACAATGTCAAACTTTTTGATACTCTAATTTCCCCAGGAACCAAGGTGAGTAAAGACAATGTAACACCACCTGTTGATTCCACATTGTATAAAATTCTAGTTGGTAGTATGTTGTATCTCACTTAAAATAGACATGATATCATGTTTGTAGATATTTTGTATCCGAGCTTATGAAATCACCCAGGCTTTCTCATTGGAAGGTTGCAAAAAGGATCTTAAGCTATATTGTAGGAAAAATTTACTAGGGCTTGTACATGCATTCAGAAAATTGCTTACTTGCAGGTTATACAAAAAACGATTATGTAGGAAGTTTAGATGATGAAAAAAGCACCTCAGGGTATGTTTTCACCTTGGAACTAATCTGATCTCATGGGCATCTAAGAAACATCCCATCGTTTTAATATCTTCTATGGAGGTAAAGTATGTAGTTTCCACTTTAGAAATTGTCAAGCAACGTGGCTAAGAAGACTACTAAATGATCTTTAAAATGTTCAAAAGAAGACAAATCTTATTTATTGTGATAACAGATCTACAATTTCTTTATCAAAAAATCATGTCTTTCACAAAAAGAGAAAGCACATTGGCACACGTTTTCATTTCATTTGTCAGCTTGTGAGTGATGGAGTTTTCTTGCTTTTTATGGTTCAAGTGATCAACTTGCAAATATTTTCACAAAGACATTGGGAAAAAATGTATTTGAATTTCAAAGAGATAAATTGGGCATTATAAGTGCCAATACTTGTAACAATTGAGATTATGGGGGAGTGTTGAGATAATTTATGTCACTGTCTGCTAGGTGTCATATTTGGTTTTTATTCACTTGATTTTAGTTGGAACTTTCTCTAATAATTTATTGTTTTTTGTTTCCTTGTATCCTATGTAGTTTTATTTAATTGATTTTTAATGATGAGGAGAGAAATTCAGTCCATTCCAGTTTCGAGCTATTTCTCTGTGTATTTATGCATCTTCATTCTTTATCAGATACTTCTTTCCTCCATTAATATGATATCTCCACAATCGATGATTTATATTTGAAAAAAAATGACAAAAGTTACTAAACTATTGAACTAGTATTCAAGGCTTTGTAAATTAAAAAAACTACAACAAATATCAAAATAAGAAATCCAAATTTAGAAAGTCAATATCGATATCATACTTCTCAAGAAAACCAATCATGCATCTCGTCTTTATGAGCAACATTCAAGGAATGTACTGATTTCAAGCATCATCAATGTAGGGCTTTGAGGATAAGCATCAACCAATAAATGTCGTCATGTTTCTGAGTTAATGCACACAATCCAATAGACGATGGGATAAATTTATCACGCAATGGTCGAATATAATTTTTTAAGGATTTTAGAAACTCTTTTACCTTTGTATGTGATAAAAACAAATTTCATATGTTTTAAATTAATGATATGTGGTAGGGATTCTAATCAATCTCGAGGGGACTATCGAAACTAGATATGATTGGGTATTAAGAATAATATCAAATAATAAATCTAAAAAATATAGACTTCTTCAAGGTCTTCTAAATGTAAAAAATAAACGTGCGATGGACCTAATTATTCTTGGTGACTCCTTACTTCCGATTCAATGTATTATCAATGGAATGAATCCAAAGACAATACTTTGGACATGTTACTCCAGATTATTAGAAGAATAATATATTAGTTCCATTCAAAATTTTATTTTCACATCCTCAAATCCTTTAATATGGAGGCTTATACGAAGGAAAATCAGGCATGCTCTATGTTAGAGCTGGAGCTCGAAATAAATTTGTCTAATTTCATATGCTCAATTCCCTAATATATCAATTACATATAAAGGAGAACATAAGTGGGCCTTGGTGTATTTTTGTTCTGTCCCTTAATAATATCACTTATTACCCCTATCTTATGATTGTCCCATATATTATATTCATAATTCTCTGTAATGATGGAATGGAACATCAGAGGATTCTCCATTAAGGGAATTTTGAGGTCTAAAATGGGCCTCCTAAGAAAAATGTAGAACAAAAATGAAATTTATAAGAACTAATAGGATTCAAGATGATGATTTCAACCATGGGGGATGATTCACCATTTTTTAATTAAAAGGGTAAAAAAAAAAATAAAAAAAAAATAATAAAACTGCTTTTTCAACTCGTATTTTCAACTTAACTCCCAAATATTTTAATCAAATTTGGAAAGGGAGTACTCATTGGATGCGAAATTTAATTCCTCATCCAATGAATAATCATGTTGCATACTTTTTTATCGACCATGCTACATGAAAAATGATAAATACATGAAAAAATGTGATTGCAATCGTGTTTTTTTATGTATTTTTCATTTTTCATGTAGACGGATGCATCGAAAGTATGAAACATGGGTACTCCTTGGATGAGGAATTAATTTTTGTATCCAACGAGTTCTCCCATTCGAAATTTGAGTAAAATATTTGGGAGATAAGTTGAAAATACGAGTTGAAAAATAGTTTTTTTCTTTTTTTTTCCCTCTAAAATTTTATGATGTAATCAAATCTTATTTTATTATTTCCACTATTATTTTATAATTTCCCTAGGAGGCCCATTTTAGACCTCAAAATTCCCCTAATGCCACGATGGTATATGGGTATCCTCTTCGGGGGCAATGTGTTAACTAACCTCATCCAACATCATGCAAAGTCCTTAAGTATCCATTAACTTGCTTGAGATTTCATCACTCATCTTTAAGAGTGTTAGAATTATACTTCACTCAAATCGATGATGGAATTCTCTGATAAATATTTAGAAGAAATACATGTTTGGGAGGTTGAATTCGTGTGGATAAACACGATGGGGAGATTTAAATTGACTAGATGTACCATCACATATTCATACTTATTGGTTTACCTTCCTTATAAGATTCTCTCTTCTCATCTAGCTCTTAATTTGGTGTTTATTTCTCTCTCTCTCCCAATTGTGGAAATCAGGAAAATTCCTCCTTGGAATCTTTGAAAAGAGCTTTTCCTGAGACTTTTTAAAATTTTAGGTTGGAAGTGAGGGTGGCCTAAGAATTTTGTTCGTGGATCAATTAAAGGTTAGGGCTTGTTGGTTCAAAATTAAATATAAATAAACTGAGATGCTATAGTTTGGAGCACGCCCACTTGATATTCTCATGGGGTACAATAAATTCCCACTTAAACTGCTTTGCATTTTTTCCTTTAGTGGGTTCTTCCTCAAAGATATGCTCTTATCTGAGTTTCAATTCAATGAATGGAAAGGTTCGTAAGTGTTTTTTGATCAGTTCGGTTTCTCACCTATCTCGTATTGAAAATTGGCTATTTCTAAAGGTAGAGGAAATTTTATTTAAGTTTTTCTTCATCTTTGGAGATTTCTCAGACCTTTATCTAAGGTATTCCCTCCCTGACTCTAGTTTGAGCCTTCCTTTGGTTTTATTCAGACTCAAAATCTCCATACAATTCATGTTCCCACTGTCTGGAAACTCATGATGCTATTAACAAAGTTGAATATGACCTACAGGTGAAATTTTGTGCGATGTCACATGCTTGTATCGATCTTTCAGATAATGTTATGTTCCTTCAATCCCAATTCTCGCACCTAATGGATGAATTAGAATCTTGCTGAAGTATTTTATTGGATCTCCAATTCAGAAGAGATGTTACAAGGGTGTTAAAAAAGCTATAAGATGCAAGGGAAGTTTCGTAGATCGACTTGAATAGACCATCTCTAGTCAATGAATGACTTTGTCAACTCTCTACTTGGTAGTTTGTTTTAACTTTTCATATCATCCTATAGTTATTCAGTCAAAATTCGGTTACGGTCATATATATGTTATGTTAGCATATGTGCAGATATTAGTTATGTACAAATATTTATATGTAACCATGCCTCTTGGTTCTCAAACGATCTCAGATGGTCTGAGTGAGTCAACCAGTATGGATAGTGGGTTTATGATTTTTTTGATACTTGGTCAGATGAGAACACCATATATGTATCTCCCATGTACCTTGTTGCAACCGGGTGCCGATTTTATCTAATAATACTCATTTTTGTTTAAAAAAACGATATGCATTGATAACAATTTGTTCATATTTATCATTATTTTATTTATATTTAATAGTGTAATATTTGAATTTATTAAAATAATTTCAAGGATCATGTTATGAATATTTCAATTATATCCAAAAATTATAACAAAAAGTACATAAAATTAGGAAGAAAGTTATTTACATGATATTGTATTATGCATTGCAGAAAATTAATAATATATTTATCCACATGTTTTAGTGAGACATAAAATTACTAAAAAAAATTGTCTATATAGCATTTGATTATATATTGCAAAAAATTAGTAAGAAATTTATCCACATAACATTATATTATATAAATTTTAAATTATATTCTTTTTAATAATAATATTAGAAAAAACAATATATTTATTTCAAAATTAAACATTATATTATATAAATTTTAAATTATGTTCTTTTTAATAATAATATTAAAAAAAACAATATATTTATTTCAAAGTTAAACATTATAGTCGTTCAACCATAAACTGAAATACAATTTAGTCTTGGTAAATTAATAAGAGTATTTTTTAATAACTTATTAATATGTTTACTTTTGAAAATCTAGTTAGTCAATAAACATTGATATATACACTATTTTGTATATTACTTAATTAAAGCTTTTCAAAAATTCTTTTCCTAAATGAATATAACGACGAATAAGTATATAAGGGAGAGGTCGATAGAATTGTTAAATTGGAATTGTTGAATTAGAAAAAATGTACTTTGTTTTGAAATAATAATTGTAGTATTAGATTTAGGTTGTTTAGTGTATTTGTGTTAAGTTGGTATTACACAATTAAAATTATAATTAAAATATTGAGACAATGGAAGTTGAATGAGATAATTTATTACTTATTTTACGAATGAAAGATTTAAAACTATTGTGAAGAAATATTGATTTTCTAGAATGGACAATTTCTACTAAGAGGAACCGTAGATGCATATTATTTCTGTCTCATTTTAGGTTATTATTTTTTTTTTGGGTCACATGGTGGCATTCAAAATGTATATTTTATTCTTATTCTCATTTGTATTTTCTATTATCACAAAATTATCTATAATTTTTGTAAATCAAGACAATTTATTATTACTCTGCATCAAGTTGAACTCGACCCAAAGGATGACAAATTAGAAGAATCCTACTATTTTTGTATATTAGTTTCTTCAATAGTAGGTTTTGGATGACATTTTTTCTTAAATAGATCTCTACTGAATGTACCACAACCAGTTGCCATAAGTTAAATCATAATGCATAGTAACCTACATATGCATTTGTGGAGTAACTCAAAAACAACACAATGGCTCATCTTCATGGAGTCTCATAGTTTGTCTATACATATCAAATAGTCGTGGTACCATATGCACACTTTTCTTAGCAATGAAAAACTTGATTTTCTTGTCACTTACAATATAAAATATTCTCATTTGTATTTTCTGTTATCATGAAATTATCTATAATTGTTGTAAATCAAGACAATTTATTATTACTTTGCATCAAGTTGAACTCAACCCAAAGGATGACAAATTAGAAGAATCCTACTATTGTTGTATATTAGTTTCTTCAATAGTAGGTTTTGGATGACATTTTTTTCTTAAATAGATCTCTACTAAATGTACCACAACCAGTTGCCATAAGTTAAATCATAATGCATAGTAACCTACATATGCATTTGTGGAGTAACTCAAAAACAACACAATGGCTCATCTTCATGGAGTCTCATAGTTTGTCTATACATATCAAACAGTCATGGTACCATATGCACACTTTTCTTAGCAATGAAAAACTGGATTTTCTTGTCACTTACAATATAAAATGTGGAATTTATTAAAAGGATGGTTCTTATATTACCAACAATGGAAAATTTTGTAAATTTATATCATCTAATGGATCCACATATGCATGGAGCTTTAGTGTGAACTCTCTAGTATGGCATTCACCTAATTTTTTACACTACCAACAAAATTATTTGCCACCTAAAAGGTAAGTGGAACAAATTTCCACTCATAAGCATAAACAACCTTATTGTTTACAATTATGAATATAAAACATTGATGGTAATCATATGGAAATCATCTACCTAGATTTGATCTTTTCATAATTATTTACTAGTAAACCAAAAAACATAATCCATGACAAAAAAAACAAAATTAATTTTTTTTATCATTCAATCAAAATAATTTAGCTAGTAACCTTTTTTTCAATCCAAATTAAATACTTTTGAAAGATCTTTACCAAAAATGAAAGAGTGTTTTTTATTGGAACTGGGATTTGAATATCAATAGATTTATTAGAAATATAATAATATTGTAATAATAATTTTTGCAATTTGTAAAAATATGGTATGTCATTATAAAAATTAGGAAATAAAATAAAGTATTAAGCTATTAAAGAAATATATATTCTACCATAAAAACATGTGAGTAAACTCGTGTTAATATATTCTACCATAAAAACATGTGAGTAAACTCGTGTTGTTCCATATGAAGCTTGTTCTTCACCTTAGCTTCCCCACTTGACATGTTCCATGGACACAAAGCTTCTGATTTTTTTCCTTTTATGATGATTATGCTTGTCCTCATGATTAACCCTATTACTTTTCTCCATAGATATTAGGATTGAGACCCCGCAACATCCTTATTTATCTCTTATTTTTGTTTTGTTCCTTATGTGAAGACTTAAATTATGATGGGAAGTAATTGATAAAAAATATACTATTTACCTAAGTATCAAATATTTTTAAAGATTTTAATTTTGAATGAGTTTTTTGCAAAGATTAAGAATTAAAAATCACTACTCCTATTTAATAATCATGCATGAATATAGCAACAATATCTAAAAATAATGACACAAAATATATGAGGTAGTTATCCATATTGAAATATTTACTTTTGCAATGTTAAATATTATAAATTACACTAGTCAATGCTACGACAGAGTTGTTTTATCAACATTTAATGAAATGATTGATGTAATCAATAATGCGAATGTGTGAAGTTGTGTGAGGTTGTTATGTTGTTGGTACATACAACAACCATTGAACTTTATAAATGTGATACTTATTCATATGTCTGGTAGCACTTAAGCAAGGTTGAGTATTTTGGACTTGTGGAAAAAGGAAAAAAGAATTGCTAACTATTGAAAATATTAAAAGAAAATGATTATTTATATTTTTCAAATTTTAATCGATGGTGAAATTTGATAGCTAAATAAAAAAACCATACAAAAATATAATAGATAGAACTGTTACTTAAATCAAATTAAATCAATTAATTATTTGAAATAAATCATTAAATAAACTCAAAATTATTAAATTATAATTATATTTATCTTAGATTATTAAAATTTTAAAACATATATTCAGTCTAAATTAAAAAACCATAAAAAATATAATAGATAGAATTGACACTTAAATCAAATTAACTTAATAAATTATTTGAAAATAAATCATTAAATAAACTCAAAATTATCAAATTATAATTATATTTAACTTAAATTATTAAATTTTTAAAACATATATTTACTAACTTAAATTATTAAATTTTTAAAACATATATTCACTTTCAATTAGGAAAAAATTAAAATTATTACAAAATAATATATTGTTTTAAAAATTTTAAAATATATATTCATTATAAATAAGAAAAAATTAAAAACTTACAAAGTAATATATTGTTTTAAAAATTTTAAAATATATATTTACGATAAATTAGGAAAAACAAAATCCTTATAAAGTAATATATATAAACCTTCTCACTGAATTGCATCCCCTTCTTCTCTATTTTTCTACAGATGAATCGAAAACTGTACCGGCCGTGCTTATTTACCCCTGCCCTACTTACTTCCACTGCTTTTTTTAGGTAGGTATTCTCAGGTAGTAGTTTTTAATGCCGTTTTGACAATTCCACCCACCACCCAGCAGGAAAGGTAGCAAAGACAAAGGTAAAGGTAATGGATATATTTATTTATAATTAGCGGGATCTTTTTATTTACTTTTTCAACTTTCAGAATTAAAATCGAAAGAAATTGACTTTATGATGTTTAACATTGGTGACTAACTAAGTGATTCCAAGTCCAGGGCTGTCTAATACCCATTATATCTGGTAGGTGTTTAAAACTATATAAAATTAATGAAAAATTTAAAGTTATTCACAATCCTATTAAATAAATTCTAAGAGACTCTTCTATAGTGCATCTGACATCGTCCTCTATTGGAGTCAGAACTAAAGGATGAGATGAGACAACTGTGCAAGTATGACCTATCTTGCATTACAAGTAGGTTCATTTCAACCATGTCATATCAATCCTTATTGCTCCCAGATTATAACAAATGGCATAAGATTAAAACAAATTTCAAACATTGACAAATTGTACAACTTTAAAGCATGCATTAAGGACCCCATCCTTCCTTATCTTAAACCTTCGGTTTACCTCTAACCTTGCCCTGTCCTTACTCCATTTCTGTTGATACCATCCCATTGATTGTGATGGCCCCCCATCCCCCCTACCTCTACCAAACATCCCCAAGGACCTTTAGTATCCTTTATAGTATCGGTACACACCACTACTACTAATCTCCTAAAGGACCTTCGGTCATATCCTTTATAGTTTCAGTACACACCACCACAACCCTCAACTGAAAGGACCTTCCATGATACAAGGAACCTTCCTTCAGTCATATCATTTATAGTATCGGTACAGACCACCACTACTAATCAACTGCAAGGACCTTCGGTGACACATTATGGAAGGAAGTGTTCCCTTTTGGCCACTTATTATTGCTGAACATCAAAGCTCAATATTACGGCTTTAAAGGAACATGCAACCTTCCTTTGCGAATAACCTAACTGTGGTAACCATCAATGGTTAATTGCTCCCATGATTTTACCCTCAACCCTCATGGTTTCTTACATGATCCCGCTTCCGGACACCATCAATGTATTAACTCCATGAATAGTAGAGGACCCCTCAACGGTTTTCATACATGATCCCACTTCCGGACACCATCAATGTATGGACCCTTAAGGAACCCTCCATGAAACCCTTCTATACCCTAAGGGGGCAGTCTTTTCTTATTAACAAATTACTTTAAAGAATTATATATTATTTGTTGTAATTTTGATTCAGTTTAATTATATATTATTTGTTACAATTTTGATTCAGTTTTGTTCTTTACTGTATTAACATTACTTTAAAGAATTTTTATATTATTTTTTGTAATTTTGATTTAGTTTTGGTCTTCTATATGTCAATTTAAATTTTACAAAAGTTATTTGGTTTTATAAAAGTTGTTTAGATGGTTAAGATATTTGGAAGTATATTCTATTTACAAAGTTATTCTTAGACTATAAAATGCCATAGCTTGTGCCAAATATCTTGACATATGCATAGCAGGCAAAACACAAAGAGTTCCTAGTCCCCGGTTTACAAAGGCAATTCCAATGTCCCTCATAACTAGTGAGGCTACAGAAAGGACAAGGTGCAGCCTTTACCAGGGTGGCTGGTTAAGATATTTGGAGATATATTTTATTTACAAAGTTATTTATTAGATTAGAATGACAATCAATAAATTTGATAATTTTTTCTTGAGCTTACTGTGTTTCAAATTTGTTCTTGAGCTTAGTGTGTGAGTGTGAGAGTTGGGTTTAATTTGTTCTTGAGTTTAGTGTGTTTCAAATTTTTTCTTGAGCTTAGTGTTTGAGTGTGAGATTTGGGTTTGGTTGTTAATTTTTTCTTGAGATTATAATGACAATCAATAAATTTGATAATTTGTTCTTGAGATATAATTTGTTCTTAAGCTTAGTGTGTGAGTGTGAGAGTTGAGTTTGGTTGTTAATTTGTTTTTGAGATTAGTGTGAATTGGGTTTGGTTTTGCTTCATGTTGAGTGAGTTCGGTTTGGTTTGGTTTTTATTCTCATTTTTTTTTTTTTTTTAACTTAAAAGCCTATTTATAAGGGAAAAAAAAAGAGAGTAAGTCACAATTATGTTTGGAAAATATTGGAAAATAGTGAAAATTTTGTGATTTCAATTAAAATTTATAGAAATTTTGTAATTTTTAAATTAGAGTCGTCCATCTTAAAAAAAATGAATGCCTCGTATAAAAACTAATTAAACACCCTCATTTAAAACACAGTGAAACTCATTTCTAGGAAAAACATTCTGTTTAGGTGCCGCATGAGAAATACCATGCCCAGGAGAAATAACTTCACACTCATTTATATTGACCTGTGAAAGTTGCTGCTCAGAAACCTTTAAGCTCGCTTCTGTCTTTTTTAATTCATCTTTTATTTTTTTTAGTTCTTCAAGATGTGCTCGTAGTTCTTCTCCTTCCCTGTGCAGTAACTCTCGCTATTCCTTGATATTTTCTCTTTGGATCTGGAGTTCTTCAATATCTTTCTTCATTTCAGACCACTCTTTCTCTGTGTGCTCCTGATTTGTGGTAATTTCCTTCCTTTCTCTCTCAAGTTGCTGTGTTCCAGATTTCATTTCTTCTGTTTCCTTACGTAACAGTTCCCTTTGTGCACTAATATACTGCATTTCTTTGTCTTTTTCTTTTTGGAATGATGCCTCTTTTTCCTGGTAATGCCTCTCTAACTCCTCCCGTCTCCTTTCAATACTGTTTTCCAATTCACTGGTTCGCAACTCAACATCTCGGACAAGATCTGCCCTCTCCCTCTGAACTTCGGCAAACAACATAGCTCGTTGATGCTGCATACTGCTTTCAAAAGCCTCTTTCTCAAGACAGAGACCTTCTACATCATGCTTTATTTCTTCCCTCAACACAATCTTCTCTTGCTTTAATATTTCTTCATCCTTCAACCATTTTGGTACTTTCTTCCTCTCATCATCAACCCATTCTAGTTCCTTCCTGAGTTGCTTTCTTTTCTCATCAAGAATTTCCCACTCCCTCTCAAACTTTTCGTTTTCTACATTTAACTAATCAGCTTCCTTCAATAATTCATGCTTCTAAGATCTTAAGTCATCAATCTCTTCTTTCAGTTTGGCTTTTAAAACCAGCAACTCGTCCCTCTCATTTTTTGTGAGCTCTAATCTCTGTTTCTCCTTAAGAATTTGGCATCTCTCGTCCTCCAGGGAAGCCTCAAACTTTTGGAGTTCTTGCTTTGCATTTTTTATATCTTTTCTTTCCATCTCCAGCTTTTTCTTCTCTTTTTCCATTTCCTTTTCCTCAGTCTTATAAGTTTTCTCTGTTTCTTTCAAAGTCCTTGACCTTAACTCTAGTTCATTTCCCTTCTCTTTTAACTTTTCAACTTTCATCTCCAAGTGAAGTTCTCTTTTACTTAGTTTCTCCTCTTTATGATCAATTTCAAGAACCCTCAGATCAACTGCATTTTCCTTGTTTTCTAATTCGTCTTCAACTAACCTACGTTTCTGCTCCAATTCTGCTTGAAACTCAATTCTGATTGCTTCAAGTGTGGCCTTGTGTTCATCAGTAAGCCTTTGAATCTCTTCCTGGAATTAACACAAGAAAACATATAAGTTCCATTAAACTCCACAATGTAAGACAGTAAAATATTATTTGGAACATATAAGATTAAATGGTAATAAGAAATAGGGTAAATACAGAAAAAACTAGTTTAAGTGAAATTTACAATTCCTTCTTCCATTATTCATTCCATCTGGATAAGCATCATTGCTCTAATAGAGTGCTTCGCACTCAAAAGAAGGGTATAATATACTGATGTACAATGGAAAGATTATTTTGCAGGAAGAGAACTTACACTTTCTCTATTTGCAAGCTTTTCCTGAAGAACAAGTAGCTCTTGCTCTTTTTATCAAGTAAACAAAAAAGTCCAAAACTCTATTAGCATTATCTTGAACAAAAATAAATGTTAATAAAGAAAAGAAATATCCATGAACTTATGAGCACAACATGAATAAAAATCATGCTAATAAAATATGCACCTCCTCTCGAGTCATTAGAGTAGCCAAGCTTGTTCTCAATTCCGCTTCCTTCTCTTTCAAGGTTGAATGTTCTTTCTCAACATTAATTTTCAAACCCTGCAACTCTTTTTCAATTTGTTTTAAGGCCTCATCCCTTTCCATGAGATGTGCTTCTCTTTGATTTAAGAATTTTTGGCCTTCCAGCAACCTTTCCTGGCCTTCCTGAAGCTTTTTATCCCATCTTCGCATATTTTTCCTCTCAAGAACAAGCTCCTTATCACGGGATTCACATCTAAACAAATACAAGAAATCATATTAATAACATATTAAAAACATGCTCCCAATAGGACATACAATATAAAATTCAAACCAATTGATTCAACTTCAACAATGTAGGGACCATGAGTATAATCAAGATTGTCCTTCAGAACTATAACAGCTAATCCATACAATCAGTAATTATTATCAGACCAATGGATCTGCCTTCAAAACATGTAAGCGGACACTAGACCCTAGCAGAGTTCACGGATCCAAACACAAAAAGCAATTCAGAGAAAATAATATTGAAGACATAGCTGCAAATGAAAGCTAGCACCTAGGATGTAAACAACTACGTTAAATGCATCACTAAATTAAGCTAAAGTGGCAAACAAGTCTGTCATCCCTTACTGAATACTAGTAATTCAATTATTAGAATAGCTGCCAAAGACAAACCCTGTGGCAATATTGTCCTACTTACTCAGACTTGAAAGCCCGCTGCTCTCTTCGAAGTGCATCTTCACGAGCTTCAACTTCCTGTAATTTTCTTTCTTCATCAGCCCTTTTACGGTTGGATTCTGCTTGTAGGGCTTATCCGGCATGCAAATTTGATTCAGCTACAAGGAAATTTTCTTCAGTAGTGGTCACCATCTCACGAGCTTGTGCCAGTTTATTGTCAGATATAAAATAAGGATATCAAATCTACTCAAGATACCGAAGGAAATATATCAAATCTACTCAAGATACCGAAGGAAATGGGACGCATATTTCATCGATAGTGGTTAGGTAGGAAGATGAAAATCCACTGCTATGAAAACCCCTCCATAGAAAGTCATCCGTGCCAAATGATCAAATATCCCAGACCTGCATTCAGACTAAAAACAACTGATTCCATGACCCTAAATCCAAGCGCTCTAGAGTTTCTTCCAATGAGAGGAGCAGTGAGGCCCGAGGGAGCTCTACTACCTGCAATAAAATATTTCAACCAAGATTCAACCAGACATGTAAAATTCTTTGCTGTAAGTTCAAATAAAGACATTTTGAACATTTCTTAATATGGGCCAAGAAGCCACATGACTTCTGTCAAAACATATATTCAGAAAGTCAAAGCAAATTGTATAGATTGAATGCATCATCATCTTGAAAACAAATGCAGTAATCTGCACAACTCTTGAAGATTAATAAACAATCCAAATTACCTGCTGTAAATTCAAGAACTACCACAACAGTCATGATAGACCAGATGGCAATATTACTGATGCTATGAAATAATTTATCTGTTAGATAGAACAGGGATGCTACAGATAATGCAAGCCCTACTTTGATTGCGTGCATAACTCTCCGCCGATCATCTTTTCCCAGCTGCAAGAAAATCTCTTGCAAATTTTCTTAAATTGCATTACAGTGTGCGAATTTTGTTCAATTTTCTATACACGTTCCATTTTTCAGAAAATTCAGTTGCAGAGTTCTGTGGTCAGTTCATTGCAATGTCGATGTTGATATCACCCGACCTTTGATCCGCCATTGGCAAACGGGTAAAATCGTCTCCTCTCTTGGGCTTTTGAACGATTTCATAATAAAGAATCCAAGGCAAGATCTCTCTTGGGCTTTTGAACGATTTCATAATAAAGAATCCTAGGCAAGATCTCACGATATGTGGAACAAGTGGCACAATTTGCAGAACAGGCGGAACGATATCCGTAAATAACATTAAACAGGCTATCTGTAAATAACATACATTAATGCAGCCAATTCCGAAAGTGTGAAGTCATTTGTCTACAATACAGATGTAGGATTCAGATTAAAAAGGTTGAAGAAATCAAAAGTGGAATGATTCGAAAAGGCCTATCGGCCTAAAAATATGAATCATTATGTGTCAATAAGTTCAAGGACTTTGACTTTGTGAATTTCCAAATGAATTCACGTCTTTGCTCTTAGTTTAGTAAAATACTAAAACAATTAATCATATGTTATTGGTGTAAAGTGTATAGAGTTGGATCATATTAATAAGATTAATTATCAGTAGGTTGCTAAATGTCATTCCTGTTTCCTCTTTCAAATACTATTTAATATATTCATAATTTATTTATTGTATTATTTGTGTTATGTGTTTAAGCGTTCAGATTCATCAATTTCTTGGTTATATTTTGGAGACTTTATTAATATTATTAATATTTAATATATTGGTAGATTTATCAATTAAATATTTCATAAATTAATGTATTTTATTAATAGAAAACCAAAATTATGATTAAGAATTTAATATAAATATAAATATTATTTTATTAATATTTAACATATTGATAGATTTATCAATTAAATATGACATGAATTATTGTATCTTATTAATAAAATAATGAAAATCAAAATTATTATTAAGAGTTTAATATAAATGTCTCGAGATCAAATTCATCTCAATGAATTTTCTAATTTATATGTTATGGGTTAAGTTTAGATAAATTTTGTAAAACATGTGCTTTCTCAATATGACGTAACTTAAAATCAAGATTACAATAACACTTAATTTTCTACTTTATATGTTATGGGTTAAGTCTAGATACAATTTTCTCGATATGACATAACTTAAAATCAAGATTACAACAACACTTGGCCTTTGTAGTTTTAACGCTAGAACAATAGTTTTAAATCTGGTTTCGGTTCCTAAGAAAGTTAAGAATAAGGTAACATAATTTGTATTATCATTAAATTTATCTATAAGGGATTTTGATGTAATATAATTATATTTCGTGTATTTTCACTTGGTTTGAGAGATATTGTAATTATAATCAATGTCCTCAACAAAAATAACATACTTGGATGATTTTGGTGATAATTTCTTTTAATTTTGTGTTTCTATTGATCTTGGTAAGTTCCAACTCGTAAACATTTCACCATAAATAATCAGTAATGAATGTAATGATGCTAAATTGTCAAATTCTTATAGTTTTTAAAAAAAACATGGTTTCTTCATTATTTTTCTAGTATTCACCACTTTTCAATAAAAACCCCAAGATTTACAACAATTTCTTATATTACAATGAGTTTTAAAATTATTATGATTGTAGAATCATAGAAATATAAGATGTAATGCTCAAACATAATATAGATACATAAATTACATCTTCTCTCATATATATTTCAATGTTTATAAGTTATTATTATTATTATTATTATAAAACACATCAAAAAAATAATTGTGAAATTATAAATTACATTTATTACTAATTTTAATTGGGATTCAAAATATTTATTTAACTTAATATTTCAAATAATTGTAAAATTTATAATCTACACATACACATATTGATAAACTCAAATACAATTTTTTATTTATTTTAAAATAATTATATTGACAAGTGCTCTAGAGCTCAATATGAACAAGATGTTTTCACTTAAAGTTACATTTAAAAATAATGAAATAATGCTTATATTATTAAAATATAAAAATAATGAAATAATATGTATATTTTATTATAATACTTATATTGTTAAATTAAAAAATTAGTGTATATATTTCAATTTTCACCTTAATTTTATATTAATTTTATGTTAAAATAGTAACTAAAATATAACTTACTTTTAAATATTGGAGAAATATGTAATACCTTCACTACTTAAAGTAAAGTTAAACAAATAACATGTAAAAATATTAATTTTGATGTTACATGAAGTGTACTCCATTCTATGATCAATTAATAAATAATAAAAAAAAAAAAAAACTATATCGATATTAAATAACATCATATTAAAAGAACTTTATATAAAGAAAAACAAATTATATTATATAGAGGAACTTAATTGTGAAAAATCTCATTGGAAATAATGTAGAGCACTAGGTTTACCATCTATGTAGAGTTATGCACAACATGTTGAAACCTTTGTTAACCTCAGAGGAGAGGGGGGTGGGGGTTGAATCAGTTTAATGAATTCATGGTCTTGTTAAACTTTCATTTACACTTACATACATCTTCATTTCATGATTAACTTAATGTACAGTGAAACCACAATCTTATTTAATGAGCAGCAGGTATTAAGCAGATTAAATATAAAGTATCAACACATAATCATCATGTACATAGACACCAGATATAAGTGGAAACTCCATAGGGAGAAAACCACATATTATTATTGTTGTGATGCAAAGGCAAGCTCCAACTCCCTCTCACCACTGATTTTCTGTAGGCTCCAACCTACAAGAGGCTCCTACCTCAATTCTGCAAGCTACAAATTGCAAGGAAGCTCCAACTCCCATCTATTTTATGCAGGCTACAACCTACAGGAGGCTCCTACCTCAGCCAACTACAACTGACATATATCAAGCTACAACTTGATATGAAAGCACCAACTTCCTCACTCTTTCATAAAAGAAAACCATGCTGATTTACCTGTATATCAGCTCTATTTTGTTCCTTCTTCACTGCTGTCCACCAGCCTTCATATCTATCTTATGTCATCTTTGAATCTTCACAGCTTCTCTATCTGCTCCTCCTTCTTCTTACCCTCTTTGCTTCATTTCTCCATTCTCTAACCTCTCTATGCATATCTATGTGATATCATTTATAGAGTTCACCTCATGACTGTTTGTATTCCACAGGGAATTCGAAGTGAATAGCCATGACTCTTTGCCTTCCACCTTCTCATTTCTTTTTCATCTCGTTCAAAAAAATATAGCGATATGTACATATTTTAGTTTTACAGTGGCATTTTGTTTGCCTATGGAGACTTGCCTTTACATCACAAACAATATAAAATCAATTAAAAAATTTACATTTACATTTGCAACTGATATATCTCATTCAACCCTTTCAGTTCTTGGCTCACTGTGTGCTTGTCTTTTATGTTGTTGTAGTGTAACAATTCTGCATACTCTCCTGCTTTCTGTGCATGTGCCCCTACCTTTTTCTTCTCAAATCTGGTAGTTTAAATTAATGCTGAAGTTTTTTCATCACAGGTTAAAGTCTCTATCTTTGGAATAAAATCCAATAATCACACTTTGGCCATACAGAAACCCTGCAATACAACCCAGATTTCTTATCTTTATGTGGAAGCTCTACTTCTCGGCTTCAAACCTATGGTTAAAACCATAATCAATACCCATCTTATAATATGTCTAATTAACATTCGAATATTACAACTAAACCATTATTTAATGTTTTAATTCCAACACTAACACATAGTCGGACCCACAAATTTTGTCATCTTTATTCGTATTAAACTCGACTTTGTTAAACCAAAGCACTGATGCATATATCAACAAGGACTTTTGGGCCCACAACCTCATTCAACGCATATCATAACACTTCATATTATATGTTGACCCATGTAACATATAACAAACCAAAGATAAAACTCTTGCTTTACACGCTCATACCATTCAACCTTTCGATTCTTGGTTTGTCAACCCGAATGCTGATATATTACCCAGTCCCAAAGCAACTTAACATACCTTTGCGTTAACCTTCATGCATCTTCCAATGCGAATGATGTTAGATCATTTGATCCAAACATCCGATGGATATCGCGTAATAAAATTGTACATGCTTTGAACTTCAAAAATCATGCGGTAAAACTAGGTCCCACAACTTTCCTTTGCATTATCGGCTATGCAAATTTTCTTATCATTCAACGGTCTAGCTGCTCTCGCGCTCCAACAATACTTTGGGCGCACATTCGATGGATATTGCGCAATTTAACTGCACGGGGTTTAATCTTCAAAAATTACGCGACATTCGTGGTTTTTAAAAACCACCTCTACATTACGTGTCAAACAGAGACCCTAATCGTGTTTTTTAAGCAATTCTACTTACCGGTCTTGAGGTTGTGCAAGACCAATTGTTTTGGGTTTTGAAACCACCGTTCTTGTTCATCGTATGGTCCCACCATATTCTTAACTCACGGTTCACTTCTACTCTTTAACTTCAACTTTTATTCATGGTGTCTCTTTTCTAAAACTGCGCCATCAAGACTCATATAGTTTTCCCTTTGCATTGCCTCTTCATGAGTTATTTACGCAGAGTTCCACTAATTCCAGTTCCAATTCTAACTGAACATTAGAATGAAAACTACGTCGAGCTTTGGAGTGTAACTCTACATAACAATTCTACGTCCAATGTACTTTATTCCATCAAATATTCAACCCACAACTTAAACTTTGATGCTCACTTCCACTGTTCCCAAACTGTGCTTTAGAAGTTCCAACCTTCCACCTGATTTATGGTTCCACTTCTAATTCTGCTACGCTATGCCTCTTCAGATGTTAAATCTCTGCTTCATTAACACTTCTACAAGGCATTTCCACATAGCTATTTCAACATTTTAGTTCCGCTGTGTGTACATTCATAGATTTCATATAATCCCTGTATATGAACCCTCGCTCATAAACTACCCTGTGTGCAGATATTACAACATGACTATATTTCTGGCTTTGATTCCCATTATATTGAAGGTCCATTTCAAAGTTATATTTCTTCAAAGGCACACAGAACACATTTGAACCCCCAATTACAGAATTTTTCCACACAGATCCTTATAAAATTGCTTATTGAGATTCAAAGCCCATTCACATAGAATTTAGATCAAATAATACTCATGAAATGCTGAAACAAATCCTTTCAAAATATATACATGGATTCACTTACAATTGACCCTTCTACAACTACTGTAGGCTTATAAGAACTCTTTTTCCTAACCCTACTCTAGCTCTCTGCAACCCTCTTAGTCGTGGCCAGATATTCATGTCAATGGCCATGTTTTACAATTGGCCATAGACTTGACAAACAAACCTCTGGGTGTCCTATTCTACTCCTGTCTGCAGATCCGTACTTCTGCTTCTTTGCTCCTTTGAATGATAGTCCAGGTGTTTCTCATGTCTTCTCCTTTGCCATCAATGAAAATATTTCCAACAGTCTCCCCCTTTGGCATTGATGGCAATACACTTCCTTTGCTTGCCTTTTAGAAGACCCTTTCTTCTATTGCTTGATTTTCCGCCCCCTTTGACATCGATGGCAAAGGGTTGCATATTTCCTAGTGTGTTTTTCAAATCTTTTCCATAAAAATCCAATCTTAAGGACCTGTTCCATGCACTACTTACTAGCTCTAGCTCTTTTGTGACAATATTTGTTGACTGATCTCCCCCTAGAATGATGTTTTATTTTCTGATCTCCCCCTGGAATGGTGCTTTATTTTCTTGTCAGAGAGTAACATCTGCAGACACTACCCCTAGTTTGTCTCTTAGATATTCGAATGGTTCTTTAGCAAGAGGTTTCGTGAATATGTATGCTATTTGTTCCTTTGTTGGAACATATTCCAACTTCACTACTTTCTATGTTACTTGTTCTTTGAGGAAATGGTACTTAATTGGGATGTGCTTTGTTTTTGAATGAAATACAAAATTTTTTGATATACTTTTTGCACTTGTATTGTCACATTTGATTGAAATGGGATCATCCATGCTTACCTTCATGTCTTGGAGAGTTTGTTTAATCCACATTACTTGTGTGCAACATGCTGCTGCTGCTATGTATTCCGCTTCTGTTGTAGATAAAGAGATGGAAGTTTTCTTCTTGCTTAGCCATGACACCAGAATTTTTCCCAAATAAAATGCACCTCCACTTATGATTTTCCTATCATCCATGTAGTTGGCCCAATCTGCATCTGTATATGCTGTCAAATTGAAGCTTTTTCTCTTTGGATACCATAGCCCATAATGTGCAGTTCCTTGTAGATATCTGAAGATTCTCTTGATTGCTAGTAAGTGATTTTTTTTTGGTGTTGCTTGATATCCTGCCACAAGTCCTACTGCCAACACAATGTTTGGTCTAGAGGTAGTTAGGTATAGCGGAATTCCTACCATGGATCTGTAAAGTCTTTGATCTATATTTGCAAATCCATCATTAGCACATAGCTTGCATCCAGTGATCATGGGAGTTGAAACAGGTTTGCAGTATTCCATTAGGAGCCTTTTCAACTTCTCTCTTAAGTATTTTTCTTGTGAGATGAATGTTCCTATGTTCTTTTGTTGAATTTGAAGTCCTAAATAGAAGGTGGGCTCTCCAATCATAGATATCTCAAATTCTAATTTCATTTCTTCAGCAAATTATTTTGTTAACTTCTCTTTCTTGCTACCAAACATGATGTCATCTACATATACTACTACAATTATGAGTTCATTTTCATTAGCCTTTATGTACAAATTGTTGTCTACTCCTCCTTTCTTAAAACCTTGTTTTTGCAAGTATTTGTCCAAAATGGAATACCATGCACGAGGAGCTTGTTTCAGACCATATAAGGCTTTCTTTAATCTGCACACATAATCATGTTTATCTGTTAATGAGAATCCTTTAGGTTGTTCCATGTAGACTTCTTCCTCTAGATCTCCATTCAGGAAGGAAGACTTCACATCCATTTGATATACCTTGAAATCATGATAACATGCAAAGGCAAAAAACATTCTGATTGCTTCCATTATGGCTACAGCGGCAAAGGTTTCATCATAATCAAGACCTTCAATTTGTGAATATCCCTTGCATACAAGTCTGGCTTTATTTCTGACTACTTGCCCTTGTTCATTCATCTTATTCTTGAATATCCATTTTGTGCCAATGACATTTTTCCCAGTGAGTCTTGGAATTAATTCCCATGTATTGTTCTTCTCAATTTGGTCCAATTCTTCATTCATATCATCTACCCAATATTTGTCTTTGCTGGCTTCTTCAAACTTCTTTGGATCTATTTGAGATAGCATGGCTAGGTATACTTCTTCTTTTTGTTCAGCTAGCTGTCTTCTAGTATGGACTGCCACACTTTTGTCCCTAATGATTTGATCTTTTGGATGATTCTTTTGAGTGTGTCTCGAGGGACCTTTTGAGTTTAATTTAGTATCTTTTGTTGTCTTTATTAGTTCGTCATTTTCTTGGTTCTCTTCGTCCTGATCTTCTAGAGGATTGCTGCATCTTGTACTTCTTGTTCTGTTTGGTAGATCTTCATCAAATCTTACATCAATGCTTTCCACAATTTTGTGTAGTGATTTGTTGTAGCACCTGTAACCCTTACTCTTAGATGCATATCCTAAAAATATTCCTTCATCAGCTCTTGCAACAAACTTTCCCAGGTTTTCATCATTATTTTTTATGAAACACTTGCTTCCAAAGACTCTAAAGTGCTTGATTGATGCTGGTTTATCATGCCATAGTTCATAAGGAGTCTTGTCAAAGTTTGGTCTTAAATGAGCTTTTTTAAGAATGTGAACAACTGTGTGTACTTCTTTTGCCAAGAAGGTTTGGGGAATTTTAATTTCTTGCATCATTGCTCTAGCAATATGTTGTACTGACCTATTTTGTCTCTCTGCCACTCCATTTTGTTGAGGTGTAACTGCAATTATAAACTGTTGTTTTATCCCATGCTCATTGCATAGGTCTGCAAAATCATAGTCTATGAATTCATCTCCTCTATCTGATCTGATGCACTTTATCTTGCATCCTGTTTGAATTTTTGCCAATGCCTTGAATATCTTGAATTTCTCAAGTGCTTCAGATTTGTATTTGAGAAATGCTACCCACGTCATCATGGAAAAATCATCTATTATCAGCATGAAATAAGATTCTCCACTTGGTGATTTTGTTCTTGAAGGTCCACACAGGTCCATGTGAACAAGCTGAAGAGGTCTACTTGTAGATAGTTTCTCTTTCGTCTTGAAATATGTACAGGTCTGCTTGCCTAGTTGGCAGGATTTATCATTTACATATGGTATTTGAAGGCTTATTTATGACTGGCATATCTCTGACTACATTCTTCTTTCTTAGACTTATGATGTGGTCAAAGTTTAAGTGTCCCAATATTCTATGCCATAACCATGATTCCTCAAGTTTGCTAAGGTGGCATGCTTCATTCTCTTCTTTCACTATGTATACATTACTTTCTGTTTGAACAACTTTGATCAAGATCTTTCCTGTGGTGCTTGATCTTACTTCACAGTCTTGTGCTCTAAAAATAACCTCACAGCCTTTGTCACATATTTGACTGACACTTAGCATATTGGCTTTCAGCCCATCCATAAATAGTACATCTTGAGCCTTTCCTCTTCCATTTTCTGGATTGACTGAGCCTTTCCCTTTGATTTTCCCTGCTTTATCATTGTTGAATGTTACATTCCCAGATTTCTTTTCATCAAAGGTTACAAAATTGCTTCTTTCTCCAGTCATATGTTTTGAGCATCCACTGTCTAAATACCATTGGATTTTTAGGTCTTGAGCTATTAGAGCCAAGTCACATTTATTCACCTTCTTTTTCCATTACATGCATCCTTTTTTTTGGTACCTTTCCTGAGATGATGGACCACATTCTCTGAGAGGACATTTGTTACACTTGTGCCCAACTTGAAGGCAGTCACAAAATTTGATTAAGTTTCTGAATGAATTATGTACACGAGTGAATTTTCCATTGTTCATCCATCTCCTTGAGTTTCCATACATCAATCTTTTTCCATTCGTTCTGCACTCCTTGGATTTGTGGCCGAATTCCTTACAGTAAAAACAATACCCATAAAAAAAATTAGTGTACCTAATGAAGGGTTGTCTTCTCCATTTGTTTGCTTGAGGTAGTCTTTTCATTTTTTGCATCCTTTGCCGGTTGGAATCGATTATGCTTTTATGAAAGTTGCAGCAATATGTCCTATTTTGTGACAGACATAACAAGTGACATTTTTCATAGGGGGAAGAATCTATTTTGATGGCTTCCAAATTTTATATATTCAGGAGTATATGAACCTTTTTCAGTTGACTGTTTATTAATTTCGTTCTTTGTTATTTGAGGTTCCTTCTTGTTTATGTTTACTTCATTGTAGGCTTCTACTTCTGTAGGAACCTTCTGGGCTACTTCATTATCCTTGAAAGCTTTTACAAAAATGATATTCCCGTTATCTTTTTCTTTGACTTTACTTGTTTCTCCTTCATAACCTATTCCAGTTTTTATCAGAGGAGATCTTTGAGCATCTAGTATTTTATTCAACTTATCAGAGCTCGTCATTTGAGAAGTGTTTATTGATAATTTCCTTTGGGTGTTTTCTAATTTCTTCCTTAAGCATACTACTTCTTCTTCCAATTTCTCTTGCCTATGAATTTAATATTCAATTTTCTCAAGTAGAGTGTCTTCTATCTTCTTGGCTTCTTCAAGCTCTACTTTCAACTAAATGAGGTCTTCTAAATTTTGTTCTTCTCTTACATATTTTAGGAGAATGTCTTTTTGTTTTCTACACTTTAGTTTAAGTCTGTCTATTTCCTCTAGGGCACTTCTTAGCTCCCCCTCAAGATCAACTTCACCTTCTTCCTCATCTTCTAGAAGGAATCCTTCAAGCTCTTCCTTTGCCATCAATACAAATTCAGAGTTTCCTTCTTCATTTGAGGTTTCATCTGAGTTTTCAGAAGCACTGCTATCTTGCTGAGCATAAAACTATTTTCTCCTGAATCCCTTCCCTTTCTGCTAGTTATTTGTTTTGGTTTGCTCTATTTCTTGAGTGTGATTTTTTGTTTTCTTATGAGGACACTTAGAAGCATAGTGCCCAACTCTTCCACAATTAAAGCATTTAAATGAAAGTTTACCTTTATACTTGCCTGAGCCTCTATCCAATATTCTAATAAATTTGGCCTCTTCTTCATCAGAGCAGGAGCATATATCTTCCTTTTCTTATTTTTTCTTCTCTGTCTTAAAGGTTTCCTCCCTCACATTTGACTTCCTCTGTGGCAGTCTCATCTCATAGGTTGTTAAGTTTCCAAGTAATTGGTTCATGGTCAAAGTTTCCCAATCAGTTGTTTCTTCTATGGCAGAAACCTTGGGGTGAAAGCTGGATGGTAAAGATCTTAAAATATTTTGGACAATTAGACATTCTTTTATGGTTTCACAGAGAGTTGTCATGTTATTCACAATTTCTGCAACCCTTAAAAAGAAGTTGGAAATGTCTTCATCATCATTCATTTTTATATTTTCAAACTGAGCTCTATAGACTTGAAGTTTGGCTATCTTCACTTTTTTGTCTCCCTCATGGATGTTTTCTAGTGTATCCCATATTTATTTGGCAGTCTTGTTGTGCATTACTTTGATAAATTCTGCCTCACACAGTCTATTTAAGAGTGCATTCATGGCTTTTTCATTAGCTACAAAATCTTGTTTGGCATCTTTCTCTGAGTCAGACTCCTTTGGGGCATATCGCAATTCCACAGTAGCCTAAACTTCTATTCCTAGAGACATTATGTACGTCCACATTCTTATTTTCCAAAAGGAATAATTTGCACCAGTGAACAAAGGGGCTTTATTTGTTGAGCATCCTTCTAGACTAGCCATCATGGGGACCTAGGATCTCCTTCCAGTTGTTAAACTGATACAGAAGGAACTTGCTCTAATACCAATTGTTGAAACCTTTGTTAAATTGAGAGGGGGGGGGGGGGTGAATCAATTTAATGAATTCATGGTCTTGTTAAACTTTCATTTACACTTCTATACATCTTCATTTCATGATTAACTTAATGTACAGTGAAACCACAGTCTTAATTAGTGAGCAGTAGGTATTAAGCATATTAAATACAAAGTATCAACATATAATCATCATGTACATAGATACCAGATATAAGTGGAAACCCATAAGAGAGAAAACCACATATTATTATTGTTGTGATGCAAAGGAAAGCTCCAACTCCCTCTCACCACTGATTTTCTGTAGGCTCCAGCCTACAGGAGGCTCCTACCTCAATTCTGCAAGTTACAACTTGCAAGGAAGCTCCAACTCCCATCTATTTTCTACAGGCTACAACCTACAAGAGGCTCCTACCTCAGCCAACTACAACTGATATCTATCAAGCTACAACTTGATATGGAAGCACCAACTTCCTCACTCTTTCATAAAATAAAACCATGATGATTTACCTGGATATCAACTCTGTTCTATTCCTTCTTCACCACTGTCCACTAGCCTTCATATCTGTCTTATATCATCTTTGAATCTTCACAGCTTCTCCATCTGCTCCTCCTTCTTCTTACCCTCTCTGCTTCATTTCTCCATTCTCTAACCTCTCTATGCATATCTATGTGATATCATTTCTAGAGTTCACCTCATGACTGTTTGTAGGGAATTCAAAGTGAATAGCCCTGACTCTTTGCCTTCCACCTTCTTATTTATTTTTCATCTCATTCAAAAAAATATAGTGATATGTACATATTTTAGTTTTAAAATGGAGTTTTGTTTGCCTATGGAGACTTTCCTTTGCATCACAAATAATATAAAATCAATTAAAACATTTACATTTAAATTTGCAACTGATATATCTCATTCAACCATTTCAGTTCTTGGCTCACTGTGTGCTTGTCTTTTCTGCTGATGTAGTGTAAAAGTTTTTCATACTCTCCTGCTTTCTGTGCATGTGCCCCTGCCTTTTTTTTCTTTCTCAAATTTGGTAGTTTAAATTAATGATGAAGTTTTTCCATCATAGGTTAAAGTCTCTATCTTTGGAATAAAGTCCAATAATCACACTTCAGCCATACAGAAACCCTGCAATACAACCTAGATTTCTTATCTTTATGCAGAAGCTCTACTTCTCGGCTTCAAACCTATGGTTAAAACCATAATCAATACCCATCTTATAATATGTCAAATTAACATTCGAATATTACAACTAAACCATTATATAATGTTTTAATTCCAGCACTAACACATAGTCGGACCCACAGGTTTTGTCATCTTTATTCGTATTAAACTCAACTTTGTTAGACCAGCGCATTGATACATATATCAACAGGGACGTTTGGGCACAAAAAATCATTCAACGCATATCATAACACTTCATTTTATATGTTGACCTGTGTAACATATAACAAACCAAAGATAAAACTCTTGCTTTACATTCTCATACCATTCAACCTTTCGATTCTTGGTTTGTCAACCCGAATGCTGATATATTAGCCGGTCCCACAGCAACTTAACATACCTTTGCGTTAACCTTCATGCATCTTCCAACGTGAATGAAATTGGATTATTTGATCCAAACATCCGACAGATATCGCGCAACAAACTTGCACATGCTTTTTACTTCAAAAATCACATGATAAAACTGGGTCCCACAACTTTCCTTTGCATTATCGGCTATGCAACTTTTCTTATCATCCAATGGTCTAGTTGATCTCGTGCTCCAACAATACTTTGGGCACACATCCGATGGATATCACACAATTTAACTGCACGGGGTTTAATCTTCAAAAATTATGTGACATTTGTGGTTTTTAAAAACCACCTCTACATTATGTGTCAAGTGTTAGGGTCCCGTGATTTGGTTGATTGGCAAGCCAAATGACAGTGTAACATCAAACCAAGCTTTGGAGCCTGAGGACCTAGCCTTCCTAGACTCAGAGAGGGCTCTCTCTATATGTGTAAGGGATATCTATGTGTTTGCTTATTGTGTTCTGATTTTAGGCTAGTTATGGAGTATGTTTTCTGGTTTTGGATTTTTTAAGTTGTGAGGGATGAAATTGATCAAAGATATAAAATAGATAACAAGATGTATATTAACTGGGCTATGGGGTCAAAAGGTCAAGAAAGCTATTAGATGACGATACAAGGCTGTTGAAGGGCCGATTTGATTCAAGGTAGAGAGGATCTTTGGGCAAAATGGAGTAAATGGACATCAAGTTTGTGAACAACAAAGAGTTTCAAGCATCACTGGTTCAGTAGATAACATAAACATGGTAAGGAAAACCCTTAATCATGCAAAATGTAACTATAAACTAATCAATACATAGAAACAAACATTCAAGCCATGCATAGAAGTATAAGACCCTCTAACTTTGGGAAATGGTTATCAAACTTTGGGGAAAACACATAAGACATACTAACAACTCAAAACACTATGCCGGAACGCCTAAACACAGTACTTCAAGTAATTGGGCACTTTGAACAACAATATTTGCATAGTTTTAGGCAAAGAGCTAGATCGGGACTAGGCCTCCTTGGTTCAAACAAAATGATAATCTAATCAGTCAAAGAGATAGTTTCATGGATGGGACTATGGAAAGTCATAGGTAAGCAGGGCACACCATACATCCTACTCAACATGCATAGAACTATGAATGAAACCAACAAAAATATCCTCAAGTTATTAAAGAGCAGTGAAGAATTCTTTAATGTAACTAAGGAAGAAGAAAACATGAAGGCTATGAAGATTCAAGAATTTTGAGGTGTCTCCATGGGCATATCTCAAATTTAATCTCTACTGATCTATAGCAAGCAAGAAGCATGTATCATGAATGAAAACTAGAAGACAACAACAAAGCAAGAGACACTATACCATTCTACCATGTCATGGAATCCATCAACAATCCTTCATCATCCATCCAAGAACATTCAAGAGGAAATCCAAAAGCATAACACAAGTATTTTCTCCAAAGCTCATATGACCATATATTGCTTCTCTTCTCAAGTTCAGCCTTGTTTACAAATGAGAGCTTGTGGAATAAATAGGCTCAAGTGAGGAAAACCTCATGGTTCAACTTCCTCTCCTATTGGCCTAATCAAAATATCTAAACTTGTCCTTGAGGATTTGCAAAGCCCAAGGCACAAAATATCTCACAAAATATCTAAAAAATGCTAAAAAAGGAAAAATAATTGACTTTGCATCATTTTCCAAGTGTAAAAATAGCTAAACGCACATTTGGAAAAAGCAGATTTTAGAGGTTCAAAAATTACAAAAATACTTCAAATTTTCATCAGCAAAAGGTCCCCTGACTTGCCGGAAACATTTGGAAGCCTTCCTGATGTCGAAACGAGGCTCATGATAGCTCGTTGGAAAGCTCTGAGTCTCTACTTTCTGGCGCAATGGAAATTTCTTCAATCTGATGCCCAAAAGTCCTCCAAATCTGCACCTGTGTGTAAAAAGCCAGAAAATAACAGTTTGCTGATAGACCGGACAGAGTGTGCAAAAAGTGAGCATTTTTCGCCGTTTTGAGGAGGAAAATGATCTCCAAATGGTCTGAAAATCACTGAGGGTGTACTTATAAAATTATGGCATCCAATGATACTATCCTCCTCCTTTTTCGAATCTCCAAAATGAAATGGTGAATTTCATGAGTTTTGACCAAAAGCTCAAATATGCCAAAAAACCAAAACATGTCAAAATGTGCCCAAAATTGGTGTGTATGACCCTCAAGGGTCTTTGGAAACATGTTCTGAAGCTTGGGCCCAAAATCCAAGTTTAAAGGTGTGTTTCTTTCTTTTCTTCTAGAAACTGCTGTCTTTGATCATCATCCTTATGCTACTGCTCAAGCTGCTGAGTTGCTGCTGTTCAGCACTCCCTTCCTCTTTTTCCTGCTGCTGCTCATCTTTACCACTGTCATGCTTCTCCTGTTCTGCTTCACCTTCACTATCCATCACTGTTTTAATTAAGGTAAAATGGTTTCAGATGCTGTGTGAGATGCCCTCCTTGCTATTATGTTTTTATTTCCTCCTAGAACACTGTTTTTCCTTCCTTTGTATATCACTCAAAACGTAGAGTCAATAACCATCACATAGTAAACAAAAGGAATAAACACAGTAAAAAAGGGTCATTGTGTTATAGGGAGAGTCATCCAGTTACTTGTGTTGATGTGAGCACAACAGCCCTGTGGCAGTCAGACAGCAAAGCTCCTTTAACCAAAACACTGCTTTTGTATCCAATATTTCCTACCCACAGTCAAACAAGAGCAACCTCCAAATGCAATGGTAGCTCTATTTACTGAAATCAGCTTTATAGAATAAAGAGGTAATAGTGGTTATTTGCCCTTTTTTAACCCACAAAGATGCCTTTTGAATCAACAACACTTACATAGTGATTACTTTCATAGAATTAAACCCACTGTTTTGTTTATTTTAGATATTGTTTTCCTCTTCTTGGGCACTGTTCTGCACCTTTTAATGTTGTGTTGAGGGTAGTTTATAAGGTATTTTGGCATCCATCAAGATACACCACTTCTTCTAAGACAATATTGAGCAAACAAAGTCATTGGAGGCCTAGACCTTTAAACAAGAACATCAACTCTCCTTAATACTGTCTTCACTGGTGCACTCAGCTGACAGAGTTTGTGTTTTGTGCTACAACAGTTAGAATGTTCTTCATGTTTGACAAACTCATTAGAACAGGGGTATGATGTCTTATCATTTTTACGGGCAATTCTGGGCTCCTTTTCAATATAAAACCCCTGTCTCCTTTAGAAAACTGCCTTTCCATCCTCTAAATACCAACTTAACAAATAAACTTGAACACTACATCACAATTTTTTAAAACAAAGGATATCCCCATAGCAAAAAACACTTGTTTATGGATATGGTGACAAAGTTTGGAAAGTTTTTATGCTGTGGTAACAAAACCTGTAGCAGTCCAATGCCAAGAAGCTCCCCTTTGATCAAAACACTAACCCCTCACATGCAGCTCATCAATATGTAATGATATATAAACTCAGTCAAACAAGAGGCAAAACACAGTCCAAGGTTTCTTGTGTTTAAAGGCCAGTGTTTATTGCATTCAACTGGTCATCAACTTCAATCTAACAACACACTGCTTTCTTCATACTTCATTGCATCCTTGCACTAAATTGATCCAGACACCCTCCAACTGTAAATCGTAGATTTTTATAGCTTCAAACAATTCGTATGGCTGACAATTTCAACCTTGCTTCACCATGGTAGTGAGGGTATTTTGATGGTCCTTTAATAAAATAAAACTGACAGGTGTTTGATGTTTCATCAGTCAATTAGGAAAACATCATTTCGTTTTCACACCGAAAATTGAAACTGTGGTTTTCTAGCCCCTTATACCACTTAACAATTTTGTTGGAAAACTAAGGGGGCCGCATAAATACCTCTATAAATCGATGGAAAACCTTTTGAGAAGCTTTGAGCGACCTTGAAGATTGATCTAGAGGTGTGTTGATTGTTTGAATGTGCGCGACACTTTTATAGTAGAGAGCGTCGCGCAGAATGGGCCGTTGGGTCACTGTCGGGCCGACAGGACCAACACCCACAGGCGCGCCACGCGACCGTTTGTCCCTTTGTAAATTCCGCGCCTGAGCGCGCCGCGTGCACCTATAGGCGCGTCGCGCGACTATTTGTCCCTTTGTAAATTCTGCGCCTGAGCGCGCCGCGCGCACCTACAGGCGTGCCGCGCGGTGAAAAACTCAAAAAAAAATATGTAAATTTGCTCTATGCCTCTTTACTGACTTAGCTCAATAGCAAGGAGGAGTTGTTCTTTGTTTTGAAAGATTTGAAGAGGTTTGCACAGTCAATCGACTCCTTTGAGAGCGATAAAGCTGAAGTCTTTTTGACACTCGATTGGTGAGGGTTTTTTTTAAAAGATGTTTGAAAGCGCCTTTGCCTTAACACTTGATACCCTTCGTTTGAATAAGTGTCATATTGGCAGAGAGCAGTTCGTTTATGAAATTGGCCTCTTCCTGACATGAAACAACCATTTGAGAATTTAACTTTGGCTGTTTTCTTAATAAAGAGAAAAATCTTCCCTTGATGTCTGCACTGTGAGAGACCAAGCTGTTCTGAGCTACATGAGGATTACTGATGTGCTTTTAACCGATGTCTTCCTTTGATTTGGAGGTGAAACTCAGACATAACCACCCAGGCTTTATTATCATTTTTGACACCTTTTTATAAAGAAAAGGCCTTCCTTCTTGACAGTGGAAAGAATATATTGCTTTTACTGGATTCCAGGGCCTGTAGAGGATACTCTGTGTTGCATGGGGATTTCTTTGACATTTTGAAGGAGATCACTCCCCTTTTTGTAGATTAAGCTGACATTTTTGCTCTGGAGGCTTAAGAGGATAGTCCTGTTTATAGTGTAAAGTGAAGTAGATGACAGGGGCTGCTTGAGTTTCCCTCTCTGAATGTGGGTGAAGAAATGCATTTGCATTTACCCCGGGTTTTCTACTATTGTCTATTGAAAAGGAGATTTCTTTAACACTTCTTTCTTCACTCAAATTTCATTGACATGGTACTTTTGACCTTTTACAGTCTTTCCTGTATGTTATGAACAATTGTTTTCAGTGATAATTCCTCTTTGAGGAGATTAGGCTAGATCTTCTTTGTTAACTCTGATAAGCCCATTTGAAAAGCATCCTTTTATGAATGGAGCAAACTAGTACTTTGAAGCATAATCAGTATTACGTCCTCTGCCTGTGTAGTGACACAGCCCCTCAACCATTTCTTCAATATTTTGCTTTGTTGGATCTGCAGACTCTGCCTTATAGTCAGTTTGAAATTCTTCAAGTCAACATTGGCCATCGCCCTCTACTTGTAGATGAAGGAGGCACCTCAACCCTCTACTTATATACGAAGGAGGTTCTTGGCCATGACTTATCAACAACCTATTGACAGTGTTCCTTTTTCTTCTACTGTCCTTTCAAGCTGAATGAGGTTGCAAGAGTTTGATGAGTAACTCTTTGTCCTGCAGATGTATCTCAGGCTCATGTTCACATTGAGAAGCAGTTGTTCTTCTAATGTGGAGTTAAAAATTTTCTTCTGAGTGAGCTGGCATGTTTCTTGCGCTTGTAAAATCCATAAATAGTGTAAAACACCTAAAATCAGCTTGAGATGATGGTCTTTGCATTGTTGAGACTTAGGGGCGTATAAGTGGCGCGACTTAGGGCTGTGACTAACTTCATTAGCAGATTGGGAGGTCTTTTATGACTGGTCTAAAGAAGATGGAGGTTTTTGGCTCTTTGATGGTTGCCAAGGGTGAAAAGTCTTAAAGTGCCACTTCCTAACTTAGGGGAGGTTTTTTGAACAGACTTGGATTGTCCTTTTAGAGCTGATGGGCAGACTAGTATGGCTGAAGCTAGGTAGGATTCGATAATTAGGTTTCATTTCGTCATGGTCGAACTGAAAGGTAAGAAGGCAAAAAATTTTCATGGGGGTTTTCTAGATGACAAATTGACATATGGAGATAAGCTTCTAGAAAACTCAGCTAGGAATTTTAGTCATCAACAACAGGTGAAAAATATTGATGGCTAGTAGTGGCTCCATTTGGGGAGGGCAGCTCCTTTTCAGGAGGTGTCCAGAATTCAGATCTTTGGCTTATGAAGACCAGTGCCTTACCCATTGGCACAAAATTTCACCCTTCTTTGATGCTATTTCTGAAAAATGACAGCATGGTTAACATCAATGATATTTCTACCTACCCCACTATCTTTCCTAACATTTTTTCTTCTCTTTGGTGCATTTGAACTAGCAACCTTTTGACAATTTATATTTTTCTTTTTGCAAAATGAACCTATCTATTTCTACTCTTATATCTGCCGGGAGCTCAGATTAAACTGATGAACTCCTTATTTAATCTACCTATGCTAGATCAACTGTCAAGATTAAGCAGTTTGACAGGATTTTGTTCTCTAATCTAAAACACGAAATTTAAAAGATGATCAAATCAGGATTAGACAATCTGATTTGTCATGTATTTGTGGCATGGAAAGACAAACTGCACATAAATATTATTTTGCAAAAAAGGAAATTTAGAAAAGCGGGGCTAAGATGTACAATGTGTTTTTCATCCCTTGCTTCTCTCTTTGGTTCTATTTTAGGCATGTGGAACCAGAATCTCTCCCTAATCTACTCTCTGTGATAAGTCAATCTTACACAATGTTGACCATCTTTTTCACTCACTAACTTATCAGCAAATAAATTTAAACATGCTCAGCTATGATTAGGCTAGATAGCTAAACAAGACATTGAAGTACGAGTAGCGGCATTTAGACTTGCGCACTTTCCGAAAGACTATTTTTTGGAACATGGGGCTTTACCATTGCTTTTTAGAAACTGCCCTCTTTTTCTGTTGTTTACTGTTTTGGTATTTTCTGCTTTTTCACTTTTTCTCAAACAAACTACAAATGAAAAAAAGTGCTCACAAGGCTGGGCTTATTTTCTACTGCTGTTTATCTATTCTATCCTAAACTGTACACAACATACACTTGGTGAACTCTTGTTTCCAATGCAACCAGTCAAGTAGATGCTCACATGGGTCATTCTGGTTTAGTTCTTTTATGATGCATAAATAATGAAAAGGCCACTCCCACTCGGTTTGTTTTCGGACAGTAGTGTGTAAGTTTTTCCCCATTCTAGGCAGCAAATTGTTCATGATAGAAACCACTACTCTTTCAGACTTCTCAAGGAAAACAACAGATGGATCTTGGAATAATACTTGATCTAGAGGTTTTGAGATATAGGCTTTTTTCAGGACTACTCTTTCAGACTTCTCAAGGAAAACATCAAATGGATCTTGGAATAATACCTGATATAGAGGATTTGATATATGGGTTTTATTCAGGACTACTCTTTCTTCCACTTGGCTGTATTTGGGACCCCCTCGGTAAAGTAACTCTTCCCCTTGCTCATGATCACTGGAACTGTCAGACTCATCATATATTGCAGTGTAGGTTTCATTCCAAGCTGATGTGCTCTGATTAAGTGGACTGAAAACTGTGTGGAGGTTATTAGTTTGGTGAGCAGGGATACACTTTGACAGTAAAGTATCTTGAAAGGACAATGTGACAACTCTCATGTGTTTATCAACCTCTTTTTCTTCATCTGCAATTTGTAACTCAATGGGACTTGGTGGCTGCAAATCTGGAGTTAAGGAAGATTCTATGTCCAAAATGATTTCCTCAACCATTTCAGGCAAAGGATCCTCATTTACAACATGCTCAATAATTTCACCATCTTCCTCAACCTCATCATCAAAGATGAAAAACTGTTGATTTCCAATTATATGAATGTTATCTCTGATGGACTGAAGTGAAGTAGAGTAAAGAGTCCGAAACTCTTCACTTACTTCTGAACTTTCAAGGCTCTCCTCATCAGTGTCATAGATGACCTGTAATGGCTGCTTACTTTCTTCAAGTTCATGAAACTGAGCTTCCTCTTGACAATCAAAAACTGTATCTTATGCAAAGTTAGTTTTTGTTTGGAAGTCATAATCATCAACATATTGATCAAACATTGGAGAATCATTAACATAAGTAATGTCACCAGCCATGTTTATTGGACAATCAGATTGCTTTTCATCAACTTGATTTACAAATCTATTTTCTGATTTATGATATGCAGGGTTTAAAAGAGAAAAAACAACGAATTTTTGGTTACATGAAGTTTCAGAGGCTGTCTGCATGTTTATTATTTGATCTATTTCCTGTTCAGTTAAGGGAGAAGGTATCTTCTGTTTTCTTTGGATGGGGCAACAATTTCTTTCCATCTTTTGTGGAAGTTGATCTTGTGGCTGAATGTCCTCTTGTATTTTATATGAAAGGGCAGATGGATTGTTATCTGTTTCAACCTTTTCAAAGAGTTCTTGTGGATCCTCTCTTATTTCTTGATGGATTTCATCTAGGATCAACACTTCTTGGTCATCTTGATTGTTAGCTTGGGTAAGAAAATTATGGACCTCCTCTAAAAACTCTTCAGGATGCCAATTTCCATAGTCTTCTTCAATGCTTACAAGGTGTTGTATAAGGTTTTCAGAGTGATCACAACAATTTTCAGCCAATGATAGAGATGGACAATGCCCTATATAACGTTTACAAAATACTTTGTGGAAATCCTTTAAAGAAAACAAGGTGCGAGGTTCTAGATTTTCATAC
Source organism: Pinus albicaulis (assembly GCA_034641835.2). Lineage (NCBI taxonomy): Eukaryota > Viridiplantae > Streptophyta > Pinopsida > Pinales > Pinaceae > Pinus > Pinus albicaulis. Next base: position 239,535,868 of record CM076573.1, read on the forward strand.
CATTCTCTTGCCTCTTCTTCTAATGTACCCATGAAAATTTTCATGAGGCAGTCCTCATGCCATTCAACCTTTAAGTTCCATACATGCTTATGAAATTTGATGAGGTGTAAAAATGGGTTGTCAATATTTTCATCTCGAAAGACAGGTAGGTCTTCGAACCAATTTACATCTGTGGGCATTTTGTGTGGGAAACCAGGGATATGTTCTCTGCTCATCAGAGCATATCTCTTTTGTGTCCTCAGGTGTTGAACCATGTCTTCCTCCATCAGGATGATTGGGTTTACTTACTGCATTCCTAGGAGTCTTTATAAGGACTGGTGGGGAAAAAGGCCTACTGGAGGCTAGTGGAGTCGCCAGGTGGAACTTGTTTGTTTTTGAAAAGATTTAGGTATGGTACACCACCAGTAACTAAAGTAAATCCAGTCTGGAAATATTTTGGATTTTCTAAGTTTTATATGCAGCCTATGTTTTAAAGTATCCTAAACTTTGTTTCAACACTTTGCTAGGGTGGTGACAACAAAAAGAGTTTTACTCTAAAATGATCTTATGGACTGCTTGCTTATTTATGGTATCTAAAGGACTAAGAGTCTATAAGAGTTTGCTAGATTATCATGTACTCAATTTCCCACCATCTCCCACTATGTTAGTGAGCGACATGATAGGTTGATCGGATAGTAACCTAGAGTTCGGTAAAACAGTAAGGCCTACTGGAGGCTAGTGGAGTCGCCAGGTGGATTTTTAGTTGTTTTGAGGCATATGTGTATGGTCCACCACCAATACTGTCAAAAACCAATCTAAGGGAGTTTTTGTGGTTTTTTCTGAGTTTTTATGTGCAGCATAGGATGTAATAGTGTTATAAACCTGATTCATCACTTTGCTAAGATGGTGAAACAGAGAGTTTACACTAAATGATTCTAAAGGATGATGGTTTAAGTTAAAAGTTGAAGGACTAAGGAGTCTATAAAAGTTTGCTAGACTGTCATGTACTCAATAAGTTCCACCGTGATCGCCATTATGTTAGGGTCCCGTGATTTGGCTGATTTGCAAGCCAAATGACAATGTAACATCAAACCAAGCTTTGGAGCCCGAGGACCTAGCCTTCCTGGACTCAGAGAGGGCTCTCTCTATATGTGTAAGGGATATCTATGTGTTTGCTTATCGTGTTCTGATTTTAGGCTAGTTATGGAGTATGTTTTTTGGTTTTGGTTTTTTTAAGTTGTGAGGGATGAAACTGATCAAAGATATAAAATAGCTAACAAGATGTAGATTAACTGGGCTATGGGGTCAAAAGGTCAAGAAAGCTATTAGATGATGATACAAGGCTGTTGAAGGGCCGATTTGATTCAAGGTAGAAAGGATCTTTGGGCAAAATGGAGTAAATGGATATCAAGTTTGTGAACAAAAAAGAGTTTTAAGCATCACTGGTTCAATAGATAACATAAACATGGTAGGGAAAACCATTAATCATGCAAAATGTAACTATAAACTAATCAATACATAGAAACAAACATTCAAGCCATGCATAGAAGTATAAGACCCTCTAACTTTGGGAAATGGCTATCAGACTTTGGGGAAAACACATAAGACGGACTAACAACTCAAAACACTATGCCGAAACGCCTAAACATAGTACTTCAATTTATTGAGCACTTTGAACAACAAGATTTGCATAGTTTTAGGCAAAGGGCTAGATCGAGACTAGGCCTCCTTGGTTCAAAAAAAATGATAATCTTAATCAGTAAAAGAGACAGCTTCATGTATGGAACTATGGACAGTCATAGGTAAGTAGGGCACACCATACATCCTACTCAACATGCATAGAACTATTAATGAAACTAGCAACAATATCCTCAAGTTATTAAAGAGCAGTTAAGAATTCTTTAATGCAACTAAGGAAGAAGAAAACATAAAAGCTATGAAGATTCAGGAAATTTGAGGTGCCTCCATGGGCATATCTCAAATTTATTCTCTACTGATCTATAGCAAGCAAGAAACATGTATCATGAATGAAAACTAGAAGACAACAACAAAGCAAGAGACACTATACCATTCTACCATGTCATGGAATCCATCAACAATCCTTCATCATCCATCCAAGAACATTCAAGAGGAAATCCAAAAGCATAACACAAGTATTTTCTCCAAATCTCATATGACCATATATTGCTTCTCTTCTCAAGTTCAGCCTTGTTTACAAATGAGAGCTTGTGGAATAAATAGGCTCAAGTGAGGAAAACCTCATGGTTCAACTTCCTCTCCTATTGGCCTAATCAAAATATCTAAACTTGTCCTTGAGGCTTTGCAAAGCCCAAGGCACAAAAATATCTCATAAAATATCTAAAAAGTGCTAAAAAAGGAAAAATAATTGACTTTGCATCATTTTCCATGTGCAAAAATAGCTAAACGCACATTTGGAAAAAGCAGATTTTAGAGGTTCAAAAATTACAAAAATACTTCAAAGTTTCATCAGCAAAAGGTCCCCTGACTTGCCGGAAACATTTGGCAGCCTTCCTGATGTCGAAACGAGGCTCATGATAGCTCGTTGTAAATCTCTGAGTATCTATTTTCCGGTACAATGGAAATTTCTTCAATCTGATGCCCATAAGTCCTCCAAATCTGCACCTGTGTGTAAAAAGACAGAAAATAATAGTTTGCTGATAGACCGGGCAGAGTGTGCAAAAAGTGAGCATTTTTCGCCATTTTGAGGAGGCAAATGATCTCCAAATGGTCTGAAAATCACTGAGGGTGTACTTATAAAATTATGGCATCCAATGATACTATCCTCCTCCTTTGTCGAATCTCCAAAATGAAATGGCGAATTTCATGAGTTTTGACCAAAAACTCAAAAATGCCAAAAAACCAAAACATGTCAAAATGTGCCCAAAATTGGTGTGTATGACCCTCAAGGGTCTTTGTCAACATGTTCTGAAGCTTGGGCCCAAAATCCAAGTTTAGAGGTGTTTTTCTTTCTTTTCTTCTAGAAACTGCTATCTTTGATCATCATCCTTATGCTACTGCTCAAGCTGCTGAGTTGCTGCTGTTCAGCACTCCCTTCCTCTTTTTCCTGCTGCTGCTCATCTTTAAGACTGTCATGCTGCTCCTGTTCTGCTTCACCTTCACTATCCATCACTGTTTTAATTAAGGTAAAATGGTTTCAGATGCTGTGTGAGATGCCCTCCTTGCTATTAGGTTTTTATTTCCTCCTAGAACACTGTTTTTCCTTCCTTTGTATATCACTCAAAAGATAGAGTCAATAACCATCACATAGTCAACAAAAGGAATAAACACAGTAAAAAAGGTCACTGTGTTATAGGGAGAGTCATCCAGCTCCTTGTGTTGATGTGAGCACAACAGCCCTGTGGCAGTCAGACAGCAAAGCTCCTTTAACCAAAACACTGCTTTTGTATCCAATATTTCCTACCCACAGTCAAACAAGAGCAACCTCCAAATGCAATGGTAGCTCTATTTACTGAAGTCAGCTTTATAGAATAAATAGGTAATAGTGGTTATTTGCCCTTTTTTAACCCACAAAGATGCCTTTTGAATCAACAACACTTACATAGTGATTACTTTCATAGAATTAAACCCACTGTTTTGTTTATTTTAGATACTGTTTTCCTCTTCTTGGGCACTGTTCTGCACCTTTTAATGCTGTGTTGAGGGCAGTCTATAAGGTTTTTTGGCATCCATCAAGATACACCACTTCTTCTAAGACAGTGTTGAGCAAACAAAGTCATTGGAGGCCCAGAACTTTAAACAAGAACATCAACTCTCCTCAATACTGTCTTCACTAGTGCACTCAGCTGACAGAGTTTGTGTTTTGTGCTACAACAGTTAGAATGTTCTTCATGTTTGACAAACTCATTAGAACAGGAGTATGATGTCTTAGCATTTTTACGGGAAATTCTAGGCTCTTTTTCAATATAAAACCCCTGTCTCCTTTAGAAAACTGCCTTTCCATCCTCTGAATACCAACTTAACAAATAAACTTGAACACTACATCACCGTTTTTTAAAACAAAGGATATCCTGACAGCAAAAAGCACTTGTTTATGGATATGGTGACAAAGTTTGGAAAGTTTTTATGCTGTGGTAACAAAACCTGTAGCAGTCCAATGCCGAGAAGCTCCCCTTTGATCAAAACACTAACCCCTCACATGGAGCTCATCAATATGTAATGATATATAAACTCAGTCAAACAAGAGGCAAAACACAGTCCAAGGTTTCTTGTGTTTAAAGGCCAGTGTTTATTGCATTCAACTGGTCATCAACTTCAATCTAACAACACACTGCTTTCTTCATACTTCATTGCATCCTTGCACTAAATTGATCCAGACACCCTCCAACTGTAAATCGTAGATTTTTATAGCTTCAAACAATTCGTATGGCTGACAATTTCAACCTTGCTTCACCATGGTAGTGAGGGTATTTTGATGGTCCTTTAATAAAATAAATCTGACAGGTGTTTGATGTTTCATCAGTCAATTAGGAAAACATCATTTCGTTTTCACACCGAAAATTGAAACTGTGGTTTTCTAGCCCCTTATACCACTTAACAATTTTGTTGGAAAACTAAGGGGGCCGCATAAATACCTCTATAAATCGATGGAAAACCTTTTGAGAAGCTTTGAGCGACCTTGAAGATTGATTTGGAGGTGTGTTGATTGTTTGAATGTGCGCGACACTTTTATAGTAGAAAGCATCGCGCAGAATGGGCCGTTGGGTCACTGTCGGGCTGATAGGACCAACACCCACAGGTGCGCCGCGCGACCGTTTGTCCCTTTGTAAATTCCGTGCCTGAGCGCGCCGCGCACACCTACAGGCACGCCGCGTGGTGAAAAACTCAAAACAAAATCTGTAAATTTTCTCGATGCCTCTTTATTGACTTAGCTCAACAGCAAGGAGGAGTTGTTCTTTGTTTTGAAAGATTTGAAGAGGTTTGCATAGTCAATCGACTCCTTTGAGAGCGATAAAGCTGAAGTCTTTTTCACACTCGATTAGTGAGGGTTTTTTTTAAAAGATGTTTGAAAGCGCCTTTGCCTTAACACTTGAAACCTTATCTATTTGAAACACAACTTGATACCCTTCGTTTGAATAAGTGTCATATTGGCAGAGAGCAGTTCGTTTATGAAATTGGCCTCTTCCTGACCTGAAACAACCGTTTGAGAATTTAAATTTGGCTATTTTCTTAATAAAGAGAAAAATTTTCCCTTGATGTCTGCACTGTGAGAGACCAAGCTGTTCTGAGCTACATGAGGATTAATGATGTGCTTTTAACCGATGTCTTCCTTTGATTTGGAGGTGAAACTCAGACATAACCACCCGGGCTTTATTATCATTTTTGACACCTTTTTATAAAGAAAAGGCTTTCCTTCTTGACAGTGGCAAGCATATATTGCTTTTACTGGATTCCAGGGCCTGTAGAGGATACTCTGTGTTGCATGGGGCTTTCTTTGACATTTTGAAGGAGATCACTCCCCTTTTTGTAGATTAAGATGACATTTTTTCTTTGGAGGCTTAAGAGGATAGTCCTGTTTATAGTGTAAAGTGAAGTAGATGACAGGGGCTGCTTGAGTTTCCCTCTCTGAATGTGGGTGAAGAAATGAATTTTCATTTACCCCGGGTTTTCTACTATTGTCTATTGAAAAGGAGATTTCTTTAACACTTCTTTCTTCACTCAAACTTCATTGACATGGTACTTTTGACCTTTTACAGTCTTTCCTGTATGTTATGAACACTTGTTTTCAGTGATAATGCCTCTTTGAGGAGATTAGGCTAGATCTTCTTTGTTAACTATGATAAACCCATTTGAAAAGCATCCTTTTATGAATGGATCAGACCAGTACTTTGAAGCATAATCAGTATTACGTCCTCTGCCTGTGTAGTGACACAACCCCTCAACCATTTCTTCAATATTTTGCTTTGTTGGAGCTGCAGACTCTGCCTTATATTCAGTTTGCAATTCTTCAAGTCAACATTGGCCATCGCCCTCTACTTGTAGATGAAGGAGGCGCCTCAACCCTCTGCTTATATATGAAGGAGGTTCTTGGCCATGACTTATCAACAACCTCTTGACAATGTTGATTTTTCTTCTGCTGTCCTTTCAAGCTGAATGAGGTTGCAAGAGTTTGATGAGTAACTCTTTGTCCTGCAGATGTATCTCAGGCTCATGTTCACATTGAGAAGCAACTGTTCTTCTAATGTAGAGTTAAGAATTTTCTTCTGAGTGAGCTGGCATGTTTCTTGTGCTTGTAAAATCCATAAACAATGTAAAACACCTAAAATCAGCTTGAGATGATGGGCTTTGCATTTCTGAGACTTAGGGGCATATAAGTGGCGCGACTTAGGGCTGTGACTAACTTCATTAGCAGATTGGGAGGTCTTTTATGACTGGTCTAAAGAAGATGGAGGTTTTTGGCTCTTTGATGGTTTCCAAGGGTGAAAAGTCTTAAAGCGCCACTTCCTAACTTAGGGGAGGTTTTTTGAACATACTTGGATTGTCCTTTTAGAGCTGATGGGCAGACTAGTATGGCTGAAGCTAGGTAGGATTCGATAATGAGGTTTCATTTCGTCATGGGCGAACTGAAAGGTAAGAAGGCAAAAAGTTTTCATGGGGGTTTTCTAGATGACAAATTGACATATGGAGATAAGCTTCTAGAAAACTCAGCTAGGAATTTTAGTCATCAACAACAGGTGAAAAATATTTATGGCTAACATCAAGAAGAGACCTTAATCGCATTTTTTTGAGCAATTCTACTTACCAGTCTTGAGGTCGCGTGAGATCAGTTGTTTTGGGTTTTGAAACCACTGTTCCTATTCATCGTACGGTCCCACCATATTATTAACTCACGGTTCCACTTCTGCTCTTTGACTTCGCCTTTTATTCATAGTGTCTCTTTTCTAAAACTGTGCCATCGAGACTCATATAGTCTTACCTTTGCATTGCCTCTTCATGAGTTATTTACGCACAGTTCCACTAATGCCGGTTCCAATTCTAATTGAACATTAGAATGAAAACTACGTCAAGCTTTGGAGTGTAACTATACATAACAATTCTACATCCATTGTACTTTGTTCCATCAAATACTCAACCTGCAACTTATACTCTAATGCTCACTTCCACTGTTCCCAAACTGTGCTTTAGAAGTTCCAACCTTCCACCCGATTTATGGTTCCACTTCTAATTCTTCTACGCTACACCTCTTCAGTTGTTAAATCTCTACTTCATTAACACTTCTACAAGGCATTTCCGCATACCTGTTTCAACATGTTAGTTCCACTATGTGTGCATTCACAGATTTCATATAATCCCTGTATATTAACCCTCGCTCATAAATTACCCTACGTGCAGATATTACAACATGACTATATTTCTGGCCTTGATTCCATTATATTGAAGGTCCATTTCAAATTTCTATTTCTTTAAAGGCACACAAAACACATTTGCACCCCTAATTACCGAATTTTTCCACACAAATCCTTATACAATTGCTTATTGAGATTCAAAGCCCATTCACACAGAATTTAGATCGAATAATACTCATGAAATGGTGAAACAATTCCTTTCAAAATATATACATGAAGTCACTTGAAATTGGCCCTTCTACAACTGTTGTAGGCTTATAGAAACTCTGTTTCCTAACCCTACTCTAACTCTCTACAGCCCTCTTAGTCCTGGCTAGATATTCATGCCAATGGCCCTGTTTTACAATTGGCCATAGGCTTGACAAACAAACCTCTGGTTGTCCTATTCTACTCTAGTTTGCAGATCTGCTACTTCTTCTTCTTTGCTCCTTTAAATGATAGTCCAGGTGTTGCTCATGTCTTATCCTTTGCCATCAATCACAATATTTCCAACACAACACCGTCGAGATCGTGCCATTTTTGGGTAGCCAAGGCTTAAGGATTTTGAGTTCAAACTCTTATATGGTGTCAAATATGCATGGTCACAGGTTCAGACTATGGTGAAATGGCCACAAAATTGCAGCTGTGTGACTTTGGTTCACCAAGAAAAGCATGGAATTTTCTTTTTTGAGTCCCCCCATGTTACAACATATCTTAAGACATTAAGCCCATAAAATCAATGTTTTATATATCCTAAGATATTAATCCCAAATCAAATTTTTAAATATCGATCTAATGACGTCTGTGCGATGAAGGAGATGTTGTAGAGAAAAGGTCAAAAAAATTTCATTATTGGTGGAAAACCTTAGATCAATGGAAGAGTGGTATTTACTAGATGGATATGCCAAGTGTCCTACGGGATGGTCATAGAGAGCATTCTCTCCTATCTGCAGAGATCCCATGTATTCATGGTTCTACAAGATCTATGTTCATCAAAAATACCAACCTCTTGCAGTTCATTTTGCTTAGATGGGGGCTTCTTTACCCCGTGATCTAGCCAAAATATAGCCAGAGATTGAAAAATCGAGATCTTCATTAAAAAATTTAACCGGAAGACTTCTATTTTTGGATGCAGGGCATGGAACATGTAGAAAACATGAAGAAAAGTATTCAGAACAAATTGGGTATACCAAAAATTTTTCAATGTTTGTTATATGAGGGGAAATTTCCACAATATTCTTTTCAACTAAAAGAATTGCATTGCAAGGAATTCTACCGTAATATTAAATTTAAGGTTGCGGGGTGGAGCTACAGGGTTCAAAAACCCTAATGAATCTATCTCTTCCAAGGATGTAGTGAAAGGGGAGGTTTTCATTCCTACTTCTTAATAAGAAAGGACCCTACATTATCAAAAAAACAAAAAAAACACCAACCATGGAAGTTTTAAACACTTGAAGATAAATTCACTTTTTCCTTACCTTCAATCCAAGGTGTTAATATGTAGGTTTAATGGATTTTTGCCGAGATATGATGATTTACACCAGTGGGTTTGTTTTTCTTGGAAACTCAACTATGATATCTACTTATGTTCCAAGTTTCTTTATAGTTCAATTTTATACATTGAGAAAAATAGAGAAAGTACTAAATGATGGGCCATGGTTTTGTGGTAGACTTGGGTTTTTTATTACCCCATGGTTCCTAGATCTTGATGCCACAAGCATGGTGGTCACAGCAATGTTGGTTTGGGTGAGATTACCAAATCTCCCTCTTCCTTTTTGGCACCATTACCTCCTTGAGGATATTGGAAATGCTCGATGAAAATTCAAAAGGATGGACTTTGACATAACATAAGAGTATATATTTACTTTTGCTAGAACTTGTGTGGAGATAAACCTTAATAAAGCTCTACCTGATCGTATTCAACTGAAACATAAACAAATTTAATGGAACCAAGTTTTATATTATGAGAATACGACAAGACCTTAACTCTAGATTGACCAAAGTCAAGAGGAATCAAATATTTTAAGGTGTAAACATTTATTTAAATTTTACACTGAAAAAAATATTTGTATCTTAAGATATTTGACCTCCATAGAGACTTAATAAATTCAAAATTATCATAAATCTATGATACTAATAAATTAAAATATAATTTTTTTTTCAATATATATATATATATATATAGATATAAATTTTACATTTTTTTTTGTAAGTTTAACAGGGCCTTTCCATTTTCTATTATAAAAAAATAGCAGGTTCTACATATCAAAACTTGATGGCCTCAAACTGCTCGAAGGAAACCAAGTTTGTTGGCCACCTTAAAGTGTTAAAAGCCATCCAATATTGAATTAACTTCATTCTTCTACTATCATATATATCTAGTTTACTCTCTCTAACATACTCAAACTACAAATAGTAAATGTTATCCACAAAATACATATAACAAAACCAAAGGAAATACGATGTCAATCATCTGAAGATTCTATTGGAGCCAGATCCTTTACGCTTGATGATCAGATTTGGATCAAGACCTAAGTGATAGCTTGAATTTCAAAATGTTCAAAAGTGTGCCTAACCTGAGCGATGGGATAGATCTCATCTTCCTAATTTTGGCACCATGAAAAGTTCGAAAAACCGACACCGTATGAAGAAGTTATCGCGATTTGAAAAGTCCAGTAGACTGCAAATTTTGACATTTGACCAGAGTTGACTGGGAAAAGGTACAATCAGTAAAAAGGAATATTCCTAGAATATTCCTCAAAATATTCTCCTGAAATATTCCTCGAAATATTCCCCTGAAATATTCCTTTTGATCCAGTCGCAAGTTGACAAGTGGCGCAGTCCTAATTTTTGGATGGGTTGTAAGGTTTTTGGTTTGGGCAAATTAGGGGGTGACACTTGGTCAGCCTTGAGGCCACCATGTGTCCCCCAAACTTCATGTTAAAATTTTGGTGGAGCGTACAGGAATCAACCATGAGACCTCCCCCTGGCTAGCACGCCCGCGTGCCAACATGCCATTCTAGTGATTCTTAACATATGAAGGACCGAAGACATATTTAATTTTAAAAGGTTTTTCATGCAGGGGAGCGGAGGGGCCAACGCCTCCCCCATAGGATCACGCCCATGACACAAGGGCTAAACCACCGGCACAACGTTAACCGACAATCCCCGTGTGTTTTTCACATGGCACCAATATTTGTCAACTCCAATGTTAACTCCCCGCGTGTGGTCACATATATCATTACAAAATCGTAACATTAAAACTGTGGTTAAGCCTCCAGCCCGTAAAATCGCCATTAGATTCAAAGCTATCACATGCCGTGTGTAACGGTTACCTCTGACGGTTTATGTGCTAACCATCCACCTCAACCGGAGTCCGACTAATCAAACCATAGTTGTGGCCGTGGGTTCCCTAAGCGGTTACGGTCCTGACCATGGGGTTTGGGGTTGGCATGTGGCCACCCCAACACCCACAATTTATTATAGTGGTTATTTAGGTAGTTTAGTCTGGCAGGCGTGCCATTTATGGCAGGATCTTCTATTTTAACTCTAGTTAAGTGGAGTCGTCCACTTTTAGTGGAGCTTTCCTAGGTGAAACTAGGTAAAAGTGTAGGAGGCCCAATTTTTTACCATTCAAAGAGTGTGAATAGTAAATTTAGACTATATTGGAAATTATAGAGCCATTGGTGAGGTTGGAAGAGCCACCTGAGGACTTATGAATGATATTTTTCTTCAGAGAAGTTCAAAGGGCCACTAGGGCCACTAAGAGCTAGTAGGAGAATAAGGCCTAGCCAGGGCAACTAGAGGCCATTCTTAGTAAGACAATAGTCAATTTTGACTATCTTGGACATTGAAGAGACACTAATGAGGTTTTTAGAGTCATCTGAGGAATTATGAGTGTGATTTTTCTTCAGAGAAGTTCCAAGGGCCATCAGGGCCACCACGAGCCAGCAGGAGAATGATGCCTAGGTAGGGCAGCTAGAGACCATTCTTAGCAAACCAATATTTTATTTATACTATCTTGAACCATATGAATCCAATGGAAGGATTTTAAGAAGCATTTGGAGACTTTTGTAGGTCGAGATGCTACAGAGAAATTTTCAGTGAGTTCAAAGCCACAGGGTACCACCAAGTATTGGAGGCTTAAAATAGAGAAGCCAGAGGTCAATTTCAGCAAGTGAATAGTTTATTTTGACTATTTTGGACATTTTGATATAATTTGAGGGATTTAAGATCCATTTGGAGACTTCTAGAGCCGAAGAATCCACACGGAAGTTTTGGGGCCACCAGGGCCACCAGGGGTTGGAGGCCTAGATTGGGCAGCCAGATCTCAATTTGAGAAAATGAACAGCCTATTTTGGATGAATGATATATGCTGGAGACAGTAGAAAAGGATTCATGGATAGAAAGTTCTTCTAAGAGAGTTTCTACCACAAAGAAGCTCATGAAATCTTAAGGACACCGACAAAAGAGGTCAAGTCTAAGGGAGCCTAGATCTATTTCCAGAGAGTTAGCAGTCAATCCAAGGGTATGATGGTATTCTAAATGCATTGGTATATTTCAAACAACCATTGGAGTTTAGTAGTAACTTGTAAAAGAAATTTTCCATCTTAATCCCAAAGAGCCAAGTCAATTGACAAGGGCTCAAGGAGACGTAGCCCAAGACATATAGGTGAACTCATTTATTAAATTTGCTGTTATGTGTTGATGATTAATTTTCTGCAATTTATGCTTGATGTACATGCTTTTTACCAGAAAAACCAAATGTTTAATTCCTCACACATAAAGCATTAAAGCAATTAAAATACATACACTTGAATCAAGAATTCAACTCCGCACAGTAAAGTATAAGCAAGATCTTAATTTGTTTTAATTGAGTGGGAGGTGCTTGCATAACATAAGAAGTCATCCACCCATTTTAGATCACCTAAGTCGAGCATATCCACCCACTGCATGTTTGCAGCTGAAGATCTGTACGAACAAGACGAAGTGTTCCTTGTTTCTAGGATACCCAGATTTCTTGAATCTCCCTTTTAATGTCATCCAGAGCTGAAGCAACTTTTGGGTCACCTCCAATTTCTTGTATACTCATAAGCATCTTAGACATAATTCATTTTATCATCGAGTAAGTGTGAATTTAATGGTGAAAGAGAGAGAGTCTTCCTCTAGTATTTCTAGGGTCTTTAATGAAATCCAATGCTTCCTCCTATATTTTGCCTTCCTCTTTGGTGTTGTAGTCTCTTTCCCAACCGGAAATCAGATTCCTAACCTATGGAGGATTGCGTAAAGATTACATCAAAGAGGTTTTCCATGACCTCTTTCTTTTATTTTATTCCTCTCTTATTAGGTCCCATAGTGGACTTAGTTTTCTTTTGTTTCCCCTTTCCCTTGTCCTCTTTTTTAGCCGTTTTAACCATATTTTTATGCAAGAGAACCCAACACTGTATCCTCTGACAGTGCTGTAGCAGTTTCTTGGCTAGTAATTGAAAAAAACCTACTTTATAGAGGTCTGTGTACCGTAATAGAGAGACAATAACTATTTTTTGTAAGAAACAATGAAAAGGACCCATAGTAGTGAGCGTTACCTCCTGGCAATAAATAAAGTAAAAATCATCCACGTTCTCCCTTCTGAGGGAAGGGTGTAAGTGGATAGCAAGGCATCGACACTTAGACTCCAACAGGGAAAGAGAATGGTTGGCAGACTCTGAGACCCATATTTTATACACCCGGAGACTATGCAAACAAGAATGTGACCCAAACTGGAAAATGCCCTAATGAACCTTCGTGCACAGTCTATTATTAGAGTTTGAATTATTAGAATTATACTGCAACCTTAGGTTAGGAAGATTTACCCCTAGCCCCAACAGGAAACCAGCCTTATGATTGAGAAATTGAGGGAGAACAAAGAATGGAACAAGGTAGCGGCGAGCACCTTTAGCAAGGTAGTCATTGTTAGCCATACAAGCTAATTCATAATTTTGGAAATTCATGGTCTGTAGCCTATCATTTTCTACGGTATGGTTGGTGCAGGAGGATAAGTAAAAACATAAGCTAAAAGGTTGAAAAATAAGGGTAACCACAGAGACCCGAGAGCCAAGACTGACAGGAACCGAATACGAACTGAGAGACGAGAAATAAATTAAACTTATAGTTTGAGGCAGAGCTATGCAGACAATATGACGACAATTTGAGTAAGAACTATCATTGTAAACATCATTCGAGCTATGACTCTAAAAATTGAAAGCCATGCGAGCCCACAAAGATTTGTAAACCTCCATAAAAAACATGGTAAGGCACTACAAAATTCAATGTACATGGAATTGGAGACAACACTTCACAGACAAACATTGCATGAGAGACCTTAGCATCCATTGTTAGGATATATATCACATAATAGGTGTATAGTTGTCGACACAGAGCTCTGAGCTTATTCCGCGCTGCCCTCGCACCACTCGCCTCGACATTCAACTGAGAAATAGTGCCTCCTTTCCTTAACTCTGCATTCATAAACCCTTTCACCCAACGGCATTGTTTCCCAAATTTTTTTGATAATGTTAGTTGGCCACCACCTAAATCACCGGCAGTCATCAAAACTGGCGTGGGTTTGTACTACCTCTTCGGAATACTACCAGCTTTATTCTCTAGTGGTTGTGTGGTGCACGTCGCTGCATGCCACCTCACGATGCCCTTCTCCTGCGTGGCACCCTGATCGGGGATCTTTAAATTTTAAACTTCAAAAAATATTTGTATAATATTAATAAATTAAAATATATATATTTTTTCAATTTTTATTTATAAAAATTTTATATATATATATATATATATATATATATATATATAATTTTACACTTAAAAAAAATTTGTATCTTAAGATATTTGATTTATTTCAACACTTAATAAATTCAAAATTAACATAAATTTATAATATTAATAAATTATAATATATATTTTTTTCAAATTCTACTTATAAAAAATAAAAATATATATTTTTAACTTTTAAGAAAAATAAATTATTTTTAAAATATTAAAATATATTAGAGTTTAATAAAATCTTAATCATAGTATTCAATTACAAATGATGTTGCATTCCTCAACCTAAACTCAGCCTCGCTGAAATATAACAATAATAATAATTTATAATCATCCTAATCATCGATGCCCACTTTCCTAAAAATTTAATGTCTTTTCCACCTTGAGTAAATAAGTGGTGGAAACCTAGAGTTTCACATCTGGACGGCATCTTAGTTCGCAGAATCGTTGGCCGGCGCCCACGAGGTCAAAATTTTTGGATCGTGACGGCATCTTGGTTCCCAGATTCGCTTGACCTTAAGGGCAATTTCCAGGCATTTTCCACAAACTTGATCTCAACGTATACATTTGATATTTTAGGCCTTCTAGATGTGCTGTCTTTGTCGAGTAAAGCCCGATGATTCCTCGCCGAGCCGAGTTGCTATAAATTGATGTGTTTATGCAACGCATAAAACACAGACCCAATTCACAATTTTGTTAATTCTCCATAGCTTTTATTGGGAATGAAGAATTTTCAAAAGCCCCAGATCATAGCGGTTCCATTCTCGATGTTGGGTCACTCCATCCCCTTCATTGACCTTGCAAAGCTCCTGGCTTTGCAGGGAGCCATAGTCAGCTATGTCACGACTCCTGCAAACGTCAGCCGGCTAGAAGCAGCTTTGCTCAATCTGCCGATTTGGATATTCGGGTTGTTGTCCTCCCCAAGTCGGTTGTGGAAGGGCTGCAGGAAGGACGCAAGAGCGTCGATGTAATTCCCTCGCCTGATGTCGTTTTCAATCTTGCCCAAAAGCTTGCAGAGCCTTTCGAGCGCTGGTTCCATCAACAATTCCAAGAAGACAAAGCCGGTTCTCGCCCGGTTTGTATTATCAGCGACATGTTCATGCTATGGACTTTGCACACCAGGGAAAAGTATGGTATCCCCCGAGTTCTCTTCAATACATGCAGGGCATTCGCCATGATCCTTCTTGACTCTATGACGGCTTCGATAACTAGCAACGAGTTGCAGAAAGAGGGGGATGGCATTTTTTTGAGCGTGAATCTGCCCAGTCCTCTCAGACTCAATAAGAGAGAGATAGCTACAAGTTACTTCGAGCCCGACAAGTCGAACACAAGGCAGCAGTTCGTCATCTAGTGCATTCGATCTCTGAGCCGTGGCTGGGGAATGCTCATTAATACGTTCGAGGAGCTCGAGGCTCCATTTCTAAGGTATTTACGGAGCCTCACAGGGAAGCCCATCTGGTCTATAGGCCAGCTACTTCCAGCAAGCTTTGCAGCGAAGGCGGGCAGAGGGAAAATGGCGGACATCAGCGAGGACGAGTTGGTTCGGTGGCTTGATTCTCAGAGGCCGCGTTCAGTTGTGTACATTTCCTTCGAAAGTCAGACCACCTTATCCGAACTATAGACTTCTGCATTGGCGAGGGGACTAGAAGCCAGCGAGCAGCCATTCATTTGGGCCATCAAAATCCCTCCCAAACTCGAAACCATAGCTACAGACACTGTAAACAACATTCAAGGCTACCTTCCTCATGGCTTTACTGAGAGGATGAAAAGAAAAGGGTTAGGGTTAATGATATGGGGATGGGCCCCTCAGCTTCTTATTCTTTCCCACCCGTCGATAGGCGCCTTCATGACCCACTGCGGTTGGAACTCCACACTGGAGAGCTAATCTCTTATCTCTGGGAGTCCCTATGATCACATGGCCGATGTTTGGAGATCAGCACTGCAACTCTGAGTAAGTCGCGGAGTAGTTTGGAATAGGAGTCCAGTTTTGCGAGCACAGAGATGGGATTCCTGAGGATGGAAAAGTGAAGGAAGTTGTGAGGGTTGTGTTCACTGAAGATGAGGGTGAAGAGATGAGGAGACATGCAAAGAAATTGAAGAAGATTTCTTTAGAAGCTATTGGAGACGAAGGATCTTCGAAAGCGAATTTGCGAGCTTTCGTTGGTGGAGATCTGCGTAAATTGATTAAAACCCAAAATACTAAAAAGTAAAAGCTAGCGTACTGGGAATCCATACCAATGATTCATTGAGAAGTTGAGGATGTGTTTATTATTAAATATATATATTCAATAAAACTAAGAGGATAGGGAAGGCTAGTTTATTCATCGTTCGATAGCTCCCACACCGGTTTTTTGTTTTCTCAAAAAAACCTGAGGATTTCGGATATCTCGATGAGATAAAAATCATATTCCTATGCCATATCTAGGCATAGGCATATCTAGGTGTCCCGGGAAGTCTCAAATTGCTGAATATTTTTGTAAGCCCTAGGATCTTCTTTTTCCCGAGAGAAGGTAGGCTATGCATCATCAAAACGTGATCAGATTCATGTGGAAAAGGAATGTTTGAACATTTAGGATTTATACATGGATTTACTGATGTAGAAGGTGGGGCTTCTCTAGTCCTTGGATGATGGTTATAATGGAGAACAAGTTCAACAAAGTCGCTTAAATTTACAGCAGATTTACAATTTGGGCGGACAAATTCTACGTAGGGAAAAAATTAACTAATCGAGCAAATTCAAATAACTCAATATGTTGGAAATGTAAAATGGTATGAGAGGAACAAGCGGTATCAATCTCTTCGAGGGTTTTTGTAAAAGGGAGAACTTTTGCGAGCTGATCTATTCTTCTCGCGATCAATAGTAGATCTTCGAGGAAAGGAAATAACTACATAATATTTATTTTCTTGGACATTAGTCGAGGTAATATCGTATACCGGGAGGCTTTGGATTTTGGAAAATCCGAGTGTTGGAAAAGCTCAAGTCTTCCCATTTGATTGTTTGGTGTTCTATCTTTTGATTTTTTGAATCTATTAGAACCACAACACTAGCTTTAGAATCTTGACTAGGGAGTATGTAAGGCTGCAGGATACTAGAGTGTTGGTATGATGAAAACACCCTCTTGTTTGGATGGCTATGTTATGTCTCTTTTTTCTCATATCAAATCCAAATTGGGATCTGTAGTTACAATATGTCCTTTATATGCTCATCAAAGACATATACGAGAGAAATTTAGATACTGGGAGCTCAAAATAGGCTGGGCCATTAGACAATGGAGCTACAATCCCTCCTATCAAAGAGTCTATGTATTTATTGTGGGTGAGATCTTTGACTATGGAAAGTACAAAAGTTCTAGCCCCCTATGAGTCAAAGCATTTATCCCAACCCAAATACATCCCAAATGAAGATATTGGATTTTAAGACTCTTGGCTTCTCGCCTAAAGAACTTTTGGATCGAGGAGAGGAATGGATTGTATACATTCGTAGTTCTCCCTGGATTTTGGACTTGCTGATTCCTTTATGGAAATTCTTGTTACAGAGCAACTAAATGTAATGGAGAAAAATCGAGAATATACATCGGATGCACTAATATTAGGCAAGCGCCATCTAGGAGATGGTTGACTCTCTAAATATTCTAGCTCGGCTGAGTTTATAACACGTAGCTAGAAGATGAAATAAACATGTCTCTAAGAGGATTTTGTTCAGCTTTATCTCTCTCCTCTAATTCTCGGAAAAGAAAAATTATCTTCTGATGGATCCATTTTTCAATAAAGAGTAATGAATTTGAGTACTAACCTTAAGAACCACATGACACTTACAGCTCCCGATACCCAATTTTTCGCGGGGGCTTTCAATTTGGAAGCTTGCAACAACAACACAGGTGATCGGCCTTGTCGAGGTTTCTTATTTGTGTAGACTTATTTACTCATACACAAACCCATACACGAACCTACTTAGGAATTTCACGCTCCGACGACATTCTCCTACAGACTTCCCTCACCTTTATCGTCTTGGCATCCCTTCGCCTTTTGGCGAATCTCTAGTGAACCTCACGATGTAAATAAATCATACAAATACTACCTCAACATACTTTAAGATAAACTTAGGGTTTTCAAGTACTCAAATCATGCGAATAAAACTTCACTCTTTTATTGATCGAATAATTCGGATTACGAGAGATTGATAATACGTGACTCTATTGTTATTTCTCGAGATGGACTCGTGATGGCATTTACTGAGTGTTTGCTTCTTAATAAAAAGATATCTTTCTAGAGGCTACTGGCCGGAGCACGTACTGTGCTCTAGAACAAACTAATGACTAGAATATTAGCTTACTTCGTGATGCAAGCGGATCATGCTTATCGACTACGCGGATGCAAAGAAGGAAATAACTCAGGGACTCGCTAGACACACAAAGACTCTTAGACCTTCTAACTCTCCAACATCTGATGCCCGAGATGACCCTTACCCTCCTTCTTTTTATACAAATGGAGAGGGGACAAACACTTGAGATTCGGTCCTACATGTCCTAAGGAATATTAGTACGTTGATCAATTTATTGGGTAGATGTGGGTCAAAGTCGCACTGCACCATCTGGAGAAGTGCTCCGGAGGTCTCTAGATAGAATCAAATCATTTTACAATCTTAATTATTATGGTTCTACATCGTGGGATACTTTTAAATAAAAACCCATGAGAAAATACTTCAAAAAGAATATCTACAAAGTGGAAGCTTTTTCTACCGGAAAGCCCAAGGGAAAACCCTGTCACTTTAAGTCCAGTGACTAGACATCATTACAACGTGGATGTTTTTATGGAATCCATGAAAACCATTTAAGAAGAATCTTCAAGGATGGAAATACCAGAAATCGACAATTTTTGTATATGGCCTCATCCCGAGCTTTTTGTATAAATTCATCCCGACGATCATTGGTTTATTTAGAACAATTTGATGCTTAATCTTCTTCATGACTAACCATTCATGATGCACGATCATGTATTGATGTAAAATATCATGATCTTTAGTTTTTTTTTGGAGGTCACCAACGAGTGTTACATGCAGACATGGAAACATTCAATGTTTCATTCCAAGCACCAGGTGCAATGTGCTTGAAAACAAGGTTCATAATAGACTAGATCAATAGTAGCAGTTTTTATTTACGTCGTAATCATTCCACCAGTCTTATATCCATTCACTTTTCATGTTTCTTTGCAATATCCAAGTAGGCTCGAACTTTATTTTTTATAATTGGGTTTCTCATTTTTCGTCAATGTTTAAAATTTACGCACTGTAGTTTTTTATAACCCGCAAAATTATAAAGCAGTATGATGAAAAAAAGAAGAGGATATCATTTTTTGGCCATAGAGCATTACCAATGGTCCATGCAAGATCTCTGGTTTTGTTTATACAAAAATATCTATGATAGACCTACATCGCTATTTCCTCCTTGCGACCAAATCATGCTTATATCATGAAAATCATTTTTGAGGCTCTCTTCTACTAAATGAACATCCATCATACTTTTGGAGTATACCATATCATGTATCCACTTATTTCCTTTTGGGTATACTTTCCTTTCCAGGTACTAAATGAAGAATATCGGTATGAGGTGCAAATTGGCATCCAAAACCTTTGTATTTCTTAGTTTTGCTAGGTTGACTTCCATTGGTCACGGTATTCTCGCCCAATTCTTCAGTCGAGGAATAGACTTGAGAACTTCTTGTTGTTGGTTTGGATCCCATTCTGTCACAATCATCTATATCTGTACTTGTTGTATATATTCTCTCGCTAAAAAATCGGGGAAGACTATTTTCTTCCCCTTTAATATGCTCAACGTCAAAATCAAAGTTTGCAAAAGAGCTTGCCATCTCGGAAAACTTAGCTTCTCTAGGTTTCTTGATGTATTTTGTTAAGACCTTCTTGAGAGCAGGAGGCATCCCGATCTAAGTAAAAAGCTTTTTTATTTACAAGGTGGATTGCAAATTTATCCACTGAATTCCAAGCGACTTTTCACTTCCTTTTCAATAGTGGAATAGTTTCTCTCATCCGGATTCCATGTGCCTAATGAAAATTGAACAACTGGTTTCTTTTTCCATCCTTATCCTTTCTCTCGTTTAAGAATACCTCCCCCATCCTTCATCACACGGCATCGGTTTCAACAATCTTGAAGGCATCATCATCAACAACAAATAGAATAGGAAGAGTATTTACCTGGACTTAGTTTTTTCTAACTACCTGCGAAAGCAGGAGATTCATTCCATGGCTTTGGATGTTTCTTTAATATTTGGTTTAACAAAGATCTCGTCTTTAGCACAGGTCTTTGATAAAAAAGCTGCTAACATAATTTAAACAACCTAGAAATCTTTACAATTGAGTTTTATCGATAATAATGTCTGGAAATTTATTAGCAAACTCGCAGCATGTTTTTGCAAAGAGATCCATCCATCTTTAGTAGTATGGCTAATAAATTTGATAGAGGTTTGAAACATCTCTATCTCTTTCTTGTGCAAAAACCAAGCCATTTCTCTTAACTACTTGCGAAATATATTTACATGTTTGAAGTGATCATGTAAGTTCTTGGAAAAAAAATCAAAACATCATCAATATATACAATTAACCATTCAAAATATGGTTTAAAAATTGAGTCTAACCTTTAGGAATTTGGATGGAGCGTGCTTCAATCCAAAAGGCATGACGTTCCACTCATAGTGGCCTTACAGGGATGCTTGAATTCGAGTTTTTGAATTTATCTTCTTCCTTGATTGCCACCCAGCAAAATCCGACTTCATATCAAACTTTGAAAAATCTTGGCACCCGCAATTCTTGCCAACAGCTTCACCTTTGTGTGGGATAGGATAGGTGTTATACGAAAGAACAAAATTCATAGGTTTATAATTTATGACCAATCTAGGGATGCCTCGATTTGTTCCGATATTTTATTAACATAAAAGCCATAATAGTTCCCAGGGTACTCATCGGACTCTCCGATTAGCTTCCTATCCAAAGTTACATTTTTAATTTCTTTGCTACACAAATCTCTATATTATTTGTTCATTGGGATTGCACTTACTTTTTGCAGGTGGTCTACCTTCATAATATGACTTATAAGGCAATTCAACAAAATGATGTTTTTACTTAGCGAGAAAGCATTTGGTTCTTCTCGCACAACATTCTAATTCAATTCTTTGCTTTAGATCGAGATATTTGCTTTTTAATATTTGTAGAAATAAGTTGTTCTCCAATTCTCTATTGTTGCCTTTGGATCTTTCAATTCATCTATTTTGTTACCGGCCAATTTTAGCTATTCCATAGCTTGAACCATGGTATAAATCCCTGGGAGTAGATATATAAGGAAACTTAATATTTTTAGAACTCCCATCTAATTTAGGCATAGTAATGAAATAACTAGCTTTGTTGTTTTCCAGTCTGGTTGATCCATGTGGTTCCACACTGCTAAAAATACATTGCCTAAAAATGCGATCAATAGGAATATCTCGTAATCGCAAATTTTAGTTTGTTGGAATGTTCATCAAAACATATAGTAGCTTTAGGAACTTCATATTGTAATTCTTTCATGACCTAATCCAACAACCTTTATCGAAAGCTTTTATCGAGTATTTGGATGGGATGATTTTCTCGTGAAGGACATTAATATACGCACTGCGAGTCAATTAATGTCCTAAGGAAAACATTTTCCCTTTCAATACAAATTTCAAGCATAACATGATGATGTTGATACTTAATAGTTTGAATTCTCATGTCTCTAAAGCAGTAGCTATGAGTATCTCTTTTTCCCTTCAAAAATTTCAAAATTTGTATTTTTGAATGAACTAAAATCATTTTCTTCTTCATGTTGTTTGCCTTTACTAATCGAGAGACTTTAGCTTTCAAAGTAGAGATTTCATATTTTAAAAAGTATGGATCTCCCTACTTACCTCCCCCCAAAGTGAGTTGGCGAGCATTATATTGCGATTGGGATCCTCCTGGAAGGCTTTTATAGTATTTCTTTCATAAGATGCATCAATAAACACGGGGTTTAGAAGAAGATTTCTTGGTACTATGCACTTGGCTTAAAAATGCTTAAAAGAAGCTTATTTTTCATCTCAACTTCATCAAGTGTCTCTAATACTGGGATAGAATTTTCAGTCTCGCATCATGCGACATATTGTGCCATAAGAAATTTTTTCTTTGGATTGTCGAAAAGGATTGGATTCTTCACATCAGGAAAGAATCATCATTAGAAGAACTAGATTGAGTTGACTCAATCTACAATTTTCTCAATCGAACAAAAACATGTCTCCATCTCGTGAATGCAACTCTTCATCGAAGAGGAAGAATAAGAACTTTGAGAATGAGAGGTACTTTGAGCCTAAAATTGTTGAAGTTGATCTCTCATAACAATATTTTGACAATTTTTAGTCTTGTGACTTCTTGATCCACATTTATAACATAATGTAGGAGATTCAATTTTTAACAACTTTCTTGTTTCGGGCTAGGGCTTGTGATTTCTTACCTCTCGTTCTTTTTAGATTCTTCACCATCTAGACCTTTATTTGAAGTATGACCTGGTTTGCCACATAACCACAGCGGTCAACTTATCCCATTTTTCTTGCTTGTGGGTATGCAAGTGAATATCGATGGTTGATAATAATGGGTTCTAGGGATATATTTGTAATATCCTTTTCTAAAATTTTATCGAACCCTTTTTCTCGCTTTTCTATATTTGGTTGGGAAGTCTCTCACCTTCCTCTTTTCCTTTTTAGCTTGCATCTTATCCTTTCTTCTTTTGACAATGGAATCATTAAGAGAAAGACCATATTTATGACAGTATTGACTTGCATCGGGGAATTCTTGATAATTTACGAAAAGACTTATTAAATTTCATATTTGTACATAAACCAACCATTGTTTTAGTAATAATAGAATAAATTTCACCACAATATTTTGTAGGGGGCTTTCAATTTGAAGCTTTGCAAATGTTAAACACAGCTGACCGCCTTGCCGAAGTTTCTTCTTTTGTGTAGAATTTTACTCATACACGAACCTACTTAGGAATTCCATGCTATGGCGACCTTTCTCCCGTGGTTTCTCACCTTTAATTGTCTTGGTGTCCCTTCGCCTTTGTGAACTCGGTGAACCTCTCGATAGTAAAAAAATAACACAAATACTACCTCAACAGACTTTAATATAAACTCAGAGTTTTCAGTACTCAAAATATGCGGAAATTTCTCACTCTTTATTGATTAGAAGATTTCAGATTACAGAGAGTTATGATACAAACTCTGTTGTTCTTTCCTGAGATGGACTGTGATGGCATTTACCAGTGTTTGCTTCTTAATGAATAAGATATATTTCTGGAGGCTACCTGGTCGATTCACAGACTTAGTCTTTGAACAAAAACACATAAACACATATACAAACAATCCTATGTGTTCTGGCCACTTTAGGTTCTTACCAGTGCTCGCACACTGATACGCAGGCTTCTCAGAACAACCTAATGACAAGAATCTTAGCTTACTGCGGATGCAGCGCATCAGCTTATCACCCGTAGATGCAGAGCAGAAATAACGCCTGACACAAAATACTCTGTGGCCCCCGTAACCCTCCAACATCTGCCAAATGAGCCTTACCTCCTTCTTTTATAGAAGGAAGAGGGGACAAACAGTTGAGAACTTGAGAGTCGGTTCTACATGTCTAAGGAATCTTGGTACGTTGATCAATCAATCAAGTAGATGTGGGTCAAACCGCACTAGTTGTCGGAGAAGTGCTCCGAGTCTCCCGATGAGATCAAATCATTGTACAATTTTATTAATCATGATTCTACATTGTGGATGCTTTTAATCAAGAGCCCACAAGAAAAGAATTCAAAGGGATATTTACATAGTGGAAGCTTTTTACCGAAAAGCCCACGGGAAAACCAGTCACTTTAAGTCCGTGAATAGACATCATTACAATGTGGATATTTTTATGGAACCCACGAAAACCATTTAAGAGGAATCTTCAAGGATGGAAATACCAGGAAACCGGTATTTTTTGTATCTGGACTCATCCCAGGCTTTTGTTTAGATTCGTCTGACAATCATTGGTTTATTCAAAACAATTTGATGTTTAATCTTTGTCATGACTAACCATTCATAGTGTCTGATCATGTATTGATGCAAAATTTCATGTTCTTCAAGCCTTAGGAGGTCACCAACAGTATTGCAAGCAACATGGAAACATTCTATTTTTCGCTCAAAGCACCAGTTGCAATGGTCTTGAAAACATGATTCATAATAGACAGGATCAATAGCAGTTTTATTTACTCCATAGTCATTCCACCAGTCTTTCAGCCATTCAATTTGTCTGTTTCTTTGCATTATCCAAATAGGCCCGAACTTTATTTTTGTATAGTGGGTTTCTCCTTTTCCATCAAAATTTAAAATATCCCACCGGAGTTTCTTATAACCTACAAAATTGTAAACAGTGTCAGGAAAAATAAGAGAAGGATCATTTCCTGGCCATAAAGCATTACCAATGGTCCATGCAAGATCTTTGGTTCTCGTTTATACAAAAATATCTATGATAGACTCTGCCGCCTATCTCCTCCTTCTTCAGACTAAATCATGCTTATATCTTGAAAATAATTCTCAGGCCTCTTCCCGCTAAATGAGCATCCATCATCTTTGGAGTATACCATATCCTCGTATCCACTTATTTCCTTTGCATACTTTCCTTTCAAGTAATAAATGGAAGAATATCGCATGAGGTCGCAAATTGGCATCCAAAACCTTGGTATTTCCTAGCCGCCAGTCGCCTTCCATTGGTCACGATATTCTCGCCTAATTTTTCTATCGAATAGACCGAAGAAATTCTTTTTGTTGGTTTGGATCCCATTCCCGTCACAATCATCATAATCTGTACAGGTTGAATATATTCTTTTCTCAGGAAATAAAGAAGACTATTTTCTTCCCCTTTAATATTCTCAACATCAAAATCAAAGTTTGCAAACAGAGCTTGCCATCTTGCAAACTTAGCTTCTCCAGGTTTCTTGATATATTTTGTTAAGAACTTCTTGAGAGCAAAGGCATCTGATCTAAGTAAACATTTTTTATTTACAAGGTGGATTTCAAATTTATCCATAGAATTCCAAGCAGCTTTCACTTCCTTCTCAATAGTGGAATAGTTTTTCTCAGCTGGATTCCATGTGCCTGATGCAAATTGAAAAATTTGTTCTTTGCCATATTTATCTTTTCTTTGTTTAAGAATAACTCCCCACCCTTCGTCACTGGGATTAGATTCAACAATCTTGAAGGTATCATCATCAGCAAAAACTAAAATAGGAAGGGTTTTTACCTTGGACTTAATTTTTCTGACTACTGCAGTGTGAGACTCAGTCCATCGCTTCGGATTTTTCTTCAATCTTTGGTTTATCAAAGATATGTCTTTTGCATAGTCTTGATAAAAGCTACTAACATAATTTAAACAACCTAGAAATCTTTGCAATTGAGTTTTATCAGTGATAATATCTGGAAATTTATCAGCAAACTCCAGAGCATGCTTTTGCAAAGAGATCTGTCCATCTTCAATTGTATGGCCAAGAAATTTGATATAGGTTTGAAACATCTCTATCTTTTTCTTGCTCAGAACCAGGCCATTTCTTTTAACTACTTGCAGAAAGATATTTACATGTTTAAAGTGATCATGTAAATTCTTGGAAAAAATCAAAACATCTCCAATATATACAATTAACCATTCAAAATATGGTTTAAAAATTGAGTCCATAACCTTTTGAAATTTGGATGGAGCATGCTTCAATCCAAAAGGCATGAAATTCCACTCATAGTGGCCTACTGGGATGCTGAATGCAGTTTTGAATTTATATTCTTCTTTGATTGCCACTTGCCAGAATCCTGACTTCATATCAAACTTTGAAAAAATCTTGGCACCTGCAATTCTTGCCAACAGTTCACCTTTGTGTGGGATAGGATAGGTGTTATCAACAAGAACATAATTCAGAGGTTTATAATTTATGACCAATATGGGGATGCCTCTGATTTGTTCTAATCTTTTATTAACATAAAATCCATAACAGTTCCAAGGACTGTCAGACTCTCTGATTAGCTTCCTATCCAACAGATTCTTAATTTATTTACTGCACAAATCGCTATATTCTTTGTTCATTGGGATTGCCTTACTTTTGCAGGGTCTGCCTTCATAATATGAATTATAAGGAAATTCAACAAAATGTTGTTTTATGTGCCATAACACATTTGGTTCTTCTGCACATCATTCTAATTCAATTATTTTCTTTAGATCAGAGATTTTCTTTTTAATATTTGGAGAAAGAAGTTGTTCTCCAATTCTCATTGTTGCCTTCGAATCTTTCAATTCATCTAGTTTATTACTAGCCAATTTTAGCTGTTCCATAGCTTGAACCATGGTAGAAATCCTGAGAGTAGATATATAAGGTAATTTAATCTTTTTAGAACTCCCATTTGATTTAGGCACAGTAATGAAATAACCGGCTTTGTTGTTTGCCAATCTGGTTGATCCATGTGGTTTGTGAAATTTTTTCTCGGGATGGTCCTATTTCGTAGTTATTTCAGATCTAGAAGTTTGCCACAAAATCCTTTCTAGATTGTCAATATGGTGGGAGGATTAGGATCTGGATGGGATCTAGTATGGACCCTATGTGATGCTAGATTTTAGTTTCCAAAATTTAGAGAGGCTAAGGTTTTTAGGACTGTTTTCATCTCACAGTGATTTCTATAGTAGGGGACTACGTTTCTAAACTTCCTCAGGGTTGGTTAACACAATCCTAGGGGAAATATGGAGGTGTAGAGGAGTAATAGGCCTACTGGGGCTAGTGGAGTCGCCAGGTGGAAATTTTTAGATTTTTAAAGGTAAAATGTTTATGGTCCACCACCAATGTTTATTATGAAACCAATCTGAATGTTTTTGGGGTTTTCTGAGTTTTTTTTAGTTCTATGGTTGTGAGAGTGTCCACACCTGTTTCAACACTTAGCTAAGGTGGTGAAACAAACAAAGTCTACTCTATGCCTTACTAGATAATTTCTTCAAGGTTTGACAAGAGTCTCTCAAAATCCTAAGGGTTACTTAGATTACCACTAATTCAGGCAGGTCCTATCATGATCACCATTATGCTAGTAGTGCTTGAAGAAAACTAATTTCACTTGAATGAATACTGAGTGTTTTGTTTAGGGACTTTTACTCAAAAGGTCCCATCATGATCGCCAAGATGTTGGGGTCCTGTGATTTGGCTGATTGGCAAACCAAATGACAAGGCAACATACAAAACCAAGCTTTAGAGCTCTAGGATCTAGCCCTCCTAGTCTCAGAGAGGGATCTCTCAATATGTTTGTAAGGATATGTCTTGTTTGCTTGTAAAGGGTTGATTTTAGGCTAGTTATTAAGTGCAAGTTTGTTTGTTTTGTTGGTTGGACAGAGATGATCTAGGCAACATAGATAGAGTATGGAAATCTACAAGCCATTGGGCAATGGAGTCATGTGGAAGTCTAAAAAGTCCCGATTGATGAATTTGGGTAACCAAAGGGCAAATCTAACTTAGTCAATGGATCTGTGGGATCATATAGGTGGGGTGAGATGAACATCAAGGATTTGGAAGGAAAAGTAGATATTTAAGCGCTGTTAAGACTCCTTAATTATGTATACCTTTCAACTGAGGGACGTGCAATACCATCTAATCATAAAGAAACATTCAATAGCCAAGGCTAACCATGAATTCTATCAACATGCTTTATGCAGATAACATAAACAAGACAAACTTTCAAGTAAGACAATGAAGAAGAGGAACACTCTGTTTCTTCTAATTGTTTCACTAAAATAAGTTAGAAAACATATAAGAAACACAACTAATTGCATACATAAAATGGGGAATACCCAGGCATCTAAGACTGCAATTATAAATACCTTCAAAAATGACTATCTCAGCAAGAAACAGAGGGTAATATTAGAAAAAATCCTCTTTTTCAAGCTGCAGACAATAATGTTTGAAGGATGATTTCAGAAATAGCTTTTAAGAGGCAGCAAGCAAATAGGGAAAACCATAATTTAACCTTGACACCAACTATTTGAACTATTATGAAATGAACAAGCTTAAGGATTTAAAAGCAATTAAACTACTAAATAGAAACCTTTAGCAGATGAACACATAAAGGCAGTGAAGAGTAAACAGGCCTAAGGTGCTTCTAGGAGACATTTTTTAGCCTAAGATTTTTACTCTACCGCAAGCAAAGCATAATGGAACAAAGTGGAAAAACAGGAAATAACATTAACAAATAGAGAGTACTTCACCAAAACAAGGCTCAGGGATCCAATGATCTAGCCTCCTTCATCAACAGAAAAGCAAAGAAATCCACACTTCTTCAGAACATCAATTCTTCTTCAAAACAATAGTCTATGTATTACTTTAGAATTCGTCAAATGCCAACCTTACAATGAGAGTTCAAATAGGATTTATAAGTGAATGGGGAGGAGAGTGACAAAGAAGGTCTTAATGGTGAATTTAAAACATAGGAGAAAAGCATTCGAATGTCCATCCCGTGTCATAAATATTACATTAATTTCTTGCCCACTCTCGTATTTCTTGCTGTCTTCAAGGCATATCTAGCAGGCTGTAATAACTCCAACGTGTGCTCTTTGGGAGATGTCTTTTGACCGTAGTAGTTCTGTTTAGGCTTGTTAATTGAAAGAGTGGGCTTTGAGGCTTTCCCATACTTTCACAATAACTACTCTGTTAGTTGAAAAGTATCTGTTTGTAGAAACTGCCAGTTTTGTCCTTGGTAGGTAAAAATGCTGATCATGGTGGTGGTCAGACGTCCTGACTGAAATAACTACTTCGCTTTAACGTTCACAATGCCTTCTGCCTTGTGATTTGTCATTTTGCTGACTATTCTGACTTTAATTCTTTTATCTCAATACTGTGCTTTATCTTTAATTTCTGATTGGTCTTCACTGTTCTTCATTCAACTTTATTGTTTTGTAGACAGGCGCTTTCTTCATGCGCAAAGGTTTGCTATAGCAATCGATGTTCATGACACATCGATTAATTGTGGAGTTTCAACCCTTAATGTCTTTTTCTACATTGAATTAGGCCCTGAGGATCAACATCCTCGACTTCTGCAACCATTTTGCTGTGGGACGGCTCTAATGTTTAACCACCATGAAAACCTGCAACCAAACAATAAATAATTAAATAAAACCTACATTTTTAGGTTTGAACTACTTTCAAAGGCTCGACGGAGGTGAAGGAGCTGTGAGGAGGAGGTGGCTGCAGCGGAAAAGGGTGTCATGGTTCAAAACCACGAAAACCAGGGTTCAAAATTGAGTTTGGCACGAAGAGCTGGAAAAGCGGTTTTGCGAAAAACCGCGAGTGGTTTTCGCACGGGGTCGAGGCGGTAAATGGTTTTAGGCTGATCGATGACAAATGATTTTAGACCATCAGATCTGGGGGGGACTAGATCGACGGCTGTAAGAAAGCATGAAAAAATAGAAAGGATGTGCAAAGGAAATATATGGTGGGGCCCAGCGAGTGACGTCAGCTAATTCATCGGGTAATGGAAAGTTCAAGGCGAGGAGTGAAATTTGCTTGGGTGGAGTGAAAGTGGTAAGATCAATGGGAGCCGTTGGATTGAGAAGATCAATGGTGGAGAACGCATTGTGGAATCGCATGAAAGAATGATGGTGCGAGGGGAGGGGTGGAATGTGAAAGAGCGAGATAGTGATGACCATCGGATCTGAGGGAGTTAGATCAACGCCAGAGATTTGATCGCAGAGGATGGATAGGCAGAAGTGAAGACACTAGCGTGAAACAACGTGGACAGTCTGATCAGACTTGATCGACAGTGGAGATTTCATCGTGGGATCGCATCGGCGGGAAGAAAAGGGTCAGGAGACATAGCCATTAGATCTTGGGAAGATCGACGGTAGAGATTTCATCGGGAGATTGGCATATCGATGGAGAAAGGGTTCGGGAAAAAAGGAACGGGGAATGCCGATATGCGATGGAACAATCAGGGCTTTGCATCAACGGAAAATATTTTACAAAGGAAAAAGGTCATAGGGAAAGGAAAAAGGCCGAAATGCTGATGGGCTTAGTGCTTTGGTTGCAAGGCATGGTTTTATTACGGAAAAAGGGGCTCAGGCTTTAAGCAAAAGGGGCTTAAGGCCCTAAAGGAGTGAAAAAGGCTTTTTCAAAGGTTTTTATGTGTTTTTATGGGTTTTTTAGTGTTTTGGGTAAGGTAAAATGGATTTTTAAAACCAAATAAAAAAAATGGGTTAAATGGGTTTAAAGGGGATTTTGAAGGAAACAAGGATAATTGAGGGAAAAATGAGTGACATGAAGGGAATTGTGAAGAAAAACAGAGGAATGAAATGATGGGGATGAGGCTTTGAATTTTTTTTTTTCTCTTTGGAAACAACAGGATTTTGAAGTGAAAACATCAGTGAAGGTAGGTTCCTTTGGACAGAGAGAAAAACCAGGATTCAAGAACTAACATGTTAACTTGAAATTGCTTCTTGAAGGCTGCCAACAGATTCTAGCCATCATTAGGTATAACAGAAATTATAGATGGCTAACATCTAACTTCTAGTTTGGATAGATGAAGTCCCCTTCTCTAAGGTATAGGGCAATTTTTTCTTGCTTATTTTCCTTCTTTCAGTGTCCTTAGGTTTGGGTGAGACAAGCTCTACAAACCCCCCCCCCCAAAAGAGAAACTTCTCCCATGTTCTATTGAATTTTGTTAAATAATTTTCATTTAATAATTTTATTAAGACCTTGTGATAAATGAAGTGGGATGATGCATCAGGGTTTTCCCTAACTCTTCCTGACATCTGCTTCAGACTCATCAATAAAATAAGAAGTGCATTCATCCATACCTGTCCAATAATGTGAGTAAGAAAACAAAAAATGATACATATTGAGTCTGATTAAGCACCCTTCACAAGTGAAATAAGATTCTGTAATCCTGAGGAGTAGGTGTCATTCATCCTTCAACCAAGATCTTTGCAGCTCTAAACACCATGGTCTATCCTTATATTCATCCTTTAAGAATAAATGAACGTTAGTTCTAGCCAAAATGTTACTTTTAAACCAACATTCTCCATCAACAGGGAGGCTTGTAGCCTCTGCAACCACTTCCTCTATGTCAGGGAAGGAAATACCTCCAAAAATGACCCCTTGGCCATCAATCCCTTTAAAAAAATCTCGAGCAACGCCATCATGGTAAATCCTACAACTGAAAAATATTTTTTCCTAGCTAGCCTCTCGAAAGCACTCTCGACATTTGGATACGCTTTGAGGAGATCAGGTCCCTTGGGTTCCCCCTTGTGCAATTTCCCGCTTTTTCCCATAACTTCCACCATCCAAAAACATATGCAAAATAAACGAGAGTGGGATTTGATCACGAAAATACATGATAACTAACTCTTTAACTTGGTAGATAACACAATATAGGGGATTAACCCTGCATGAATCTTAACTATGCATAATATAATTACTTCCACCATCCATAAACACTTGAGATTAAACATGAAAATAAATAAATCATACATAAAAATGATCAATTATAGCATTAATTTACCATGATGATTACCCTCCGATGGCGTAAATATCCAAAGTGAAATCATGAAACAACATGTCAGCATTTGCTTAGCTAGCACTTGCTTCGTTGAGGACCCACTCCTTTGCTAATGTGTGTTCTATTAGCACTTTGATTTTTACATTTGAAATTTAAAATTTAAAATTGGTGTTGATAATCCAATTGCTAGTGCCTTCATTTCACAATTTTAAAATTGGCACTAATAATCCAATTGTCGGTGCCTTTATTCAACATACAAAATTGGCGCTGACAATCCAATTGTTAGCGCCCTAAAATATTTTGAATAACAAATAAAAAATGCTGAACTTAATAGTTTGAAGCAAAATTGAGATAACACCTTGTGAAAACCCATTTATACATATGTTTTGCAGTTAACACTTTGAGTCAATTCATGACTAAGCCTCTTTATGCACAATGAGTTGCTGCCAAACATGTGCTGAGATATTTAATTTGGACTTATGCAGGAATACAATAAAATACATAAATAAACATAAATGAAGAGATGCAACATGAATAAAACTTCATTTCATTAATATAAAATACTAAGAAATGCTTACAGTCAGAATGGAAAATAAACTAGCTCGGGCGATGGTAGCTTATCTCTGAGAAGAGATGTGGTGGCTAAATGCCTCTGACTTGTGTTACAAC
Source organism: Pinus albicaulis (assembly GCA_034641835.2). NCBI lineage: Eukaryota > Viridiplantae > Streptophyta > Pinopsida > Pinales > Pinaceae > Pinus > Pinus albicaulis. The sequence continues at coordinate 239,568,288 of CM076573.1, forward strand.
AAGGCTCAAGAGAATTTTTATTATTTAAAAATAAGAGAAAAACCCTAAACAACCAAAACCATAACTCGAGGAGATGTAAAACCAAGAGTTTATGGGTCCCGTTGGGGTTAGTTGGGCAGCCAACTTCTTGGGGTTGTAACTTGGTCATATTATCTCCCTTTGGAGTGTATGATACCTCATTGGAAATATCTCTCCAAGGAATTTAGATTTTCACGCGAATATGTGAAATTGCTAGAGGAATCATGTCGAAAAAATGTTGTTTGGGGCCTCAAAATGGCTCTAGAAGTTCAGGACCCGAAAAATTGCTAAAAATAGTAAATAAGAAAACTGATGAAACTGAATAAGTGGAATAGGTGGGTGGCCACCAATATCCACCTGCATCATTCCTCTCCCCTTAGGAAGCAATGGTCTCCATTGTGTGCAGATCCTCCATGAGGTGGGGAAATTAATGTTGAACTTGGTCCCTGGTGAACCACTTTCCCTGGTGAAGGAGTTGGCATGCTTTGACAACTTGGTATAGCTGGATCCTCTACTGGTGAGTGTTTTTGATCTGTGTTTCCATGACCCAATCAGTTGTGGCTTTTTCCATGTCGTATGGGTTTAAATCTATTGGTGTGAGTCGTTCTGCCATGTCGGATGTGTCCAGTAGAGGTCGAAAGTAGGGCTGAAGGAGGTCCACATTGAACACTGGGTGTAAACCAAGGAATGGTGGAATTCAGAGCTCGAAGGAATTTTCCCCTATAGCCTTCATGATAGTGTATGGACCATATCAAAGTGGGCGAAGCTTGTGGTGGGGTCCAACGAGGTGCTCCTTCTGCAAATGTAGCCACACTTTGTCGCCCACTCGGAAGTTGTGTGGCACCCGATGTTGATCATGTCACTACTTGTACTTAGCATTGGCTCTATCCAATATGTCATGAACCTATTGGAGGATGTGCTGAATATGCTCAATGAAGTTGTTAGGCTTGTTAGCTCTAGAATGGACATGAGACGAATCTTCCTAAGTAGCCGCAAATGGAATGGCTACGTCAATGGGACATAGTGGATGGAATCCCAAGCCCACCTGAAAGGGGTTGTGGCTGGTTGAGTTGTGGAGAGGTTGTTTATAGTTATGTTGTACATAGGGGAGACTCTCATCCCATGTGCATGGATGATTTGAGTTATACATGCACAAAATGTGTACAATCATCCTGTTGATGACCTCTATCTGTCCATCGGTTTGGGGATGGAAAGCTGTGGACTTGGTGAGATTGGTGTCCAACATCGAATAGAGGTTGGACCAAAATGTACCGAGGAAACTACTATCTCGATCTGAGATGATAGAATTTGAGATCCCAAACTGTACCCACACTCATTCAAAGAAGAGTTTAGCAGTGGCTTCTGCTGTTATATTCTTCTTACAGGCCACCATAATGGCTATCTTTGAGAATCTGTCGATGACCACAAAAAAACAGACGTTGTTATGCTTAATATGAGGAAGGCACAACATTTGATCTATGGATATTGATTCCCAAGGTCGACTAGGGGTAGGAAGAGGATTATAGAGGCCTTGCTTCTTGATGGTTGTTTTGGAAATGGCGCAAGAAGTGCAGGATTTGATGTAATTTCCGACATGCTGTCGAAGGTTCGACCAATAGAAATTCTACAATACTGCTACTATTTTCTCGACCCTGAAATTACCAATGACCCGATTATAGTGCTCTTCCCAAAATATCTTGGCACACTTTCTTGAAGGAATAGAAAGGTCTCCCAGGTGACATAACAATGCATCTTGGAGGTGAAAATTTGGAACTTGCTTACCCTCCAAGAGCATCTTGTATGTGTGGCTGAATTTTGGATCGCTTCTGTAGAGAAGTGACCAATGAGAAGTCTCATGCCCATAAGAGTTAAACACAGTGGTTAGCCCCATGATCAATGTTCCGATGAGACAATCTATAAAATTATTGGTGTTGCCCTTCTTGTATTTGATGTTCAAATGAATCTGTTGCAGGTATGTGGACCACTTCTGATGGAGGTCATTCTCCAACTTCCCTTGTGTCTGTATGAAGTGTAGGGCTTGGTGGTTTGTGTGGATGGCTATTTTCTTCCCCAAAATGTAATGCTTCCATTGTTGGCAAGCCTGCACAATGGAATACATCTCTTTGTTATAAGTGGGATACTTCCGGACAGTGTCAGGAAGTGTCTCACTATGATATGCCAATGGATGCCCCAGTTGAGTAAGAACTGCCCCAATAGAATAGTTAGAGGCATCTGTATCGATCTCAAATGGTTGTTGCAAGTCTGGTAATGTGAGTAGTGGTGCAGAGTAGAGGTGATGTTTCAACTCTACGAACACCTTCTGTTGAGATTCATACCAAAACAAATTTTCTTTCACTCCTCCCTTGGTGACTTGACTCAAGGGCCAAGTGATATGAGAGAATCCTAACATGAACATGCAGTAGAAATTGGAATGACCCATAAATTTATGGAGCTCTATTAGAGTGGTTGGGGCTGCCCAATCCCGAATGACTCAGATATTGGTTGGATCCACATGCACCCGCCACTCATCAATAATGTATCCCATATACTAAACCTGGGTAATGGCAAAAGTGCACTTCACCAAATTGGCATAAAACTTGTGTTGCTACAATGTTTTGGGGACCTGTTAGATGTGGTCGAGGTGCTCTTCCCAAGTCCGACTGAAGATCATGATGTCATCCAAATACAAAAACAAAAATGAGTTGGTGAATGGCCGCAAGGTGTCTTCCATCAATCGCATGAAGGTTGAGGGAGAATTCGTCAACCTGAAAGGCATGACCAACCATTCGAAGAGGCCCTCCTTGGATTTGAATGTAGTCTTACACACATTGGAGGGTTTGATTGGTACCTGGTAATACTCAGACTTCAAGTCAATATTTCTAAAGTATTTGGCCCCCCTGAGCTGGTCTAGGTGGTCATCGATCCATGGGATTGGATATCTATTCTAGATTGTGATCTTGTTCATTTCCCGATAGTCAATATAGAGTCTCCAGGTGCTGTCCTTCTTCCATACCAACACGATCGGGCTCCCATAGGGCGAGGATCTTTGCTTGATGTGCCATTTCTTCAAAAAATCTTGGATTTGCCTCTTGATTTAATCATTATATAGAACAGAGCATCGATAGATCGACCCATTAGGTAGCGGCATGCCTGGGGTTAGATCAATGGAGTGCTTGACCTGACAGTGTAGAGGAACCCTTTTGGGTGAGGAGAAAATGTCTTGGTATTCATCCATAACTTTGTCCATTTGCTGCTGCCATGCAGGGGCGACTATTTTTGAGGCTGCGACCATAATATTCTTCTTGCTCTGTGGAAGAATCGTAATAAAAACAAATTTCTTGGTTTGGGAAATAATCTTATTGCATTGCTTGGCAGTAATCAAAGAGATGGCGGAAGGCTGTTCTACCTACAATATCCTGTACAACTTATTTCCAAAAGTAATAATAACATAACGAGGCCTAGAATCATACACAACATGTTGCTTCCACAAGTGTGGTTGGCCTAATAATACATTAGAAACTTCAACATGAGAAATATGACACGGTACCTCATCTGTGAAGGGCTTGATGCTATAGGGAAGGTGACACTAATGGTTGATGTGAAGATCTCTTCCTTGGTGAAGCCACCCAATGGTATATGGATGCAGGTGTAATATGGTCAGTAGGCCAAGCCACTTCATGAACTCTGCTGAAATGAGGTTCTTTTGGCTACCACTATCGATAATGAATTGCAGTGGATAATGATTCACCCACATCTGGGAACGGAAGAGGCGCTCCCCCTCCTCTGGATCTTCGGGTTGCTCGTTCTATATCTTGGTGGTAGAAATGGTGGCACTAGGTTCTGAATCAATGATTTTATTCCCTTTTTCATTCCTCTTTTTTGGTTCTGACTCGGAATCAGAACATGCATCTGATTCAGATGCCTTCAATTTGACCACCAATGACTATTTGGCCTGACACTCACTTGTGTTGTGAGTGGAGCTTTTATGAAATTCACACTACTTCCCCATGTTCTTCTTTGGCTTTGTGGTGTTTCTCTTCGCTTGCTACTTTAGTGGGCTATCTTGAGTCGCCCCGCTTTAGCTTTCCCCCTTGTTCCGCGGTTTGGGGGTGCATTTCCATAGCTTCGAATTCTCAGATCCAAAGTCTCGCTTCTTCTTCTTAAATTTATACTCGATTTTGGTAACACATCGATATGTCGTGCCAAGCGAGGTAATTTCAAGGAAATCCATTTCCTCATGAATGTATCTATGCAAACAACCGTGATACTTAAGCACCAAGTGTTTCTATGAATATTTAATACCCAACTTTGTTCGCAGGGTATGGAACAAATTCGTCAGCTCGTGCACATCTTTCTCTCTTTGTTTCTGCAACATGGTCCATTGGGTGTACTTGTCTTCATAGCTCCCTGTTGTATCTCAAGAAACAATCCCTTGGCTGTGGTAAGGAATTAGTGCTTAAGAAATTTTATAAATGTATGTCACAATTACCATATCAAATGGCCTTTGTTTAACACCCTTAGAATTCAGTTACTTAATACCCTCAATAATATGATATAATGAAAGCCTTCACAATGCCATAAATTTTTGATATTTGAATGGAATGAAAATAAGAAATGTAAGAGAAAATCAAAATGATATGCCGAAAGCACATAATCTACCACTTTTAAGTTTCAGAGGAAATTCGTGAAGGAAGAGAGAACTTAAAGTAATATGCTGTAAACATAGAATCTATCACTTTAAAGTTCTATTAGGAGTTTATGAAGAGAGAAGAGATGAGGTGAAGGAGCACAAATTAAGGTTATTTAACTCTTACTCACAAATGTAATTAAGAGACCAGTTGCTACATTACTTCACTTCATTCAAAGAGGAATAGCCACAGAGCGAAACATGAAAGACGTATCAAAATTAACAAGTGTAGGAAACTTGATCTTCTTTCATTATTTTCTAAGGGATTTCAGTCATAAACTAACAGTCATCCAGAGGTCCAAAAATCAAACCCCTTTTCTTTATTTCTATCTACTTAAATATATCACAGTGGTTCGTAACTGCTGAACTTCTTTAAACTATTCGACTACCTAAACTATTAAGATTACTTATGCAATCAAAAAATATTGATCATATCACTTGCTACTCGACTCTGCCTCTTCTCCTTTGATATACATCGGGTCACTTACCCGAGTTTATTTTCCGCGTTCTGCCTATTTTTCATTACCAAGGAGTTTCACCAATTTTACATTGTAACCCTCTTTTCTTCCTCTGACACGGTTTAATATGAGAAATGCCTTACCTCTGAATTTGAAAACCTTTGGAGTTCACTGTTGAAACTGCGTCGCATCTGCCCACACATCACCCTTGGTTGCCTTTAACTTTTCCTTAACACTTATCTTTTAAAACTAGCGATGTATGGTATGCGATCGGGCCCCACCGCATCGCACATCACACTCCGGAAACTTTATCACTTACCTCTCATGGTTATCCTCTAAAACTTGTGATTTGTGGTTTTGAGATCGGGTCCCACCGTATCACACATCACACTTCGATGAATTTATCACTTACCTCCCGTGGTTATCCTCTAAAACTTGTAATTTGCGATTGGGCCCCACCGCATCGCACATCGCACTTCAATGATTATAACACTTACCCTTTGCACTTATCTTTTAAAACTTGCGATGTGCGGTATGCGGGCTAGATCCATGTCATAGCCCGCACTTCACATTTCATATTTTATGTGACTTATCGCATCGCAACTTAAACAATTTTCCTTGTGATTTATTATCATATAAATGTGAAACTTGCCGATATGCGATATGAAATTTAACCTCCGCAGTTGATCTGCTCCTTTGCTTCTCTGGGCTTTGATCCTGACCATCTCATTTTCCCTTTGCGCCTCCTCCAATACTCCTAATATTTTATGGGAAATGCGCCATTTCTCCACCTTCAAGAAATTAGTTTTTTTATCCACAGTGTAACCTTCCTGAGCTTATATGGTGTTATGTCATGCTAGTCCCTCTTGAGCTTGCGAATGAGCTTGACTCGACCCTGTCCAGTGTGCAATATTTTGAACGTGCCCATCGGTCCGACTCTCGAACTGTTCTACACGTGGATGAGCCTGACTCGACCCACCTTCACATCTCATCACGTAATGTTAATGTACCAACATATATCTCAAAATTCTTCTACGACACACAAAATTTTACATTTCTAACATGTATGATTTTTTGGTGTTTTGAAAAATATTTCAAAGGTAAATGCAAATGAGCCACAACATTTGGCTCCACCTGGGGACAGTTCTTTCTTCCACGGAAGCGCTAAGAACCATAGACTAATGCCTTACCCATTGGGCATGGAGTCAAATATTTTCTGGTGACATATGAACAATGAGAAATCTGGTATTTACAATGGTGGAGTGCTGACTTTTAATGCTGGAAATAATGCTTCAGATACTGCCCGTTATCTTCAGATACTGCCCGTTATCTTCATCTATACTGGATCTCCATCTATATCTTCCAAAATGAATGTGTTATTTGACCTTGCCTCAGAGATTCTATATGGACCATACCAGAGAGGATCAAATTTACCGTGCTTCCTCTTGTCTTCTCGTCTGGTGTCACATCTCAGTACCAGATCTCCTGCTTGAAAGGGAACCTCTTTCGCTTTCCTGTTGAATATAGACTTCATCTTTTCCTGATAAGTAATCAAGCTATCCTTGACTTTATTTATGTTTTCACTTGATTCAATTATTTTGTTCAATCTCCTTACTAGAGCATTAGGTTCTTCCTGAGCTTCTTGAAGGAAAGAAATCACTGGTTTAGCCAGTTGAGTACGAAACAATGCTTGAGTTCCATAAACCAGTTCATAAGAGGAATTTCCAGTAGATCTCTTTGTAGTGACTCGAACTTCCCATAGGGAAAACTTCAACTTCATGTACCAATCCTTCTGATTTTCAACGATTGTCTTCTTCAAGATCCTGACCAATGTCTTGTTTGAGGACTCTTCCAATCCATTCCCTTGAGGATGATATGCTGTGGAATGTGATAATATTACATTATATGTTTGAAATAAATTAATGAAATGAGTAGATTTGAATACCTGAGCATTATCATTCACAATTTTGACTGGACAATTGAATCTCCTAAAGATGTTTTCCTCCAGAAATATCATCACTACTTGGTCATTTGCCTTCTTCGTGGTTATTGCTTCAACCCATTTTGTAAAATAATCAGTGGCAGTCATAATCCACTTGATGGTGGATTGATCTCTCCAATAAAATCCAATCCCCATTTCCTGAAATTTTCTTCAATAAATACAGGGATGAGAGGTAATGGAGCCAATTTTTTCTTTTCATCAAACAACTGACACTTTTGACAACTTTTGACTAGTCTATAAACATATGCAAACATGGTTGGCCAATAGAAGCATGACTTGAGAATCTTATGGGCAGTGGCCTTCTAGCTATAATGTCCTCCACACAGACTTTCATGATATTGTTTGGTGACTTCAATATATTCTCCTTCGGTCAAACATAACAACAAAATACCAGCAGGATCTTTCTAGTATAACTTTGCTTCTACGATAACATATGGTTGAGACTTGAGCTTGAGAGCTCTGTATTTTGTTCTATTTAGTGAAGTTGGACAAGAAAAGAAACATAGGTAATGTAAAATATATTTATACCATTCAGAGCATAAAAAATTGTATTGAATACCTGTTTTGGACTTGATTTGACCTTCTTAATTGATAGCTCCATCCACCATTGCCAACATATTGATTCCCAAGGCTTGAAAATTTATCTCTGTCAACAACTTTGCTAACCCCTGTCCCTTGACCAACTTGGTGGGTTTGATATCCAAATCATATTCTTGGATTTTTTCTATCCACTTCCCCCTTTTCCTTCAACATCACTTTGGACCAGCACATATTTCACAATAGAATTAGGAACATAAGCAATTATTTGGGACTGTAACACATAAGTCCTGAAGGCTTTCAGTGCTTTGACCAAAGCATATACTTGTTTCTCCAGAATATTGTATTTGAGCTTGACATCTCTAATAAATCTACTGAAAAATGCAACTGGCTACTCCTTACTATCTTCATTTTTCTGCAACAACACATCAGTAATAGTAGTGGGGGATGTAAATGAGAATACCTGAAAGGATTTTTGATAGTCTGGACTAATTAGAACTGGAGCTTCCTGCAGTGATTCCTTTATTCTAGAAAATGCATCTCTTCCTTCCTTATCCCATTTCACTTCTGCATTTTTCTTCAACATATCTGTTATACTTCTCACGATCTCAACATAATTGGGCACAAATGTCCTCAAAAAGTTTATTTTTCCCAGGAATCTCTAGATATATTTCTTGCTTTTGGGTACAGGAATTGTCTGAATGGATTCCACCCTTGCTGGGTCAATCTTTACTCTTTTAGAAACTATGTGACCCAATAACTTACCTTCTTCTAAGGAAAATAAAGGTTTCTCAGGATTTAATGACAAACCAAACTTTCTGCACTTTTGAATTTTTTTTTGCAAATGCTCCAAGTGTTCATCATCTGACCCTAAGAAAACAATTACATCATCTAGATATATAACTACAAACTTGTCACCAATGAAGGCTATGTCCATGGCCCTTTGAAATGTTGCACCTGCATTCATAAGGCCAAATGGAATCCTTACGTACATGAAGGTGCCCCAAGTGTAGTGAAAGCAGTCTTCTTCTGATCTTCTTTTTCCACTGCTACCTGATTATACCAAGAAAATACGTCAACCATAGACAACCTGTGAGCTCCTGTCACCTTTTGTAAGACATGAGTCCATTTTCACAAAAGGATAATTATCTTTTAGAGATGCTCAGTTCAAGTTCCTAAAGTCTACACATAGTCTTATCTCTCCATTCTTCTTTCTTATAGGGACCCGATTGGAAACCCAGTATGAATATATGAGAGGGACTATAATTTTCGCCTACAATAGTTTCTTCATTTCTTTTTCGATTAGAGCTAACAAAAAGGGATTGATATGTCTGAGCTTCTGTCTGTGTGGTTTGAGCCCTTCCTTCAATGGAATCTTATGCTGAATAATGATTTTGTCATATGTTTTTAGGTCTTCATACAATTACCATGAAAACACATCCATATACTTCTTAAAAATATCAATGTATCTTTATTTGTAGTTTTTGGGAACCCCTTTGAACAATTTCACTATTTTGGGCTCCTACTGAGTTCCCAAATTACAATATTCCATCTCTTCTTCTTGATGTGTTTTCTTCGAATTAACATAAACATCATTAGCATCGAACAATCTTTCTTTCAAGGGGAACCAACCCTCTAGGGAGCACATTATCTTTCAATTGGATAATCTTATGTTCACCTATTGACTGCTTGAGGTTTCTATTCTCTACTCTGTTTGTTCTTCCTCTTGGTCTACCTTAACATATTCAAAGTTTCCAATCGTTGTCGTGCCAATGTGCATATGTAATTGGGTTAGAAATGCTGTATTATTAGGATCGTGAGCCGAGGACATCTTATGAGGGATGTAATGCCCATGTGTATGTGTTTATATGTGTGATGGGGTTGTTCGCTCGTATGCACATGTTTAATATTTTGAGGCTAGAAGGCCTAATGTTGTAATTATGTTACACGTGTTAATAAAAATAAACTAGTTGTAGACCCAAAAATACGTAAACGAGAATGAGGGCCTTAGACTCCATGGATGGGTGACTTAAAGGGGCTTATATGATTTAATAATCATAAAATGTTCCCGTGCATATAACCAAAGTCCATTAAGGGCTTGGGTTCATGATAGGTGGAAAAAAGAAAGGGCATGCACATAAGAATGGATGTGTTATTTCTAGGAGGGGATCAACATGGTTGATTCCTATGTTATGGGGAGTAAAAATGACTCTCATTGAGAACTATGAAAATATGTCCATGGAAGCATGGAGATGGTTGTGGAAATTGAGGCTTGTAAGGGTACATGAATGGCTTGTGAGAGTACTGGAACTCCTATAAGCTACACGAATGTTTGTTGGAGGTTGTTGAGCCTGACAACTTGGCTAGCAGTTATTCGTACTGAGTAGGTGCAAACTTTTTGGATAAGTCGATGCTAAATTCCCCATGGTGTCAACACCCCAACTCAATGGTGACCCATTGTTGAAAGAAATGAACAACGTGGTTTATGGGTTGGTAGAATGTTATAGGCCTGCAACTAGTTACACCATTTTTAAAGACAAGTCTTTTATTATGTATTTATTTATATTACAAATGTTAATAAAATTCAAGTTAATATTAATTGAATGATAAAATTATGTTAAAAACATTTCTACACATATATCATGCATTTTAGAACACCTTGCTTTATGTTAAATTACTAGGTAAGATATTCCCAAGAAGGGAAAATCTTTTCGGTCATAAGTTGCTAGGGTTTTTGGCACAAATTTTGGGTGTCATGTAAAGTAAGAATGGGCCAACAATATGTGGGGTACATTAAAAGCAGTATCAAAATCCAACTACAACTTTAGGTCTTTACGGAAAAAAGATAAAGTATAAAAGTGATATTTGTAGGGTTTTCTTGCAAACTATTTCATAAAATACTTCAACCATATATGGATTTTTTGATTTTTATTATAACTTCCAAAAAAAACATGATGTGCTTGAAAAAATAATTATAACCTCTCTTATAAATTAATATAAAATATAAAAAATCTTATAAATTAATATAGAAATTAATGATAACGTAGGTTATTTTGAGTAATTTGCATTCTTTAAACTTACTTGTTTAACCAAAAACATGCCACATTTCATATACCCAAACTACACCATAAAACTATCTCTCTTATAATAAACTCTATAATGACTTGAATATTATACTAAATGCCATTGGTTTCCTTAGAATTAAGGTATTCACTTTTCTAATTAAGATATATCTTACTATGTCAAACGTCTTCTTAAAGTTATGATCCGAGTTTGAAGTCGTGGAGTACAGCGGGACACCTGCCACAGGATTCTCTAAAATACTTGACGAGAAGGTCTTTCGTTTCTAAGGATTCCGAGAATTTCTTCTACTGGAAAAATTATTCGACGAATGGCATCGTGGCTTTCAGCGTCCGAAACGGGACGTCCATCTTCATGCCGTTGCGTCCGAAACGGGACGTCCATCCGGCTACGCTAGACGTCCTCTTCACTTGTGGTTCAAGAGTGCTTCTCGCCTCACGCGTTTCTGAATCAGGTGAATTTATTATATCAGAGGTTCAGAATCCCTTGAATTCTCAAGATTCAGATTCAGATTCAGACAAGACAGTGATCAGAGAAATTGCACGGATGCCACGGTGTATTGTGGAAGATTTGGAGAGGAAGTATGGCATGCCTCAGAATCCAAATTTAAGTCACTATGATTTTCAAGGAACAGGGGATTGGGTGTCCATCATCTATTATTCGTGGCCATTGCGTACCCAAGTGTTGCTTTATAATTTAGCTGAAAGGAGATGGCTTCCGCCCATATATTTTGAAGCTAAGGAATTTCCTCGCCTTGTTATTATGTTTACACCCAGACCAAATATGAAAGTTGAATAAATTAATGATTTCATTGTTTAGAATATGGGTTGATATATATATATATTTTTTATTTGAGTAGTATTTTTTAATATATTATTATTATTATTACTAGTATTTGTTTTGCTATATTGAAAAATATATTGTATTGTTTATCAAATATTTTGAAGTCAACAAATGTTATTAAATATTTAATGTATATGACTATATTAATTTAATTAGTTAATATTAAATAATGTGTTTCTTTAATTAAATAAATATAATTTCTATAAATAGAAGACTATGTGGCTTTATTTCGATACATAAGTTTCATGTTGTGAGATGACAATGTAAAAAAGATTGTTTTTGGGTGCGTAAGAAAGAGACAAGTCAACGAAGAAGGGTCTCATTACAACGAAGTAAAAGGGCGTTGATATACTCTATCTTGAGTATGTTACATCTCAGTGTAGGGTTTGCAATATAGTGCGAGATAAGGATTGTAAACAATGGCAGAGAATAAGGTAGATCGAGAGCTACCTCAGCAAAGGCTGAATTTATAATACAATGCGTAAGAAAGGTTGCCTATTGAAGAAGGAGAATAGTCATGCACCTTGCTCATCTCAAGGATTACTACAACAATAAGGTAAGGCTATATATAAGCCTTAATCTATATCTCAGAAATACATATATCATAAAAGATATATCTATCTAGAGGATGAAGAAAGGTAGGTCGAGGAGAAGTGTTTGGGTGACCAAGGTTAGATCAAGGAAGAGAGAATAGAAGGCTAAGGATCGAGCTTCCCTAGGGTTGGCGCAAAGTAGTGCAGAAAAGAAGATCCTTATACAATAAGAAGCCTAGAGGAGCAGTGGCAATGTCATGGATGCATATTGAAGTCAAGGGTTTGAGTCATGGTAGTGGGGCCCTGGCTTGAAGAGTCTAAACTTTTTGTCTCTTCTGTTTTGATAATTTACTTGACAAAAGACATAATAAGTTAATAAAGATAAGATCTAAGTAAAATAGGCATATCAAAAAGATAAATTGAATTAAATGTCCTGGTTTCTCAACAAATGGAGCTATGGAAATTTAGGGAAATATATTTGGAGACTAAAAGTTAATTTTTGGAGTTGGAGAAAAATAGTAATATGATACATAAATTGCAATTCTATGAAAATGATGATGATGATAATTTTGAAGCTAAGGAATTTCCTCGCCTTGTTATTATGTTTACACCCACACCAAATATGAAAGTCGAATAAATTAATGACCATCATTGTTTAGAATATGGGTTTACATATATATCTATTTTTATTTGAGTAGTTTTTTTAATATATTATTATTATTTAGTATTTGTTTTGTTATATTGAAAATATTGTCTTGTTTATCAAATATTTTGGTTTAATAAATGATATTAAATATTTAATATATATCCTATATTAATTTAACTAGTTAATATTAAATAATGTGCTTTTCTAATTAAAGAAAATATAATTTCTCATAAATAGAAGATTTTGCAAATTTTATTTAGATACATAAGTTCTGGCCATGTTGTGAGATGACAATTCAAAAAAATTGTTGGTGCTAGACTGCATCAAGAATGTGAAGGTGTTATATGAGCCTTAATCTATATCTCAAAAATACATATATCATAAAATATATCTATCTAGAGGATGAAGAAAGGTAGGTCGAGGAGAAGTGTTTGGGTGACCAAGGTTAGATCAAGGAAGAGAGAATAGAAGGCTAGGGATCGAGCTTCCCTAGGGTTGGCGCAAAGCAGTGCAGAAAAGAAGATCCTTATACAATAAGAAGCCTAGAACAGCATTGGCAAGGTCATGGATGCATATTGAAGTCAAGGGTCTGAGTCATGGTCTAGGTACTTATTAATTGAACATCTATAAGAATAATTATAATCAAGTTTTCCTTTCCAAGAGGTAGAGGGGCCTTGTCTTGAAGAGTCTAAAATTTTTGTCTCTTTTGTTTTGATAATTTACTTGATGAAAGACATAATAAGTTAATGAAAATAAGATCTAAGTAAACTAGGCATATCAAGAAGATAAATTGAATTAAACACCCTAATTTCTCAAAAAATGGAGATATGGAAATTTAGGGAAATATATTTGGAGACTAAAGTTAATTTTTGGAGTTGGAGAAAAATAGTAATATGAAACATACATTGCATTTTTATGCAAATGGTGATGATGATAATTTACATGTACATGTGGCACTTAGGATGGAGAACTAGAATCCTACTGATGACTATATGCCTATGTATGTATAGAAATGCTAGGCTAGTGGGCTAATGAGCTAATATGTTACAAGGCCTATGTTCCAGTGTAATTGGGTTACAAAACTCATTAATATGGTGAGTCAATGACATCTTATTAGGGCTCCAACTCTCATGTATATGTGTGTATACATCTAATAGGGCTATTGTGCTCGTATGCAAATGCTTTATATTTTGAGGGTAGAAAACTTGGCGATATAATTATGTTACACACATTAATAAACATAAACTAGTTGTAGACATAAAAATATGTAAATAAGAATCATGGTTTGAGACTCCATGGATGGGTGAGTTAAAGAAGGTTATGTGATTTAATATTCATAAAAATCTCCCATGCATATAACGAAACTCCATTTAAGGGTTTGGGTGAATGCTTAGTGGAAAAAGGAAATGGATGCACATAAGAATGGGTGGGATGCACATAAGAATGGGTGTGTTAGCTTTGTGAGGGGATGGAATGGATAATTGCTATGTTATGGGGAGTATGGATGACTCCGGTGAAGTAGTTTGAAAATGCGACCATGGAAGAATGGATATGGTTGTGGAAACAGAGGCTGGGAAAGGCACTTGGAGGGCATGTGAGGGATGTAGAACTCCTAAAATCCATAAGATTGCTGGTTGGAGGTTGTTGAGCTTGGTACCTTGGCTATGTGAATCTTAGAACAGTACCAGGATTTTGGGTAAGTTGATGCTAAATTCCCCATGGAGTCAAATCCTTAGTTTGGGGGTGACCCACTATTGAAATAAATGAATATCAGGGTCTATTTTTAGGTGGAACATCGCAGGAATAAAACCAATTGTGTCAGTTTTAAAGATATGTATTCTTTTATGTGATTATTTCCATTGTAAATGTTAATTGTGTGTTACTAAAATGCAAATGCATGTTAATTAAATGAAAGAATGTGTTAAAAATATTTTGTGCATATAT